>CM027466.1:22168126-22768126 GCA_015776775.1 Magallana hongkongensis
TCTCGCTCTCACTCTCTCTCTCTCCTCTCTCTCTCTCTCTCTCTCTCTCTCTCTCTCTCTTTCTTAATAAAATTGATCATGTAATTTATATAGAAATAATGGATGCAAAGTTTTTGATTTTAAATAAATTATTTTTTATAAAATGCATACGAGGGTTGTCCCAAAATAATGTAGACAGGACATATAATTTATAATTTGTTCACTGCAATTTCATTAGACTTCTATGTTTACTTCAATGATCCTTTGGCAAACAATACTGAAAAATTTAAATCTGTTCTTTATTTATTTATCGAGAAAATAAATAATTATTAACAACAAGTTTTGTCAGGCGGCGCAAGGTGCGACGTCGAAAATCTCCAGTTTTACGTTGTTGCTAAACCCTCCAAAACGTTTTACGATAACATACGATAACCTACGTTTTATTTTCGAAAATGTTTTAGAAAAAATATCATCTTTTAACATGTACCATGAGTGCACATTCAACATATATTTCTAGTTTTGGTTTTTTTAAATATATTTTTTAAGTACATACGATCTATCGGCTCCAAACTTGTCCTGTATTACTTGTTGTCTAACGTCCGTCTTACCGAAATGTGTCGTTCTGCATTTTGACGTCCATTGTTACAACGCACTTTGAAAAATTACGCACTTTGAATTTTTTTTTTCAAAGTGTGTTAATTTATATATGAATAATGGAGATCAATGTATACTGTATTTCAACTGGCTTATTGCAAATATGATGTGAAAAAAGGATACCTTAATTCTGTTTTACCAAAACTATATGATCTCTGAGAAGTTCAATGCGACAAAATTAACCCACATCCTAATGCTTGTTTTTAAGTTGATAATAATTTAATGTTCGTTAATGTTAATATTTTTTTTATTGAAGTGATTTATTTGATTAGAATACGAAAAGAGGGTTACTGTTAAAACACATAGATTCTTTAACATACCAATGGAGAAATTATTGTTCGGCCAGCTCGTTTTTTTTAATAACACTTCATGTACTTATACAGAGCATATTTCTTTTTCCGCTATTAAATGTTTACCCAAAGTTACTGAATGTTATATGTTTTGGAAGGAAAAATGAGGCGTAGGCGACCTTCTTTTTGTAATCAATTAAATGATGCACTGGTATTTGACCTGTGTCTTTGGTTAACCCCCACCCCAACCCCATCCCCGTTCTAAATACGTTAAATTAGATTCACGAGTGTTAACAAGTCATCAAACTAACAACAAATTAGAAATTCAGTTCCAGAATTTGTGATGTAAAAATAATTTTTCAAAGTGTGTTAAAGGGGCATAGTCACGATTTTGGTCCAATTTTATTTTTCTGTTTTTATTATTTGCAATGCTTTAAGAATACATTTCTAATGATCAAATGAAATTTGGGTGCCAGTCGTTGAGTTTTAAGCAAGATATAGGGCTCACAATTATTCTTCGTCATGTAAACAAGGCTCGGGCCCTGTTTTTGTTTACATGTGTTCAATAAACCAGTAAAAATCGTTTTAAAGCTGGTTTGTCTATCTTATTATTCATTTTAAGCATAAATAAACAGTTCCTAACGATTAACACATTTATTTTAGGTCTTAAACGGGAATTTTCACCTCAACATTCGAAATGTAAACAAACGCTTTATTTACATTGCGAAGAATTGTAAGCTCTGTAACTCGCTTATATCTCATCAAATGACACTCAAATTCTGGTTGCCTATTCAAAATGCCTTACTGAAGCATTCTTAACATCAAAATCGAAAAAATAATTTTTGACCAAAATCATGACCATGCCCCTTTAAGAGTGTCGATACTAAAAAATGTTGATGTACATTCATAACGCACTTTAAAAAATTTGCGTTGATTTTGTCCAAAATTTAACGCACTTTGAAAAAAAATTTCAAAGTGCGTAATTTTTACAAATTGCGTTGCCACAGTCCATTGATATCGCTCCGGGTTTCTTTTTTTCACTTATTGTCATCGTACGTGTTCAACTATTTTCAATGTTGTTTAACTACTTTAACTACTTTAAAACGCATTTCTAACCGATTTTGTTAATTTCATTTACTCCCAAAGCCGCTTAGGATTTATTTCATGGTTTTTACAAAATTGTATCAGTTACTGCTACGCCGCCTTAAACGCTGACATCGTCATTTTATTACGAGTTAATTTTACAACTTGTCACAAAACGCGCTATATAATATCAAAAAGTTTGTTTTGCCAAAACATTTTCGGAGTAACTAATAGAATTATTATCAAATATCAATGTATGTTTTATTTGAATTTTTTCATTCAAAAAGTACTTTTCCTCACAATTTTCATTTCATTATGTTGATTTTAACTTCTTTTTTGACATTTTGCCGCATGTCGAATTTCTGATCTAACATGCTTTCATTTCACAAATTTAATCTCAAACACTATTTGATTTTAAAACATTATTTGAATGCAAATATCTTGAACCCTATGTGGCACAAATTTCATCTTCCTTTGTCATCGATTAACTGAATAACGCCACTTGTCTACGTTATTTTGGGACAACCCTCGTACAATCGCTATTTGATATTAGTAGCATCGGAAGACTTCATGTATGCATTCCAAAATCCTAAAATACAAATTTAAAAGTAAATATGGAAATATAATTTAATAAAATTCAGAGAACACATAATTTTTGTTAGGCGTTTGAATTTAAAATTGTTTGTTGTTGTAAAGGAAGAAGTCTAGATCCCTACAAACCCTCTCCTTATAAATTGTAAAACTAAAAAAGTTTGTAATACGTTCCAAAAAAAATTCTTATTCTAATCGTTTCAAGATTTGACACTATGTAAAAGTGTTAAAAAAGGGAAAAGGTCACAATTACTTACTTTTTGGACGACATATCATCAAAGTTTAATAAACTGACATATTTAACTTTCCTCGGCCTTTTTGAAATTCCTATCACAGGTAAAAGGACGCAGGTATGAATGACATGTTTGAGTATATATATCTAGAAGTTGTAAAATGTACCAACTAAAATGGCTTCCTGATTAAAAGCCTTGTAGTAAAAACAAATAAAGAATCAAAAAATTGAATATTTTGTTTGGTATTTCATGCATGTATGGAAGGAAGCATGAATTGCTAAATAAAAATTATAACAAAACAAAAACTGGTATTTTTTCATAATTAATCAGAAATCAAAATCCTAGCAATATGCTCACCTCTAATATATGTACAATTGATCTGCAAAAGAAAAATTTCCTATCTTGAAAAATGTAGGAGAAGTTATCCGTACAATAAGGGTATCCTATATGCAATATTTTGCCAAAAAATGACTATATTCAAAAGCTGGTATTTTTTTCATAAATTATCGGAAATCAAAATCCTAGTAATATGCATACCTCTAATATATGTACAATTGATCTGCAAAAGAACAACTTCTTATCTTGAAAACTGTAGGAGGAGTTACCCGTACAATGAGGGTATCATATATGCAATATTTAGCCCAAAATGACTATGTTCAAAAGCTAGTATTTTTTTCATAAATTATTGGAAATCAAAATCCTAGCAATATGCTCACCTCTAATAAATGGACAATTGATCTGCAAAAGAACAACTTCCTATCTTGAAAACTTTAGGAAAAGTTATCCGTACAATGAGGGTATCCTATACGCAATATTTTGCCAAAATATGACTATGTTCAAAAGCTGGTAATTTTTTCATAAATTATTGGAAATCAATTTCCTAGCAATATGCACACCTCTAATATATGGACAATTGATCTACAAAAGAACAACTTCCTATCTTGAAAACTGTAGGAGGAGTTATCCGTACAATGAGGGTACCCTTTTGGCAGCCGCCCGCCCGCCATTTTCACCATTTTAATAACCGGATATTTCCGTTGGAAAACCTGGTTAAAAACATTATGTAATTATTTTTGCAATGATTGATACCTTAATAATAGCCAGTATGAAACACCAATGAAAGCATTTTACTTTTTAAAAGCTACGTCTATTCCTGAATCTACCAACCATTAATGTACAAAAAGTACGTAAATTATTATTGTCGATTATCACGTTACACAGAGGGAACGACAATTTTTCCATGTAACTATGTGAAAGTTACAAAGAATACTTGGAAATCGAAACAAAGCCCGTGCATGCCATCGATTAAAAAATAATTCATCATCCAGAGTGATTATAAAAAATAAGAAAATCACCAATGACCGACAAAAAACTTCAATTATTTCTGCTTTCTTAATTATATATTTTATTCGTTTTAAAATGAGTCATTTATAGCTGTTAAAAAGTGAAAGAAATGCATTTACTCAAACAGAGGCACAGACAGGTTGTTTTCAAATTGGTCAGAACTGGATCTTAAAACTTAAATCGTGTAGATATTAGTCGTGTCTATATGAGTTACACTCTTTTTTTTTTTTTAAAGAAATAGAGAAGAAAATACGTAGCGGATGTAAATATTTGGATTTGAATAGCGATGTTATACGAAAAGAAGGTCGCTGCGCCCTATTTATCTTGCTGCTTTAAGATGAATCAGCAAGTTGTAGTGTTTTTAATAAGAAGATTTTTTAAAAATGATAATAATAAACTTCATTAAAATCCATTAAAAAAAGGCTACTGTGACTTGCCCTCATTTTTTTTTATATCATTAGACTCTGATACCTCGATCGCGTTTGAGAAGCATCAACTGAGTTTGATAATCCTTAACATCATCCTGCCTAAGATGTACGTGTACATCTCAAATTTGAAAATGAAAAACAGCGAAATTAAAGTAGTAGGTTAAAGTGATGAAGTTTTCAATCAACATTCCGTCACACCAAAAATGCATCTAATGTGATTTGATGATGATGCTCTGAAAATTTTCTATCTACAACATACCCTTATCTCTATATGATTTGGAGATATCTACCGACGTGTTCCCGCTGAATAATATTTAGGTAGCACTACTGTCGCGGTGTTGTATTGTATGGTACATGTATATTTCAATGATTGTCTTCCAATGGTTAAAGACCACGTCTCTAGCTACTTTTAAACGAAAGTCCCTGAGCCAAAAAACTCTTTACATGTAACAAGAACTAAATTTGCCCAAAATGATCTTAAGATCCCAAGATATTAAAGCACATTACACACCAGAGAAAATGATACAAACTTTAACTATAAGAGCATTAGCTTAGAAAACTAAATTAAATTGTGTACAATAATATTAAACACAAGACTATGAAATTTTTGCTAACATAATACAATTTAACTTTTGACTATACAAGGCGTTGTTCTGACTTTTTAATTACCTTCCCGATAGCAAAAAAGCAATGAATCTACACAGCTGTATGATGGTCAAACGTTTGTGGGTTTTTCTCTTTCTGAATTAATTTCTCATTTTCATTTTGTTTCTAATAATTAGCCCTAAAACTAACACATAAGATAATGATGTTTTTCTTCCACTAAAACTTCCAGTGTAGTCTCGTGACGGAAACTGAACTACTTGTACATTGAATTTTTACATCCTCGTAATTTTACATCTTTGTTCAATAATATCATTTGAATACATTTTCTTTACCTAAAAAGTACTGATAGTGCAAACAGGCATCTTCTTTTTAATCAAAGTTATAATGTAAGTTATAATGTAAATTATGTAATGTAAATTTAATGACACTGCTATAAGTGTTTAGAAATCCTTTTAAAACAATGTTATTGTTTGGCATTCTTGCGCCAATAATCAATACGTTATTTAATTGTTAAATAAGTAAGGAACCTTTTTAAACAGTAAAATTAAAACAGTCAATGGCACATTACTGGAAAAGATACTACATTGAAATGGACTATCAATCTAAATAACTTATATTTCATTAGGGTCCCTTCAGGAACTATAACTATATATTTCATTTAATAAAACTTTTAGGCCAAGCACATTTAGAAAATGATCAAACATATTAATTGCAGTGTTTAAATATATTTTTTCTTATTTTTGACCACATAGTCAAAGCGACCTTTTTAATAGCAATAATAGACAAAGGTCCTAACCATTAGTGATTTAAACATCAGTGGACACACAAATGGTTGGATTATGTTAAAATTGATTTGAAAAACAAATTGAATTTTAAAAAAGTACTCAATGCTTGTTTTTCAGCTCAAATAAACAATATTCGACTGGTTGGGGGAAATTCCTCGGCAGAGGGACGAGTAGAGGTGTTTTATAATGGAGAATGGGGGACAGTGTGTGATGATAATTTCGATGACAAAGATGCAGCTGTCGTCTGCTCAATGCTGGGTTACAGCAGGTAAAATGTAGCATGAATGTGTAAATTAAAAGGGAAGGGAACGATGTCGTAGATTTTTTATATTTAGATACATCAATAGTTTCAATTATTACAGTTAGTCAAACTGTTTTGTAGAAAAACTTTATAATTAAGCTTTGATATAATTTTGAAATGATAGAAATTGAATTCCACGCCATTTAAAGGTGGCTGGCATGATGATAAACTATTGTACTGAAAGCAAAAAAAACCCCATTTATTTTGACGTCACAACATCTGATTTATTATACACTGATCTGCTTTGGCTCAAAATTTTGTAACGCAATTAATCAACTGAAAAAAATCATAATGTTTATATAAATATGTAAACCTTATGAATTTAACTAGTTGAGGTTTGTTGACGAAATATGTTTGTTAGTTTATGAATACACGTTTTTATGCTGTTGATTTCAGGACCGGTTTATTGAAAAACATATGGATTCATTTTTCAATGTTAAAAACCAATTTAACCCGAGTGAAAATGTTTTCGCTACATCTGCATGTATATAAATACGTTATAATTGGGATGTTTAAAATTCACCCACACTCCTGTCATTTAAAATAATAACGTCTACAGATATATTAACTTAAATGATTGAGCATGTAATGCTTTTGGTGATGCAAATGACTTCTCTTGATTTTTTTTTGGTGAAAAAAAAATTACACCGATATGGTTCATTTACTTTCCAGAATTTGTCAGTTAAGAGCAAAAGTTGCTGAAAAAATCGGCGGGAAATTTAAATTGATTAATCGATAACACCTGGTTTATTCATTTTCAGGGTTTTATTCAAAAGATATATGATATACAGTCATTATAGATGTTATTTATTTGATTCAAAGTACTACGTATGTAAAGTTTCCTCGTACTTTAAATAGGGGGCATTCTGAGTAGCCAAACTTTCCTATCGTCTGCCCAATGCTGGGTTACACAATTTTAATAATTTCATAATAAAATTGCTTTGTTGACGAAATTATTTTTCTTTCTATGTTCATTGTAGCATGAATGCTAAAAGTAAACAGCAAGCATTCTTTGGACAAGGACATGGTAGAATATGGATGGATCAGCTAGAATGTACAGATTATGACACAAATATATTAACATGCTCACGGAATGCTATGGGTATACACGACTGTTCGCACGGGGAAGATGCGGGGGTTGTGTGTAACATGTTTGCGGGTATGGTTGTCCACTTGAGCATGTATATTTGGACTAGATTTCAAAACTGTCAAAACTATATGATTTAATTTATTAACAGCATGTTTATAAGTAAACCTTTATTTTTATGAATAAATTGCACGATTGCATTAAAGCATTTATTTTTTAAATGACACATTTTTTCTTCCTTAGCTCAACTTTTTTTAAGTAGAGTTTTCGTAATTTGAATGCGAATAAGTGACTAAATATAAAACAAAGATTTTGATTGAATGTGAAAACCATACGTTTTGATCAATTATGCAACAAGTGTGTTACTTAGATGTTTCCCAATTACATTAAAGCGCCTAATATAAGACTCGTTGGTGGAACTGATTCGTTGAAAGGAAGATTGGAAATTTTATATAACAATGAGTGGGGTACTGTGTGCGATGACTCATGGGATAGCAAGGATGCGTCTGTAGTATGTTTTATGCTGGGATATTCAAGGTATCTGCACATTTTACAGCTAGACTCATTTTGTTTTCTTACATTACTGATTCGTTAACTAATATGGTTCTCTTATGTTATTCTATATGTATTTCAAAGTCATTTTATTTTCAAGTCTTTTTTTTTAATCAAGTTTCAACACCTAAATCGTGTTTGAAGCATTATTTGAATTTGAAATCTGATAATTGACAGAGAAAATGCCACATCAACAGACACGGCTCGATTTGGCCAGGGACAAGACCCAATCTGGATGGACGATGTCTCATGTCAAGGGACAGAGAATGATATATTTGATTGTAACAAAATTTTGGTGAACCACAACTGTGACCATTCTGAGGATGCAGGAGTTATTTGCTCAAAAAGTACTAGTATACTTTATTGCAAGATACGTACTAAATGTTTTCAATATTCAAATCGAAGTACCCGTCCCCCTGTAAAAGAAAGAATTAGATATTAAAAATTTAATACTTACATCAAAACAATAAGTTTTTAATGTTAAGAAGTATAACGTTTCTGAAAGAAAATATTTTACAAATATAGGCTTGGAGCAAAACTGGGTTTGTGAGCCCCCGAAAAAAGAAATAACTATGTCACATGGGGACTAACAAATTTTTGGGGAGTTATGACTGTAACCAAGCTGAGGATGCAGGAGTTGTGTGCCCTTTAAGTACTAAATATGTGCACGTAGTTTGATTTTGTATCACGTTTGAGGTTTTAGGAGATCTTTAAAATATTGCTGTTTACAATGTGGAATACAAAGCCTATACTGTGGTTTCATCAATATTCATTGAATATCAATTTTCGTGGATTTCGTTATTAAGTTGATCCTTGAAATTTAGTATTCATTGAAATGCATTTCTATTAATATTTTGTATTGATAGGGTCATTGGCCACGAATTTACGTATTCTTGAAACTGTGATTTTCACTTTATCCACGAAAATTGATACCCTTGAATATTAATGAAACCACAGTATCAGTTTTATAAGGTGTAGTGTTCGGATTTTTTGTTGATAATCACCATGCTTAATTTTTTAAATGTTTATTTTAAAAACAAGTTTCTGTAATGTCCTGAAGTCTGCCCGCGACCTTAACATAGAAGCTCGTGTTGTGAAACGACTTTTCTAGTCGGGGGGACATTTTAAGACGCTGCCTATGCAGACAGAAATAAATAATAGGATACATGCCATAAATGATTTTGTAGATATATTATTGTAGAAGATAGTGGATATTAACTATCTACAATTTGTTCGTCTGAAGGCAAAAAGGGTGCATTTCACGGAAAGGGATACTCCATGAAAATCGGAGTTGAATATCTTGTGTTATTATTGTACTACATGGTTGATCTTTTATTACAGAAACAAGCGCCTGTGGAACCAGTTTACGATTTTGTTTTCATTTTAGCACCTACAAACAAAGTTCGACTGGTAGGAGGAAATTCCTCAGCGCAGGGTCGAGTGGAGGTGTTCATTAAAGGGAAATGGGGTACAGTTTGTGATGATAGCTTCGATGACAAAGATGCAGCTGTTGTCTGCTCAATGCTGGGTTTACCAAGGTACATAATGTTATTTCTGAGTTAATGTAAGAAACAGGTATTTGCATTTATAAAATTATGTTAATTTAGAATGCTGTCTCATAATGTTGGGTTATCTCATCCAACAATAAGGACTGAACATATGAGTTTTTTCTAATTGATAATTTATGGTGAAAGTTGTTGATTTATTTAACTTTCATCCTTTTGTTCAATGTAGCATGAATGCTACGGCAAAGGGGCAAGCGTTTTTCGGACAAGGAAATGGTAGGATATGGATGGACAATCTTCGCTGCACAGATAATGACACCGATTTATTTACATGCCCCCAGAATGCTTTGGGTTCACACAACTGTAGGCACAACGAAGATGCGGGGGTTTTGTGTCACAGTTATTTTACGGGTATGCTTTTCCATTTGCACATGCAATTATGCATATAAAGAAGACTTTAACCTGTTTCAGATTCTAAGGTAGTTAAATTCAACAATAATAATATATATATATATATATATATATATATATATATATATATATATATATATATATATATATATATATATAATAAAGAACATACCTTGAGCATTTGAATGAAACTCATGTTTAATTATACATTTTACAGTGTGTGTCCTAGAAAAACTCTAATTACCTTTATTTATGAATTTAAATGTGTTATTCTCATATTAAAAAGCAATCACAAAAGGGTATAAAATTAAAGAAAAATAAAAATAATATATTTAAAATTCCAAAAGAGTAAATAGATGATTTCAATTTCATTTGATGACAGAATCTCTTCCTGTTCATTTACTGACTATTATCAAATGATGATGTAAAGTTGTAAAATAATATGTCATGTACTAAAATAAAATCTCCACGAGAAGGCTTTTTAATTTCCATATTTAATTTGGATGTCATGTTTTCCTGTCTTTGTTGCGCAGGAAAACATGACATCCAAATTATTATTTCAAAACGGCTTAAAGCTGAAAAAATCAAAATACAATTTTTACCCGTAGATCTAATTTGACGAAAGAATATTAAATGGAAATAAAAACCATCTAAAAAGTGTTCATTGATAACTTATTCTGTAGTTTCGTCAAAACTAATCTTAGGAAAATAGTTTCATCTAATTCGTAGATTAATCCGATTTTCATATTGTAAGATATTTTTTTTATTTTAAGAATAGGTAAAAACCTAGCTTGCTAATTGGAATATTGTAGATTGTGGAAATGCAGACATTCTGATTATCATGGATGAAAGCGGAAGTGTTGGGTCAGATCACTTTAACACAATGAAAACGTTTGTAGGAGATGTGGTTCGAGGTTTGAATTCTGTATTCTTTAGATTTAGTGTCATAACATACAGTACTTCCGCAAGAAAAATATTTGGATTTCTCGACTTCAATAATATAAATGCCATTATGACAAGCATTGAGCACATTCAGTATGCAGATGGAGGATCTACAAAAACTGACAGAGCACTTGAATATGCAAGGGTGTCTATTTTTAACACCAAAAGGGCACATGCTGCTCATATAGTAATTTTGTTTACGGATGGAAAGTCCGGTAACTCTGAAAAGACAAAAGAAGAAGCAGCTTTACTGCGCAATGAAGGAGTGCGCATATTTTCGATTGGAGTTGGAAAAGGACCTAAAATAGAAGAGCTTCAGTCTATCGCATCGTCACCCAGCGATGAACACGTCTTCCAAGTATCATCGTTCAGCGCTCTTTCACATATTCTCAATGCAGTGCAAACCAGAACATGTCAAGGTATTTTTTTTGGGGGGGGGGGGGGGCGTAGCTTGAGTTGAAATAGAATAACAATAGTAGTACTTCAGTTTGCATTACATTTTTTTCTAAACATATTTCTTTTACTTCAGCGTCTGTGGATGGTGGATTCAGTGAATGGACAATGTGGACACCGTGTAGTAGGACGTGCGGACATGGTCTCAAGTCAAGACGCCGGACATGTACAAATCCAGTACCTAGCAGAAATGGCAGAAATTGCACTGGAACTTACTCAGAAAATACAGTATGCAGTATAGCAGGCTGTCCAGTGGACGGTAATTGGGGACAGTGGAGTTCTTGGTTATATTGCAGTGTAACATGCGGTACCGGCAATCAAATACGAAGAAGATTCTGTTCAAATCCGAGGCCTGAAAATGGAGGTCGACAGTGTCAGGGATCAAGCACAGATACACTAACTTGTAATCTTGGTTCTTGTCCTATTCATGGGGGTTTAGTGAGTGGAATGTGTGGTCTGTTTGCTCCGTTTCATGTGGGGGTGGATTCAAAACAAGAGAAAGGGCATGCACTAATCCATCTCCTCGACACGGGGGATCCAATTGCTCAGATTATTTCACAGATTCAGATATCTGCAACACTTCTCCTTGTCCCGTAAATGGGGGTTTTGGAAATTGGGGTTCATGGTCGGTGTGTTCCAAAAGCTGTGAAGGGGGTTATAAAGTAAGGCAGAGGCTTTGTAATTCACCAACACCTGAGTATGGTGGTAAAAACTGTATAGGAAATGCTTCACAAAACCTAACGTGCAACGAATTGCCTTGTCCAATTAATGGAGGATTCACTGAATGGAGCAACTGGACTGATTGCTCCAAAAGTTGCGGAGGGGGGTTGAATATACGTAATCGATCATGTACCAATCCGTCACCTAAATATGGAGGAAAGCATTGCAAAGGTAGTTTGTCTGAGTTTCTAAATTGTAATGAACATCAGTGTCCTATTGATGGTGGTTTTTCATTATGGGGTGCATGGTCCTCGTGCACTGTCTCTTGTGGTAGTGGAACCTCAATACGATCACGATCCTGTACAAACCCTTCTCCTTTATTTGGAGGTAAAAACTGCACTGGTAATACCGAGCAAATTATAGACTGTAATATACAACTTTGTCCGATTGATGGAAAATATGGCGATTGGACCACATGGTCAGAGTGTTCTACTTCATGTGGTGGGGGCTCCAAATTAAGATTGCGAAGATGTGACAATCCTCTTCCTCAGAATGGAGGTAAACAATGTAACGGCATCAATGAAGATCATTTACAGTGCAACACTCAACCGTGTCCAGTTGATGGACACTTCAGCGACTGGGGGACATGGACTCTTTGTTCTCATAGCTGTGGAGGAGGCATAAAAACAAGGTTTAGGCTGTGCAATGATCCTTTTCCGGCGTTTGGTGGACGGAATTGCTCGGGTTCGTTTCAACAATTCTCTCAGTGTAACCCATTACCATGTCCAATAGATGGCGGTTTAAGCATATGGAATGAATGGTCACTCTGTTCGTCGACTTGTGGTGGGGGTATTCAAATAAGAAATAGGTCATGCACAAATCCTGTCCCACAAAACGGGGGGAAAGAATGCGAAGGGGAAACTGCGGATTCCCTTGAATGCAATGCTCATGAGTGTCCAATAGATGGAAATTATTCTGATTGGGGGGCTTGGACAATGTGTTCGGTTACATGTGGAGGAGGAGCTAGAATGCGAAGTCGCACCTGTACAAATCCATCTCCACAATTTGGAGGAAAGGAATGCTCCGGTGAATCAGGGCAATCTGAAAATTGCAATAACATCAGTTGTCCAGTAGATGGGGGTTATAGCGAATGGAGTTTATGGGCAGAGTGTACCGTCACGTGTGGGGGAGGAACTTCAATGCGTAGAAGAACTTGTACAAATCCATCGCCACAACATGGAGGTAAACAATGCGAGGGAGAAGCTAATGAAACAGTGGAATGCAACACAAACAGTTGTTCAAGTAAGTTCTCTGAATTATTATCAGATTCAATAGCGATTATAATGACCACTGTGCTTTCATTAGGATTTAAAATTCTCAAATGACTTAACGTTACGTTTCTTAATATTTATTTTAGAATTATAAATTTTTATTTAAATTATCTCTTTATTAATTACCGTTTTTGAGTCGTGTATTCCTGCAAACGTTTTCTCATATTGTTTTAGTTTGTAACAATCCCGCAATGGAATTTGAATGCCACAATAAAGTCCACTGTGTAGACAAAGATTATGTTTGTGATGGTTTACCAGATTGTGCTGACAATAGTGATGAAATTCCTGCTGTGTGTAAGTTTCCATGCTCCAATTTTAATATCTTTTTTAATTTATTGTTGTATAACATGCATTGAATATATCTTAGAAACAAGTAGCGGTATTTTTAGTTTTGAGTAATTTTCAATACATTTCTCCATGTAAATAGATTTGTATTTTGTAATTTTTTCAATGAGAACTTATATTTTAGCTTATTTTACTGTTTTCATCATTAAGTCAAAGTATTCTTAAACAAAAGGAAAAGACGTAACTCTGTTTCAAAGGAGTTTTACTGAGAATGTATTTGTGCATTGACAGGCAATGGTGGCGGTCAACCCGACAGGACTTGTCCAGAGGGCCTTTATAGGTGCCCGGACGGTTCGTGTAAAAACGGGCCGGAATGTTAATGCTGTGGAACATTTTGTTTGAGGATATTAAAGTACGATTACTGAGTACATTTATGTAAAATGATTTCACCTGCTACTCTGTCTTCAATGTATAGTAATTTTATGCATGTATATTTATGATTTGTAGAAAGAAATTTGTTAGTGGAATAGCTGTGTTTAAGAAAATTTTTTATCAAAGAAAGATTCATTTGTTCGTGAACCTACTGCTGCATATATTATAACAATGACCTTTGGTCTTTCTTTGCAATCATTTGCCCAGTAGTACGCAATTTTTGTTTTTTCTGAAAAGAATTGTTGAACATCTAAATATTATTTACTGTTGTGTGTATTTACTTCATATAATACTAGATGATACCCCGCGCAGCGCGGGAATTAACACTTTACACATTATTATGATTTAATGCTTAATATGTTGAACCATATTTTGTTTCATTTTGGATATACTTTGTCCAGATTTTTCATTATCTTAATCCTTTAGAATTGAAATAATAAAACAAACCATTTTAATTCAAAGTTTTCAGACTCAAAGTAGCTGGTCAAAGAGGATGGTTAACTCGCCCTACACTTTTCGCTATATGATGTCAATTAGTCAACCCGTATTAGGCTCACTGTAAATATATTCACTCTATACGTAATCATTCAATATTATTTCATTGCAAATATATATTTTGATCGAGACTATCCCTGACTTGGATCCGCTAAATCGTGTCCATCACCTAACTCTCATTTTTGCTATTTCGGGCTTGTTTATCGAAAATGAAAGTAGGGTTTTGATCAATTTCACAATAATAACTTATCAGTTAACATTCAATTATACTTTACGGACATCATCTCACATCTGTTGAAATACCAAAGGTGTAAGCAAGTACTCTGGTGCAGGCATTTTGTAGTTTTTGGAAAATGCCTTAATTAATAAGTATATATAGATTATGTTTGAAGCCATAAATGTAAACAAAATAAACTTAATATTTGCATTTTGGTATTGATGGCAATTGTCTAAAAAAAAAACAACGAAAACAAAGATTGAATTTTATCAAGGAAATAATAACAATATTTACATACAGGAAAGAAAAATAATATTTACCTTCCTTAGCCTGCTTGTCCCCAAGCTATTCAAAAACAGATGCCATGTGAGACTCAGATTTTTTTTGGGGGGGGGGGGGGGTCAAGGGATCCAGTCCCCCCCCCCCCTGCAAATTTCATATTTCTTGTACTTGCATTATAAAATTGCCAAAAATATGTCTCATACCCCCCCCCCCCCTTGGTAAACTCAAATAACAGTTGCCCTTTTTGTTTTAAAAAATATGCTAGTACTTGCATGTTATTTGTTACTATTATATAATATTTATGATATTTGTCAAATCTGTCATTTAAATAAAGTCATCTAAATAAACTGTCTATCCAAATAAATTCCATGTTGATATTTATTTTTATCTTACTTTCTTTCTTGGCGAAATAACAGTGGAATGCCGACAGAAGAAAATAACATGAATTTCAATCGTTAAAGGAAGTGAACATGAAAAATATAATTGTTGCTTAATAAATTTTAAAAGCCTTTTGAAACTTAAAAATGAGGTCTGTTACTTTTTTGTTTATTTCTATCAAGAGATTTTATCAATTTAACACTCTCAGTGAAAGGTTTATGGAGGTTATCCATTATTCCCCAGCATGCATCTGTTCTCTGACGTAGATAAGCCACATTGCTGCTGTTGACTGGGTCAATGTTGGAACTAGGCCAGTGTTTATGTACAGAGTTTATAAAAGTTACGGAGAAAAAATATGCCTTGATGTGAAGAAAAATTTTGTGTACTGTCATGAGAAGACAAGGATTTAGTACATTTCTATAAATGAACCTCAGATAACTATTTATGATTTGTACATAAAATGAATAGATAAATTAATTTGTGAAATTACAAGACCATCGCATTCCAGATGTTTGTACGGAGATGTGGCAGTCAGTGTTTACATAAATAAAATGCTGTTTTTAGATTTCAATTTAAATTAATATCAAATTGTAATTTCATTTTCTTTGTGGGGTTTCTTACCGTTACTTTTTATTTAAATGCCCTGGAAATTTTTCTGATTTGTTTTTTTTTTTTTTATACATAAGATCTTGATGATATGTACGCCGGTTCTGTTTATGCTGTCAGAAGAATAACAGGACTAAGTCACTTTTTAAAAGTCAGGATGCTGTGCAATGCACCTTGTGTGCTCATTTATGTAGCACACATAATGTTCAAACTCATAAACAAGAAATTCCCGAGTGCAAGAAAAAATAGGTCACAATAACACTGATCCACGGACATTCCATTCTAGTTACATGTCACATTAACTGCTGGTGGGAATGCATCATTCTGAGATCCAAAATCTTCCTCCATAAACACTGTTTAAAATGACAACTCTTTACATTCCTTTCAAGTTTCCATTCACATTTTGATGATGGCATTTTATCTCTGTTACTAAACATGTGTAAAAATGCAATGTGTCTCACTGACGGCAGCATCAGTGCTGCCCTCTCTTAGATGCTTAGAGATAACCCAGCAGGGAGGTAATGATTTTAACAATATGGCAGCGCTCATTGATTGCAAGAATTAGTTATTCTAAGTGGTATATCTTTTTACTGAGGAAAGCTCTGTCTAAACGGTTTTCAGATATCATTATACACATCAAACAGACAAATTTAAGCCCTAGATAATTTTTTCATGTTCACTTCCTTTAAATCATAATTACATCATCTCCCTAAGCTCGATAAAAGGAGCAGAAGTTTAATAATCTTGTTATATACTAAATATAAGACTTTTATTGCATGCGTGTATCACAGGGTTTTAAATTCAAACTATAATACGTTATGCAAGTTTTGCAAGCCTGTCCAAAATATTTATGCAGCACATTTGGACGCTTTTTAATAAAAATACACATACATGTGAAAGAAATGCAATTGAAAAAGATGAGAGGGAAAACCTCAAAGATTACTTCATTATCAAAGACAAATCATTGCTTACCTAGATGTCAAGAAAATATTCTTTTCTGACCTACAATGATATTGGTATTTGTTGCCAATAATAAACAAAAGGAACAAAAATACTATCGAACTTATGCAGCCTATTGTGTTAAAAATCTCGTAGCTGATTTCGCATTTAATGTATCTATGTAAACACTTGGACTTCCACCTGCCCCCTGCTGCGATCTGATCCTCACTCTTGCCCTGGACACAGGCATCTGTGGCTGTCCCTTTGCGAAATAAATTTGTTTTGTGACATATAAACATAATTTAGCGATGAGCATGGAGAAAACTGGCATAAC
Source organism: Magallana hongkongensis (assembly GCA_015776775.1). Lineage (NCBI taxonomy): Eukaryota > Metazoa > Mollusca > Bivalvia > Ostreida > Ostreidae > Magallana > Magallana hongkongensis. The sequence goes on from CM027466.1 coordinate 22,185,330, forward strand.
CTGATATCTAGTGACTGACGTGCCCCTAACAAAAGAGGGTACCGAGACAATGAGGTGTGGCTGACATGAATGACTTGAGCGACAACACTGGACAAGTAATGTCATTTGTAGGTAGTAAGTTTATGATTGACCCGTTCCCCTCCTAATTGGTTTTTGAGTGTTTTAGTGAAATTTGAATGGTGTTCTTTGATGCAATGTACCTGTCACAATTGCATTCAAATTGCATAGAGTTCTTAAAACATTTCACCAATCTGGTAAAAAGGATGGTCCTTGTAAGTCAAAGAAAACAGTATTTACAAAACAAAAACAATTTATATTATTTACAAATATGCAACAAAAAGGAGGTTGTTGACATCAGTTCTTTTCGGATGGACTAGCTGGCATTCTACAAGACGTCTCACATTAGGTAAGTTCCGTAGGACTGGGAAAGCATAAGTTTTTGGTTCGGATATTGTGTCCCACCATAAGTCCTTGCACAGATATTACATGGTCCACAACGTGCCCACTCCGTGGTCACCTATTTAAATATCGAACAACGTGGCATTATAAGTTTTCTTAAACACATATTTGACTATAGATATTGACTTATTAAACACACAGCTGCAGTATATTACAATTCTGGGCTACCGTAACATAACAGCTATTTAAATTACAATAACACATGTAGTCTAACTCTACTCACAATGCAAAACTAATATAAACCAAAAAAAATAGAAAAATATGACACTTACTGGTTGTATCTCTCTCACACAAGGGATGCCGTTCCCAAGATCACACAGCATGGGCAACGCCCAAGATATCTCAGCAAGAGTACAGACACGTCTACACAGCTTGTCGGCCAGAATACATCTAACCTCACTCTTCAAACCACTAATGGCCGGTTACGCATCTGTGGTTTAGGTAAGTACAGCTCAGATTGAGATCCGCGAATCACGTAAGCCGGGTTTAAATGCCAGGTGAGTCGGAGTTACCTGAGTACTGATTCCGTTGCACTCTTCAAAACTGAACCGGCTTATCTGATCCAAACTTACAAAGAGAAGGATGTCGAAATCGTGAAAATCTCCAAATTTTACGGCATTGGAAAAGACAATTTTATTAGAACTAATTGATTCCAGGAAGGATATTATAAACAGATGAAAATAAGCAAAACGAAGACAAAATGGTTTCAAAGAAAAACTCGGAATGGGAACAATTTACATCTGAATTTAATGCAAGCCGTGGTGTTAATCAGAGAACTTGTACCAAGTTTAAGTCTCTTTGGAAAAATATGAAATCAAGGACAAAATCTGCCGTTGCAAAGAATCGAAGGGAGAAAGCAAAAACTGGTGGTGGTCCACAAACAGATACGGGACTTGACAGCCTTTAGTCAGCAATTTCCTCAATGTTTCCTCAGCAAATTCATAGCAATTGCAACGAATCGAATTCGACGATGATGCGGTTTTACATGGCGACTTGGATAACACCCCTCGTCCAGATAAAGAGGTTAGTTATAAGGATTACGAAATCAACAAAATCTTACATTTATTTTTTTTAAAGTAATATCAAGATAAAGTAACATATTCATAAATGAGAGCAAAATTAATTTTATTGTTCATTTTCAAATGTAACAAATCCTATGTCCACAAGATAGCTGTGTCTCTAAAGTAGAGGAAACACCACCAGCACGTCCACACCAGCACCAGCAAAGATGAAGAGAAGACTTCCTGGTAAACAAGACAGGTAAAAAGCCGACTGTTAGAGATGGCTGAAGCAGAACATGCTGCAAAGATGAAAATTTAAAAATTAAAAGAAGATATCCTGACAAGGAAAAAGCGGAAGCTGGAGGAATCCCTGTCCAACAACAACGAAGTTGATAGACGTAGCGGAAATAACGAAACCTCTCGTGCATGGAGACCGTTTTAACATTTGTTTTTCCTTAAAGAACTTTAATTAAAGTGAAGAAAATAAAATGAAATAAATAAAAAAACACTTACTTTAATTTGTTTATCTGAAATTTCTTATGAGATTTGTGCGGAGTGCCTCCCCTCCCTGATTGTTGTTTTGTAGCGGAGGTACTAGAACTTGGTTAATATCATCACCGTTATTTTCCTTTGGTAAAGGAATTAACAGGTATCTTGTTATGTTTTATAACACGCAACAAGCTGTGATAACCGTAATGTTTGCTTGAAGTTTAAGACGAAGTTAATGTCGTAAACATAGAAATCTTCTCTTTAAGATGCCGAATACGTTTTTAATTTTCACACGTGTAGTACAAAAAGCTCAGTTAAATCTTCTTTCCTCTCTAGTATTAGAGTGAGGACTGGTGTGATAAGATATGACCTCAAGAGGTACCCATTGTCGCCCAGCAAAATTCCACTTATTTTTCGGCGCTCAAACTTTGCACAAACATAAGAATTTTTTGAAACAATGCGACTGTCATGGGTACTGCTAGGCCATCGTACCACAGCATTAGTTATTTTAAGTTCGTAGTCACAGATTGCCTGCACATTAATAGAAAAAGAACATTTTCTATTTCTAAAAAGGTCAGCATTATCTCTTCCTGGGGAGATAAATATGAGTACAATTAATTCTTTGTCCAGAAAGAAATTTTATATAGTTACTACTAAGTACTGTAAAAAGATGGTATTGCACGCGGAACATTCTTCATTATCCTTAACAATGTACATATTTTTTGCAATCCAAACAAATCCCCATTTACTGATAAAAACATTCCCGTTGCATAATATCTCAAAGTGATAAGAAGTTGATTCAAAGGAGATATCGAAGAATTGTGCATAATTCCATCATCCAAATTTCTATCAATATTGTCAAGAATCAACAAAACTGCCTCCTTGCTTAACCGAAATCTGACCATATATCTGCATCGTTATAATAAGTAATTGGGTTAGGTCTGTCTTTAACAATTTGTTCTCTTCTATGCAATCTTTCTATGAGATCAAACCTGCCCGCATTTTCAAAATATTCTGCCATATTTCCAAATGAAAGCTTGAAGCTGGGTTTAAACCATCCCTATAGCAGGTTCATAATTTTCTGTTATTCTGAGTCTTACTCACCTTAGCCTTACCTTTGTGCAACGCGTCTACCTGGATAAAACCTCGAATTCAATGACCGGGGGTTTAAACCCGAGATACGCAACCGGCCATTAGCAAGTTAATTTAAAAATAAATCATACCTGTTAAACAGGTTTTCTCCAGTAGTATTACTACACGCAGTGACCACTCATGCAAGCAAAAATATATAAATAACTCAAAAGTATGGATATACATTTCAAACAAAATTTAGATACCAGAACTCAACCAAAAGTATGGGAGTATGTTTGGAACATAATTGTGACAGTACCTAACATTACTTGTCTGAATGGCATGGCCAACTTCCCTACTACTATTTTGAACAAGATCTCCCATTCTAAAATAACCCAAAAAGGTTGTTAAAGATAGGAGCAAAAAGTGAACCCTCATAGTGTTATGTGCAAACAGATGGTATTGCAATTATGATTTTCCGCAATATGTCCAAAGTTATGGGTTAACGATTATCTGTCTGTTCTTTGGAGCGGCAATTACCCAACAGTGTTTTCTTCACTATAAAGGATTGAGTTGTGTTTGAGACATCTGAGATTTTACAATAAAATGTGATTCCTGCTAGGTATAGCTTGGATGTGCTGGGGCTATATTTGTGAATCGCCAAGTAGGCGATGAATTGTGTGAACTGGTATTGGGTAGGTGACCGTATGATTCAATGGTTGTACGAAGTTCTGAATGCATCGAACATGCAAATACTTGCAGAGTATAATTTCTTAGTATAATTGGCTAGGGCAAGGTTCGGCAGTGCTTGAGATCTATATTGCAGATCATCTTGTAAAATGAAATGGGTACCTTTGTTGGCTGCTCGTCGGTCCCTGGAAATGACTCTCTGAACCTTGACCATTGCTGCCGGGAATGAGAGTTTGCTTTTACATTTTTAATATCCTCTAGTGTGCTCCCCTCTGAATAATACATTATGTAATAGAGATTGCAGGACTAAAGGTCGAAGTATATACATAATTTGCTCTGATTTGGATGTTTTGGAATTCAAAATTGATACAAAAAGCCTTGTGGTCAGTGTGCAATATACGGAGAAAGTCATATCAATAGATACTAACTCTAAAAATGTAACCTGTTTGAAAATATTGGAATATCTCTATTCATGTGGCCATAAAATGTAAGCCCAAATATTGCACAACAACCCATGTCTTAACAATCTGCAGTGTCAGTTAATAACTGCATGTCAAAGTCTCTTCCTGAAGGAATAACCCTAATACAAATATTCAACAACCAACCCTGTAAGTTTTTGCAATTGCTTGGGTGTTACCTTTTTTTATACAACATAGACACTAACACTGCCTTGAGCTGACATAAATTGTCATGAGGTATCCGAACAATCAGTATTAATTTCTAACCAAAGAAAAGTCAAAACTGTTGTGGGCCTATTTTTTTCTCATGAGCTATATGAATCCCAAACTTAGCACAGATGGAAAAAAGCCTGACATAAGAGTTGTACAATCCAATGTCCCTGGCCTACCGGCCAGTAAGAAATCATCTAAATAATGTATAGCATTGCTACTTTCCGACTGTTCCCTAAGTGGCCATTCTAAAAAAGATGAAAATTTCTCTATTGCTAGCACATTCAAAAGGTAGACACATATCTATGTAAACTGTGTCCAGACCTTTGAAACGTAACAAGTCAAAATCAGAGGGTGAATCATTGGTAAAAGTCTAAATACACTTTTTATGTCCAGGCGTGCTACTAAAGCCCCCTTCCCAACTTACCTAGCATATCAAGTGCAGCCTTAAAACATGTGTAGCTCACCAAACAATAATAGCTGTCGATCAAGTCAGTAACGCTTAATCCTGATAGATGATGGATTAGCCTCAATGTTCCATCTCTTTTGGGTACTAACCCTATTGGTGACAATCTAAGGTTAGGTAAGGGACTAGTGGTGAATGGGCCAGCCACTCTACCTAGGTTTATTTCTTTAGTTATGAGTTCTATTGCTACATTTTCAAAACCCATAATCACTGGATATTACTACAATCTGTAACACGTCTTGGGCCGTCATAAGATATATAAAACCCCTGCGATAACCCATGCATTAATTCAGCTGCTATGTTTTGGTCAGGATAAAATTGTAAATAATTCTTTAGCTGTGATACATTAATGGGAGTAGATGACATTTTATCGACGTCCAAATGTATGGATTGGTTTTGGGGTGTTGGTGGCTGATAGTGAGAAGACTGCTCGATGACTGTTGTGTTTAACCTGGCACCAAAATAGTTTGCGGAAGGGCTTAAAAGGTGACATTTGGTGGAGGGGTGGTTCAGTGAGCAGCGGAAACATTGGTGTTTTTAGGGGCAAGGCCTTCTTTGACAGACTCTCCGGTAATTAAAATCATAACATTTGCCAATTTGCTCGGTATTCTTTCAAGGGGAAAGTAGAGGGGCTTGCATGTACAACAAACATAACTCTTGGTCGACCATTCCGAAAGACATATTGGGGTTTTGCTTCTTTTTAAAGCAAAACTGAACATCATAGTCGCGCCACCCAAGGCCTGGTGACATGCTAGTACCTAAACGGACAGTAAAAATGTATTTAAATAACGCAGGGGTGCATTCAGAGTGTGCTGCAGGATAAATTGATGAATATTTGAAAAATAAATCTGTCCAGGTTTGGATATCATTGACAAGTTTGGTTTGCTGGACATAGCGAGGCTGCCATCCCGTACCGACTTAAATTGGGGATTTCATCGTCGGGATCTGAAGCATTTCGTCGTAACTCAGCGAAGTTAACATACTGCCCATTTAATATCTGAATTTTTTTTGTTTGGCACATTATAGCCTAACTCAGAACTGTAGCTGACCACTTGACCTGCTTGATAGCCTATTTCCGCTGAACCTGACTAAAAGAAATCTAAAATTTAGTGCTGGGTATTGCCACTGAAAAAACGTATTGTGATATTTTACAATACCTTTTTTCGAATTGCAATATACCACAATATAATCATTTTCAATTCTTTGGTTTTTTTATTTAAAAATAATTTTAAAAATCTGACAACATACATAATGGTTTTTTTTTCTATTTTAAAGACTTTAAACACTTATTTAGTGTTTATATAACCTTTATAAATATTTAATTGCCTTATTTAAAAAAAAAATTAAAATATCAGAATAAGTAACATCTGAATGAGCTGGTAGCACAATCAACATAGCAATGATTTGAGTCATTGTAGATTTTTTTTTTAGGAAAATTAGCTTGTCCACATGGGAAGGCTTTAAACAAGCTCTTTGATTTGTAACTATGTCGCCTGCTGTGGAAAATAACTCCCTCTGATGCAACAGAATGCAGGAATGCACAATATTTTCTTTGCCAGGGCGGCTAACAATGGACATTTTGCCTCATGCATTTTCCACCACTGTAGGGGATCACTATTAAATGGAAAAGGGGGCAGACTTTAATAAGTTTCCACATTTTCTGCTGATTTTTGAAATAAACTTTTCATTGTTGCACGTATGTATGAGACAACATAAACGTCAAAAAGCAGTGAGGCTAAATCTTCATTATTTCCTTGCTTGACTTTTTCTGGGGGGGACTCTTGTTATTATTTGTGTCAGAGTCTTCAATGCTGGGCACAGTACTTATATCATTTGATTCCAACATGTGAGCAGTTGGTAATTTTGGAAGTGTTGTTTCTTCAGGTTCCTGTTTTATTTTCATACTCTGTCAGCTTGGCTATTACATTTGAATGTACTTCTTCTTTTAATGAGTCATCTTCTAGAAGGGGCACTGATTTAAACTTAGGATCTATGAAACTTGCCAAAGTAAGAAAATCTTTCTGGTTATCATATCTGTGCTGCAAATCCTGAACAATTGTATTTTTCATCTGTTAACCCCATTACTGTCATCATCTTTAGTTTGCATCTTGTGAAGAAGTGTGTGCTGTATGGGCATAATGACAGATATGGTGGGCATACTCTCAGTGCAAAGAGATGTTGTCACAGTTTTCAAGGGTTTCAAGCATTCCTATAAATTCCTCTGCAAATGCTAGAACATTATCTGTAAATGAATTGATGTCCTTGTCTCGAAATTTTGATATTTCTTTCATTCTGAGAACAATTGCGATAGCACATTGCATTTCAAGAAAACGACCATCCATGTCATATGCCGAATTCCACCTTGTAGGCATATCAATTGGTAATTTGTGAGCAGGTAATTGTAGAATATCAGCTTGCTCTCTAATTTTTGCAGTTGCAACAAAGCTTCGATGGAAAAAGCAACTATCTTTTTCATTCTAGAAAGAATATGGTATACTTGCTTAACCTTGAGAGACTTCTGTACAGCAAGATTAAGTGTATGAGCATAACATTTAATGTGACATTCGGTTTTGAACATAATTCCAGCCTTGTCCATATTGCTAGCATTGTCTGTTACTATTGGAGGATTTGGATTGGAAGGTAGGCCCCAATCTTTAACTGCCTGTTTCAACGCTCGAGAGGGTTTTACCTGTAACAATAATAATATGAATTTCAATAAAACTCTTTTAAAATTATCTTGATTTTTTAACATTATTTTAAATCTTTATTAATACAATTTTTTTTCAAAAATCAAAAAATACCTGTTTGATTTTCTGACAACACTTTGGTTTGAAGAACAAAACTCCAGTCTACATCCAAAAAATTGCTGTTATTGTAATGAAAGAATCAGTACTCTTTAAGGTCCATCCATCAGTTGTCAATGCTACATACAGGATTTAATTATCATTTAATGAAATTAATCACTGATTACATGAGGGATAAATATTAAATACTCTATATGCACCAACGAGTAAGCAGTATATGCACTTAACATCCAAACAAATATGTTACATAAATTAGTAATTTTTCTTCCCTTTTCCTGAAGCATAACATTTATTAAATTATTAAAAAAAATTGAGATTACCTTATCTGCATTCTTTGGTTTCAATTTCAACTTTGCCTGTTGTTCTGAGTATATTTCTGGGATAATGACTTCCGAAAACTGCTTTCGTCCAGGGATTGTGCACATTTTGTTATGTATAAGTCATTAAAATTAAATAATAAAATGGACATAATTTTATAGAACTGAGTCAACTGACTAATTGTGTGACTAGACCGAATTCTATTTATACTATCAAATGGAATTAATGAAATAAACGTTTAACCAAATTATATTTATTTTATTTTTTTAAGTTTTAAATCGGATGACTGTTTCATTATTTAAAAATAATTTTATTTAACACTTACCTGGGGTCAAGGATTTTAACAAGACGAATAAATTCGCTTCCTTCAACCATTGAATAAGAACGAAGATCGTTGATGATTAGCCGAGCTATTTGGTCTGTAATTGTCATTGCTCTCGGGCTTTGACAGGGATACTTTGCACCAAACTGCTGTATGTTTAACCTGACCTTGGCGGTTTTGAGAAGGTTGTGTCACATTGTGTGTGTGTCCTGTTTTCTGACTCAGACCCGACGAAACATCCACATTTCCATGGTGTCGCCTCATGTGGCTAACCAAATTTGTTGTACCCCCAGAATACTTTACAATCTCGTTACAATAATTGCAAACTGCGATGTTTAAGAAGAGTTTCTTGTTTTCCACCTTTAACTTTGAATGATTTCATATGGCTGATTTAGCTTTTTCATTTTTTGCAAGTATTGAAAAGGCACAATCAAACTGATATAAAAATTTCCTATAGTCTGTCCCAAAATGTTTATGCAGCAAATTTGGACGATTTTTGATAAAAATACACATATCTGTTAAAAAAGTGTAATTTAAAAAAATTAAAGGGAAATTATCAAACTTAAGATACATGCAATGACACATTTTCATTATTTACTCGGGAAAATTCATGGGAACAGAACAGATTTCTTACGGAGGGTTATTTTTGACATTTTTTGTTCATTCGGAATACCTGGCACAATTTTCCAATTGTTATCAACTCGGTCTGTTGCAATGCAAAATTCCCGTGGACTTCTTTATTTTAAGTCGTGAATTTTAACCTGATAAGCTAGAGGGTACGTTTCAAGGAGAAATCTTTCCATACTTTTGAATAAACATCTCTTGAACCATGAGGTATATATAAATACATTGTATCGAGTTATGAAGCAAACTCTTTTGGAACAAAGTGTAATGTGCATTTAGAGCCTGTAATAGAATCAGGATATGATGACATCTGCGCACATTTAAGAATAGGTTCAGGGCGTAACAACCCCCCCCCCCCCCCCGCCTCCCCTCCACTATTAAATACTTTATGAGTATCAATGTAAAATGAATTGCACTTTCAATTAAAGTTAAACGTAATCCAAACCCAAACTCTTTTTTGTGTGTGAAATACATATCTACATGTACATCGCACGTTGGATCACTCGTTGCTAAAGAGCACTCAACTCTTCTTTTGTGTGTGAAATACATATCTACATCGCACGTTGGATCGCTCGTTGCTAAAAAGTACTCGGGCATTCAATAGTGGCTTCGGATGTCATTATTAGTCCGGGCATTAAATCCGAGTTTAGTAATCGGTGCAAAAAGTACTGTCCCTGTATATTACTTGTTTTACAGTTAATACTTGAATTAATATACAAGGACATTTTCTTATTTCATATCATTATTAGACATCCACCAAGTATGTAGGATTCCCTTATTCTATTTTCTACGGAAATTGTTTGTAATTCATTCTCTGACTGAAATCTAAACGCCCCGTTTATCGTTTGTTTGAAACCTTCATCGACCAAATGAAAATCATGGACTGCACAAAAATAATTATGATGATGTCAGACTCAAATTCCCATTTAAGAAGACATGGCTTTTTCATTTTTTAATGTACTGATGTACATTAACAATAATTGATTTCATGTAATTTTACTTTCTGTATGCGATTCATTAATTTGTTAAATGAAAGCTGTAAAAATAAGCAATAAAATACTTTCTTAGATGATTCATGTTGATACAGAGGCGAATGTGGTGAAAAAAACAGACACGGATACATGTACGTTTCTTGAAATCACAAGTGTAAAGAAAAGTAATTCAAAATTACCCCCGTAATTGTGACAGACACAAGTGCGTCCAGTCTAAGAGGCCACTTAAGTAAAGTACAGTGAAACTGACGAGAACCCACGCTCAGAGAAAGAGGCGCCTACCTACATGCATGTACTTCCTGGTTATAGGGATAAAAGAATTATGTTTACGATCTTCGAATTCGTAATACTAGTCATCCTTAAAATTTCATAATAACATGTGTAATGAATGCTGATTAAAAGAAGATTGTAATTTTTAAAAAAGTGACCGTTATTAAAAGATTTTTAAAAAAAATGCTAATTCCTCACTGTCTACAAATGAACTGAAAAGAAACTAAAGAACTATTTGTTGGGATTTTGAATTTTAATTTATTTTAATAATCTACTTTATGAATGGCAAGTATATTGATTCATTTACAAATCCAATTAGGGACAACTTTTTTTGTTAAAAAGATTTTTGAAAAGTAGCCTTTCCATTAACAGGATTGTCGAAGGAATCCTCAAGAATATATCAAATACGATTTATAACATCCGAAGCGAAAGAAACTACAAAGAGCCTGATCGTGTTATGCTGGTATTGAATATTGGTTTTTCGGCATTCAGGACAGTATAAAAGAAACCAGGTCAATTTAAACAAAATTTAAACGCAAATTTTTGATATACACATTTTATTTTGGTTTAAAAAAATAAAATTTCTGAAGAAAAACAACATGCTCTAAGATGAAAGATGATGTATTATTTTCACTTTCACCAATTATAAGCTAACTATACATCTATTATAACCTTCTTGAGAGGATCTAATGGGCCTTAATCCCCTGTCGCTAGCATACACACGGGGTTAATAAGGCCGTCTCTCTCTCTCTCTCTCTCTCTCTCTCTCTCTCTCTCAATCATAACTATATTTGAAACTATTCTTCAACATTCAGCTTATTGGCTATGGTTTTTAACAATTTATACTGTGACCTCTAACTTACAATTACAATATATAAGTAGCTTTCGTGGTCACATGTTTGCACTCTACGGCAAAACGTGGACAAATACTCCGAGAAAGAAGAATTATAAAAATACCCATAATCTACAACTTTTTAAGAACCTTTGAAATGAAATTTGGGAATATAAAAACACTTATTACTAGTATTACGTTGCATAAAATATATATGTAGCTGATAACTTCATGTAAATTGCGATGATTAATGACAGCTTTCGGTTCTGGTCATAATTATTGAAGATATTATACAAAACAGTATTTTTCGTACAAGATAATTAATCGATTTTTATAATTGACTGATTGATTCATTCACTAATTGCCTAATAGTTCACGATTATAAACTCTATTCTATAACACTTTAATCGCAAAATAAATGTTTCAACATTGATTCTTCTCATATATTAACTTTGACAAAACAAACTTAATGAAATACATGTTTGGATTGAATGAGAGGTTGAGAAATGTATGTAGAAACAACATACCTTAACAAAAAGTGATGTACTTTTGACCAAGAATAAGAATATTATGAGAATGATTAAAAAATAATTTTGTCTCATCACGTAGTGATAACAAAGTACATGTAATATTCGATATTTTAAATGTTTCCACGTTTGTCCTTAAAGGAAGTTTTAATTAAAAGGTCACTTTTGAAACAGGAAAGTGTTTTCATAAGAACAGTTTACCTCGTAAGTAGCGCTTTGACCAATCACAGTGAATGAAAACGAGATGGTTTTTCCAGGTTTTATTTCCATTCCTTTGTTATCAGTATATATATATATCAGATTTTTTTTCGCAATTTCTATATTCAGTTCCAAGCAGAATGAATAATACCTTATGTTAAATCAGGGTATGAATTCAAAATGGAATCAAGCAAAAATACAATGCAAATTATTTGTATAATTTTCTTTGCAAGAGCCGCATTTCTTGACGGTAAGTACATTTTTAACTCTAACCATCTCTCTCTCTCTCTCTCTCTCTCTCTCTCTCTCTCTCTCTCTCTCTCTCGGTTTTTTCTTTCTTGATAAAAATTGATCATAATTGATCATGTAATTTATATAGAAATAATGGATGCAAAGTTTTTGTTTTTAAACAAATTTTTTTTAAATGCATACAATCGCTATTTGATATTAGTAGCATCGGGAGACTTCATATATGTATTCCAATATCCTAAAATACAAATTTAATAGTAAATATGAAAATATACTTCAAAAAAATTCAGACAAAACTTAAGTTTTTTAGGCGTTTGAATTCAAAATTGTTTGTTGTAATACTTTAAAAAAAAATTCTCATTCTAATCGTTTCAAGATTTGACAATATGTAAAAGTGTAAAAAAAAAAAAAAAAAAAAAAAAAAACCGGTCACAATGACTTACTTTTTGGGACGACATATCGTCAAGGTTTACTTAACTGACACATGTATTTTTCCTAAGCCTTTTTAAAATTCGTATCACAGTTAATAGGACGCAGGTAAGAATGACATGTTTGAGTATATATATCTAGAAGTTGTAAAATGTACCAACTAAAATGGCTTCCTGATTATAAGCCTTGTAGTAAAATGTTCCAATGTTTAAAGACCACGTCTCTAGCTACTTTTAAATGAAAGTCCCTGAGCCAAAAAAAAGTTATATAAATTTAACTTTTGACTTTAGAAGGCGTTTTTCTGACTTCTTAATTCCCTTCCCGATAGCAAAACACTAATGAATCTACAAAGCTGTATGATGCTCAAACGTTTGTGTGTTTTTCTCTTTCTGAATTAATTTCTCATATTCATTTTGTTTCTAATAATTAGTCCCAAAAGTTACACATAAGATAATGATGTTTTTCTTCCACTAAAACTTCCAATGTAGTCTCGTGACAGAAACAGAACTACTTGTGCATTGAAGTTTTACATCCTCGTAATTTTACATCTTTGTTCATTAATATCATTTGAATATATTTTCTTTACTTAAAAAGTACTGATAGTGCATACAAGCATCCTCTTTTTATTCAAAGTTATAATGTAAGTTATAACGTAAATTAATGACACTGCTATATGTGTTAAGAATACTTTTAAAACAATGTTATTGTTTGGCATTCTTGCGTCAATAATCAGTACGTTATGTAATTGCTGAATAAGTAAGGAACCGTTTTGATGTAGTTCTTTTTACAGTTTAATTACTAAACAGTAAAATTAACACAAAGGCACATTACTGGAAAAGATACTACATTGAAATGGACTATAAATCTAAATAACTTATATTTAATTGGGGTCCCGTCAGGAACTATAACTATTTAATTTAATAAAACTTTTAGGCCAAGCACATTTAGAAAATGATCAAACATATTTATTGCAGTGTTTAAATATATATTTTTTCTTATTTTTAACCACATAGTCAAAGCGACCTTTTTAATAGTAATAATAGACAAAGGTTCTAACCATTAGTGATTTAAACATTAGAGACAAACAAATGGTTGGATTATGTTAAAAGTGATTTAAAAAACAAATTGAATTTTTTTTGTTTTTATTTTCAGCTCAAATAAACAATGTTCGACTGGTAGGGGGGAACTCGCCGGCAGAAGGTCGAGTAGAGGTGTTGTATAACGGAGAATGGGGGACAGTGTGTGATGATAATTTCGATGACAAAGATGCAGCTGTCGTCTGCTCAATGCTGGGTTACAGCAGGTAATATATAGGATGGATGTGTAAATTAAAAGGGAAGGGATGTCGTAATTTTTTTCAAATTTAAACTTTTCAGTAGTTTCAATGATTACATTTAGTAAAACTGAAGATGAACAACATAATTAAGATTTGATACACGTTTGAAATAATAAAAAATGAATTCCACTTCATTTAGTAGTCATTTAGTGGTGGCTAACATGATGTTAAACTCTTGTAATGAAAGCAAAGAAACCATTTATTTTGAAGTCACAACATTTGATTTACTTTTCACTGTACATGTGCTCTGCTTTGGTTCAAAAGATGGTTTATGTCATTTTGTTACGCAAGTAATCAACAGGAAAAATTCATGATGTTTTGATAATATGCAAACCTTTAAAATATAACAAGTTCAGGTTTATTTACTAAATCTATATGTCAGTTTATTAATACGCGTTTTATGTTGTTGGTTTTAAGACCGGTTTCATGAAAACAAATTTATGCTGAAGCTTAAAGGGGTCTTAATTCTACACATTTGGATTAATTTTCAATATTGAAAACGATTTTAACTTAGTCAGCAACCAAAATTTTCGCTACAACTAAATTAATGTGTTATTATCGAGATAATGAAAATACACCCATAATCCTTGAAACTTGAAATTGCATGATATTAAAAACAATATCAGCCATTTTCTACGATGTCTTGCATATGTTGACAAAACATTACAACTAAGCTGAGATTACGTTGGCCTTACTCCTATCATGTAAGATAATGACGTCTACATTAATAATAACTTAAATGATAAAGCATGCTATGTTTTTGATGAAGAAAATGTCTTCTCTTGCTTTTTGGGGGTAAATAAAATTAAATCAATATGGTTTCCTTACTTTCCAGAACTTGTCAGTTTAGAGCAAAAAGTTTCTGAGAAAAAACGATGTGACGTCAAAGAGTTCAATGGCAGTTCCCATATCGGCGGGAAATTTTAATTGATCAATCAATAATTCTGATTTATTCATTTACAGGGTTTTAGTCAAAAGATGTATGATATACAGTTAAATTAGATGTTATTTATTTGATTTAAAGTACTACGTTTGTATAGTTTTCTCCTACTTTAATTAGGGGGCATTGTGAATTATCAAACTCTGCTAATTGTCTCCTCAATGCTGGATAATACAATTTTAAAATTGTTGTTCTTGTTGACGAAATTTTTTTTATCTGTCTGTTCATTGTAGGATGAATGCTAAGAGTAAACAGCAAGCATTCTTTGGACAAGGAAATGGTAGAATATGGATGGATCAGCTAGAATGTACAGATTATGACACAAATATATTAACATGCTCACGGAATGCTATGGGTATACACAACTGTGTGCACGGGGAAGATGCAGGGGTCGTGTGTAACATGTTTGCGGGTATGCTTGTCAACTTGAACATATATATTTGGACTAGATTTAAATAAAAAAAGCACTTAAAACTATATGGTCTAAGTTTGAACAACATATTTATAAAAAAAAAACTTTGATTTTTATAAATAAATTACATGATAGCATTAAAGTACTAATTTTGTAAATAACACGTTTTGTGTTCCTCAACTCAACTACTTTTAATTAGTCTTAGAGTTCTCGTAAATTTAATGCAAATAAATGACTACAAAATAGAGAAATGTTTTAATTGAATGGGAAAACCATACTTATTGATTAAGTATTCAACACGTGTATTACTTAGATTTTTCTTAATTGCATTAAAGTTCCTAACATAAGGTACCACTTTTGATGATACACCTAATGTCCTAAGAAAAATCTAATTACCTGTATTTATTAATTTAACTTTGTTATTCTTATATTAAAAAAAACGATTAGAAAAGGATATAAAATTACAGAAAAATAACAAATATATCAAATTGTATTAAATATATCGGAATAGTAAGTAGATGAATTCAATTTCAATTGATGACAAATTTTTCTTATTCCTTACTTTCTGGTTCCAACTGATTTTATCAATTTGTAGCAATCACCTTTGGCAAGTTTTATTTGTAATCTTGTAATGTTGTAAAATAATTAGTTATGTAATAAAAAAAAATCTCCATGAGAGGGCTTTTTAATTTCCATATCTCAGTTGGATGTCATGTTTTCCTGTCTTTGTTGTGCAGGGAAACATGAAATCCAAATTAAATATTTTCAAAACGACTTAAAGCTGAAATAAAATCAAAATCAAATTTGTACCAGTAGATCTAATTTAATATTATAATGATATAAAACTATCTTAAAAGTTTTAAATGATAACTAATCCTGTAGCATCGTTAAAACTTATCTTAGCAAAGGATTTCCCCTAATTTTTAGCTTAATCCAACTTTCATTTGTAAGATATTTATTTTTAAAAAAAAGGAAAAAACCATGCTTGCTAATTTGAATATTGTAGATTGTGGGAATGCAGACACTCTGATTATCATGGATGAAAGCGGAAGTGTTGGATCAAATCACTTTAATACAATGAAAACGTTTGTACGTGATGTGATTCGAGGTTTGAATTCAGTATTTTTTAGATTTAGTGTCATAACATACAATAGTTCCCCAAGAAAAATATTTGGATTTCGCGACTTTGATAATCTAAATGCCATTATGACAAGCATTGAGCACATTCAGTATTTAAGTGGAGGAACGAGAACTGACAGAGCACTTGAATACGCCAGGGTGTCTATTTTTAACACCAAGAGGGCAGATTCTGCTGGTATAGTAATTTTGTTTACGGATGGAAAGTCCGGTAACTCTCAAAACACAAAAGATGAAGCTGCTTTACTGCGCAATGAAGGAGTGCGCATATTTTCGATTGGGGTTGGAAGTGGACCTAACATAGAAGAGCTTCAGTCAATCGCATCGTCACCTAGCGATGAACACGTCTTCCAAGTATCATCGTTCAGCGCTCTTTCACATATTCTCAATGCAGTGCAAACCAGAACATGTCAAGGTATTTTTGGAAAAAAACATAGCTTATGTCAAAATAAATTAACAATAATAGTACTTAAATTTTCATTACATATTTCCTAAACATATTTCTTTCACTTCAGCGTCTGTGGATGGTGGATTCAGTGAATGGGCTATGTGGACACCATGTAGTAGGACGTGCGGACATGGACTCAAGTCAAGACGCCGGACATGTACAAATCCAGTACCTACCAGAAATGGCAGAAACTGCACTGGAACTTACTCAGAAAATACAGTATGCAGTATAGCAGGCTGCCCAGTGGACGGTAATTGGGGACATTGGAGTTCTTGGTTAGATTGCAGTGTGACATGCGGTACCGGCAATCAAATACGGAGAAGATTATGTTCAAATCCAAGGCCTGAAAATGGAGGTCGACAATGTCAGGGATCTAGCACAGATACACTGACTTGTAATCTTGGTTCTTGTCCTATTCATGGGGGTTTCAGTGAGTGGAATATGTGGTCTGTTTGCTCCGTTTCATGTGGGGGTGGATTCAAAACAAGAGAAAGAGCATGCACCAATCCATCTCCACGACACGGGGGATCCAATTGCTCAGATTATTTTACAGATTCATATATCTGCAACACTTTTCCTTGTCCTGTAAATGGTGGTTTTGGAAATTGGGGTTCATGGTCGGTGTGTTCCAAAAGCTGTGAAGGGGGATATAAAGTAAGGCGGAGGCTTTGTAATTCACCAACACCGAAGTATGGTGGTAAAAACTGTATAGGAAATGCTTCACAAAACCTAGCGTGCAACGAACTGCCTTGTCCAATTAATGGAGGATTCACTGAATGGGGCAACTGGACTGATTGTTCCAAAAGTTGCGGAGGGGGTTTGAATATACGTAATCGATCATGTACCAATCCGTCACCTAAATATGGAGGAAAGCATTGCAAAGGTAGTTTGTCTGAGACTCTAAATTGTAATGAGCATCAGTGTCCTATTGATGGTGGTTTTTCATTATGGGGTGCATGGTCCTCGTGCACTGTCTCTTGTGGTGGTGGAACCTTATTACGATCACGATCCTGTACAAACCCTTCTCCTTTATTTGGAGGTAAAAACTGCACTGGTAATACCGAGCAAATTATAGACTGTAATATACAACTTTGTCCGATTGATGGAAAATATGGCGATTGGACCACATGGTCACAGTGTTCTAATTCATGTGGTGGGGGCTCCAAACTAAGATTGCGAAGATGTGACAATCCTCTTCCTCAGAATGGAGGTAAACAATGTAACGGCATCAATGAAGATCATTTACATTGCAACACTCAACCGTGTCCAGTTGATGGACACTTCAGCGAGTGGGGGACATGGACTCTTTGTTCTCATAGCTGTGGAGGAGGCATAAAAACAAGGTTTAGGCTGTGCAATGATCCTTTTCCGGCGTTTGGTGGACGGAATTGCTCGGGTTCGTTTCAACAATTTTCTCAGTGTAACCCATTACCATGTCCAATAGATGGCGGTTTAAGCATATGGAATGAATGGTCACTCTGTTCGTCAACTTGTGGTGGAGGTATTCAAATAAGAAATAGGTCATGCACAAATCCTGTCCCACAAAACGGGGGGAAAGAATGCGAAGGGAAAACTACGGATTCTCTCGAATGCAATATTAATGAATGTCCAGTAGATGGAAATTTTTCTGATTGGGGGGCTTGGACAATGTGTTCGGTTACATGTGGAGGAGGAACTAGAATGCGAAGTCGCACCTGTACAAATCCATCTCCACAATTTGGAGGAAAGGAATGCTCCGATGAATCAGGGCAATCTGAAAATTGCAATAACATCAGTTGTCCAGTAGATGGGGGTTATAGCGAATGGAGTTTATGGGCAGAATGTACCGTTCCGTGTGGGGGAGGAACTTCAATGCGTAAAAGAACTTGTACAAATCCATCGCCACAACATGGAGGTAAACAATGCGAGGGAGAAGCTAATGAAACAGTGGAGTGCAACACAAACATTTGTTCAAGTAAGTTTGAGTTCTTATCAGATTCAATAGCGATTATAATGACCAATGTGGTTTTATTAGGAGTAAAAATTCTCAAACGACTTTACGTTACGTTTCTTAATATTTATTATAGCATTAATATTTTTTTATTTAAATTACCTCTTTATTATTACCGGTTTTTGAGTCGTGTGGTCCTGCAATCGTTTTCTAATATTGTTTTAGTTTGTAACAACCCCGCAATGGAATTTGAATGTCACAATAAGGTGCACTGTATAGACAAAGATTATGTTTGTGATGGTTTACCAGATTGTGCTGACAATAGTGATGAAATTCCTGCTGTGTGTAAGTTTCCATGCTCCAATTTTAATATCTTTTTTAATTTATTGTTGTATAACATGCATTGAATATATCTTAGAAACAAGTAGGTTTTTTTTAGTTTCGAGTAATTTTCAATACATTACTCCATGTAAATAGATTTGTATTTTGTAATTTATTTCAATGAGAACTTATATTTTTAGCTTATTTTACTGTTTTCATCATTGACTATTCTTAAGCAAAAAGAAAAGACGCAACGCTGTTTCAAAGGAGTTTTACTGAGAATGTATTTGTGCATTGACAGGCTATGGTGGCGGTCAAGCCGAGATGACTTGTCCAGAGGGCCTTTATAGGTGCCCGGACGGTTCCTGTAAAACCGGGCCGGAATGTTAATGTTGTGGAACATTTTGTTTGAGGATATTAAAGTTCGATTACTGAGTACATTTATGTAACATGCTTTCTCCTGCTACTCTGTCTCCAATGTATAGTAATTTTATCCATGTATATTTCTGATTTGTAGAAAGGAATATATAAGTGGAATAGCTCTGTTGAAGTAAAAAAATTATCAAAGAAAGAATTATTTGTTACATTGTGAACCTACTGCTGCATATATCATAACAATGACCTTTGGTCTTTCTTTGCAATCATTTGCCCAGAAGTACGCAACCTCCATTTTTTGTTTTTTCTGAAAATAATTGTTGAACATCTAAATATTATTTACGGATATGTGTATTTACTTCGTATTATACTAGATAATACCCCGCGCAGCGCGGGAATTAACATTTTACATATTATTATGATTTAATGTTTAATATGTTGAACCATATTTTGTTTCATTTTTGTATATACTTTGTCCAGATTTTTCATTATCTTAATCCTTTAGAATTGAAATAAAAAACAAACCATTTTAATTCAAAGTTGTCAGACTCAAAGTAGCTGGTCAATGCGGATGGTTAACTCGCCCTACACTATTCGCTATATGATGTCAATTAGTCAACCCATTTCTAGGGACCCCGTTCTGGAAAGTTATTTACATTAATACTAAAGTCGTATTATTTGTTCCATTTTATTCATTTAACTTTTTTGTATTAATTCTCTGAATAGGCTCACAGTAAATAAATTCACTCTATACGTAATCATTCAGTATTATTTCATTGCAAGTATATATTTCGATTGAGACTATTCCTGACTTGGATCCGCTAAATTGTGTCCATAACCTTACTCTCATTTTTGCTATTTCGGGCTTGTTTATCGAAAATGAAAGTAGGAATTTGATTTTCACAATAATAAATTAGCAGTTAAAATTCAATTATACTTTACGGACATCATTTCACAGGTGTTGAAAAACCAAAGGTGTAAGCAAGTACTCTGGTGCAGGTATTTTGTAGTTTTTGAAAAATGCCTTAATTTACAAGTATATATAGATTATGTTAGAGGCCATAAATGTAAAATGTGATGTACAAAATAAACTTAATATTTGCATTTTGGTATTGATTGCAATTGGATAAAAAAAACCACAACGAAAACAAAGATTACATTTTATCAAGGAAATAATAACAATATTTAGATACAGGAAAGAAAAATAGCATTTAGCTTCCTTAGCTTGCTTTTCCCCAAGCTATTCACAATCAACTGCCATGTGAGACTCAGATTTGGGGGGGGGGGATCAAGGGATCCAGACCCCCCCTTGCAAATTTCATATTTCTTTTATTTGCATTAAAAAATTACCAAAAATATGTCTCAGACCCCCCCCCCCTCCTTGGTAAACTCAACTAACAGTTGCCCTTTTAATCATAATAACATCATCTCCCTAAGCTCGATAAAAGGAGCAGAAGTTAAAGCTGACATGAATTCATAAATAATTACGCGTTATTTCCCTTTCATCTCCGACTACCGCCATATTAGTTATCGATTTCTATTGTTCTGCTCATCGCTACACACCCCCTATATAAGGCTAAGAGCCCTCGTCATGCTTCACCGCATTCAGGAATTTCATACACCCGAACACGTTACCTTGGACGAAAAGACTTGTAAAAACGCGTTTTGAACAATAATAATATGACAACCACTTCACTGGCAGGATATATCCAATAAACGACGAAACAAGGCAGACTGAAATCCAGGCGCAGATACTTAAAAAATTCCTCGATAATTGTAGACCGTTTTCCTGTGTATGTTATAACATCGCACATGCGCAAACCACACACTGTTGTAGATCGAGCAATGTCAATTATCGCATGGATTTTATAAACGGGGAGTTTTTGTAGGAACGGATGAAAACGTTGTTACTTTCTTGGATTTACTATCATTTAGCTATTGTGTTGGATGTAGTGTCGCCGGGGTATTCAAGAAGATGCAGACGTTATGCACTCTGTATGAACGACACACGTGTTCGATGTGCATGCGAAGTAAGGCAGCTTTAAATAAACTATCCAAATAAATTTCATGTTTATACTTATTTTTATCTTACTTTTTTTCTTGGCGAAATAACATTGGAATACCGACTGAAGAAAATAACCTGAATTTCAATCATTAAATCATAATTACATCATCTCACTAAGCTCGATAAAAGGAGCAGAAGTTTAATAAACTTGTTATGTACTAAATATAAGACTTTTATTGCATGTGTGTATCACAGGGTTTTAAATTCAAACTATAATACGTTATGCAAGTTTTGCAAAGGCACAGCCACACTGATATGAGTATTTCGTGTAGCCTGTCCAAAATATTTATGCAGCACATTTGGACGCTTTTAATAAAAATACACATACATGTGAAAGAAATGCAGTTAAAAAAGATGAGAGGGAAAACATCAAAGATTACTTCATTGAACATTATCAAAGACAAATCATTGCTTACCTAGATGTCAAGAGATGAAAAAATATTCTTTTGTGACCTACAATGATATTGGTATTTGTTGCCAATAAATAACAAAAGGAATAAAAAATACTATGGAACTTACACAGCCTATTGTGATAAGAATCTCGTAGCTGATTTAGCAATTAATGTATCTATGTAAACACATAACTTCCACCTGCCCCCTGCTGCGATCTGATCCTCACTCTTGCCCTGGACACAGGTACTGTGGCTGCCCCTTTGCGAAATGAACTTGTTTTGTACCCTTTGGCATCTAAACATAATTTAGCGATGAGCATGGAGAAAACTGACATAACCTGATATGTAGTGACTGGCGTGCCCCTAGCATAACAAAAGAAGGTACTAAGACATTGATGTGTGGCTGACATGAATGACATGAGCGACAACACTGGATAAGCGAAGTCATTTGTAGGTAGCAAGTTTATGAGTGACCCGTTCCTCTACTAATCGGTTTTTGAGTGTTTTAGTGAAATTTGAATGGTGTTCTTTGATGCAATGTACCTGTCACAATTGCATTCAAATTGTATAGGGTTCTTAAAACATTTCACCAATCTGGTAAAAAGGATGGTCCTTGTAAGTCAAAGAAAACAATATTTACAAAACAATAACAATTTATTTACAAATACACAATAAAAAGAAGGTTGTTGACATCAGTTCTTTTCGGATGGACTAGCTGGCATTCTACACGACGTCTCACATTAGGTAAGTTCCGTAGGACTCGGAAAGCATAAGTTTTTGGTTCGGACATTAAGTGTCCCACCATAAGTCCTTGCACAGATATTAGATGGTCCACCACGTGCCCACTCCGTGGTCACCTATTTAAATATCGAACAACGTGGCATAATAAGTTTTTTTATACACATATTTGACTATAGATATTGACTCATTAAACACACAGCTGCAGTATATTACAATTCTTGGCTACCGTAACATAACAGCTACAGTACCGATCAGACCCAACCTAACAGAAAGTAAACCCAAACTAAACTAAACCCTGGGTTTACTTTCTGGGTTTACTCTGGGTTTACTAGAGTGGACCCAGAGTAAACCCCAAGTAAACCCAGAGTGGACACAGATAGTAAACCCCGATCAGAAGAATACCCTGAAAGCAGACGCTACATGTGTATTCGGAATATACAAGGGGCAGGAATTACAGGCAGTAGGATGATAAGATAAAAAAAAAACAGGTCTGTTTCACAATTCAGTGCGTATAGTTGACTCCAAAAGCAATTCTCGAGTAAACCCAAAGTAAACCCCGAGTAAACCCAAAGTCAACCCCGAGTGGACCCAAATTTTCAAAAAGTAAACCCAAAGTAAACCCAGAAAGTAAACCCGGGGTTTAGTTGGGGTTTATTCTGGTGTTAGGTTGGGTCTGATCGGTACTGTATTTAAATTACAATTACACATACCTGTAGTCTAACTCTACTCACAATGCAAAACTAATATAAACCAGAAAAATAGAAAAAATATGACACTTACTGTGTTGTATCTCTCTCATACAAATAAGCCCACACAGGGATGCCGTTCCCAAGATCACACAGCATGGGCAACGCCCAAGATATCTCAGCAAGAGTACAGACTACGTCCACACAGCTTGTCGCATCCAACCCCACTCTTCAAACCAATAAGCAAGTTAATTTCAAAAATAAATCATACTGTTAAACAGGTTTTTTCCAGTAGTATTACTACACCCAGTGACCACTCACGCAAGCAAAAATATATAAATAACTCAAAAGTATGGATATACATTTCAAACAAAATTTAGATACCAGAACTCAACCAAAAGTATGGGAGTATGTTTGGAACATTGTGACAGTACCTAACATTACTTGTCTGAATGACATCGCCATCTTCCCTACTACTTTTTGAACAAGTTCTCCCATTCTAAAATAACCCCCAAAGTTTGTGTTAAAGATGGCAGCGAAAAGTGAAGCCTCATAGTGTTATGTGCAAACAGATGGTATTGCAATTATGATTTTCCGCAATATGTCCAAAGTTATGGGTTAACGATTATTTGTCTGTTCTTTGGAGCGGCAATTACCCAACAGTGTTTTCTTCACTATAAAGGATTGACTTGTGTTTGAGACATCTGAGATTTTACAATAAAATATTATTCCTGCTAGGTATTACTTGGGTGTGCTGGGGCTATATTTGTGAATCGCCAAGTAGGCGATGAATTGTGTGAACTTGTATTCGGTAGGAGACCGTATGATTCAATGGTTGTACGAAGTTCTGAATGCATTGAACATGCAAATACTTGCAGAGTACAATTTCTTAGTATAATTGGCTAGGGCGAGGTTCAGCAGTGCTTGAGATCTATATTGCAGATCATCTTGTAAAATGAAATGGGTACCTTTGTTGGCTGCTCGTCGGTCCCTGGAAATGACTCTCTGAACCTTGATCATTGCTGCCGGGAACAAGAGTTTGCTTTTACATTTTTAATACCCTCTACGTGCTCCCTCTGAATAATTCATTATGTAGTAGAGATTGCAGGACTAAAGGTCGAAGTATATACCTACTTTGCTCTGATTTTAGATGTTTTGGAACTCAAAATTGATACAAAAAGCCATGTGGTCAGTGTGCAATATATGGAGAAAGTCATATCAAAAGACACTAACTCTAAATATGTAACCTGTTTGAAAATATTGGAATATCTCTATTCATGTGGCTATAAAATGTAAGCCCAAATATTGCACCACAACCCATGTCTGAACAACCTGCAGTGTCAGTGAATAACTGCATGTCAAAGTCTCTATCTGAAGGAATAGCTATTACAAAAATTCAACAACCTCGTAAGTTTTTGCAATTGCTTGAGTGTTACCTTTTATTATACAACAGAGATACTAACACTGCCTTGAGCTGACATAAATTGTCATGAGGTATCCGATCAGTCATGTTGTTAGTATTAATTTCTAACCAAAGAAAAGTCAAAACTGTTTTGGGCCTATTTTTTTCTCATGAGCTATATGAATCCCAAAGTTAGCACAGATGGAAAAAAAGCCTGACATGAGAGTTGTACAATCCAATGTCCCTGGCCTACCTGGCCAGTAAGAAATCATCTAAATAATGTATAGCATTGCTACTTTCCGACTGTTCCCTAAGTGCCCATTCTAAAAAAGATTAAAATTTCTCTATTGCTAGCACATTCAAAAGGTAGACACATATCTATGTAAACAGTGTCAAGACCTTTGAATCGTAACAAGTCAAAATCAGAGGGTAAATCATTGGTAAAAGTCTAAATGCACTTTTTATGTCCAGGCGTGCTACTAAAGCCCCCTTCTCAACTTACCTAGCATATCAAGTGCAGCCTTAAAATATGTGTAGCTCACCGAACAATAATAGCTGTCGATCAAGTCAGTAACGCTTAATCCTGATAGATGATGGATTAGCCTCAATGTTCCATCTCTTTTGGGTACTAACCCTATTGGTGACAATCTAAGGTTAGGTAAGGGACTAGTGGTGAATGGGCCAGCCACTCTACCTAGGTTTATTTCTTTAGTTATGAGTTCTATTGCTACATTTTCAAAACTCATAATCACTGGATGTTACGACAATCTGTTACACGTCTTTGGCCGTCATAAGATATATAAAACCCCTGCGAGAACCCATGTATTAATTCAGCTGCTATGTTTTGGTCAGGATAAAATTGTAAATAATTCTTTAGCTGTGATACATTAATGGGAGTAGATGACATTTTATCGACGTCCAAATGACTGGATTGGTTTTGGGGTGTTGGTGGCTGATAGTGAGAAGACTCTGCTCGATGACTGTTGTGTTTAACTTGGCACCAAAATAGTTTGTGGAAGGTCTTACAAGGTGACATTTGGTGGAGGGGTGGTTCAGTGAGCAGCGGAAACATTGGTGTTTATAGGGACAAGGCCTTCTTTGACTGACTCCCCGGTAATTAAAATCATAACATTTGCCAATTTGCTCGGTATTGTTCCAAGGGGAAGGTAGAGGGGCTTGCATGTACAACAACCATAACTCTCGGTCGACCATTCCGAAAGACATATTGGGGTTTTGCTTCTTTTTAAAGCAAAACTGAACATCATCAGTCGCGCCACCCAAGGCCTGGTGACCTGCTAGCACCTAAACGGACAGTAAAAATGTATTTAAATAACGCAGGGGTGCATTCAGGGTGTGCTGCAGGATAAATTGATGAATATTTGAAAAATAAATCTGTCCAGGTTTGGATATCATTGACAAGTTTGGCCTTTGGTTTGCTGGCCATAGCGAGGCTGCCATCCCGTACCGACTTAAATTGGAATTCATCGTCGGGATCTGAATGCATTTCGCCGTAACCCAGCTAAGTTGACATACTGCCCATTAAATATCTGAATTTTATTTTGTTTGGCACATTATAGCCTAACTCAGAACTGTAGCTGACCACATGGCCTGCTTGATAGCCTATTTCCGCTGAACCTAACTAAAAGAAATCTAAAATTTAGTGCTGGGTATTGCCACTGAAAAAACGTATTGCGATACATTACAATACCTTTTATCGAATTGCAATATACCATAATATAATCATTTTCATTTCTTTGGTTTTTTTATTTGAAAATAATTTTAAAAATCTGACAACATACATAATGTTTTTTTTTATTTCAACTTTAAAGACTTTAAACACTTATTTAGTGTTTATATAACCTTAATGAATATTTAATTGCCTTAGAAACCTAAAATATCAGAATAAGTAACATCTAAATGAGCTGGTAGCACAATCAACATAGCAATCATTTGAGTCACTGTAGATTTTTTTTTAGGAACATTAGCTTGTCCACATGGGAAGGCTTTAAACAAGCTCTTTGACTTGTAACTATGTCGCCTGCTGTGGAAAAAACTCTCTCTGGTGCAACAGAAGTTGCAGGAATGCACAATATGTTCTTTGCCAGGGTGGCTAACAATGGACATTTGGCCTCATGCATTTTCCACCACTGTAGGGGATCATTTTATAAGTTTCCACATTTTCTGCTGATTTTTGATATTGTTGCAGGTGTGTATGAGACAACATACACGTCAAAAAACAGTGAGGCTAAATCTTCATTATTTCCTTGCTTGACTTTTTTTTCTGGGGACTCTTTATTATTTGTGTCAGAGTCTTCAATGCTGGGCACAGTATTTATATCAGTTGATTCCAACATGTGAGCAGATGGTAATTTTGGAAGTGTTGTTTCTTCAGGTTCCTGTTTTATTTTCATACTCAGCTTGGCTATTACATTTGAATGTACTTCTTCTTTTAATGAGTCATCTTCTAGAAGGGGCACTGATTTAAACTTAGGATCTATGAAACTTGCCAAAGTAAGAAAATCTTTCTGGTGATCATATCTGTGCTGCAAATCCTGAACAATTGTATTTTTCATCTGTTAACCCCATTACTGTCATCTTGTGAAGAAGTGTGTGCTGTATGGGCATAATGACAGATATGGTGGGCATACTCTCAGTGCAAAGAGATGTTGTCACAGTTTTTAAGGGTTTCAAGCATTCCATAAATTCCTCTGCAAATGCTAGATCATTATCTGTAAATGAATTGATGGCCTTGTCTCGAAATTTTGATATTTCTTTCATTCTGAGAACAGTTGTGATAGCACATTGCATTTCAAGAAAAACGACTAACCATGTCATATGCCGAATTCCACCTTGTAGGCACATCAATTAGTAATTTGTGAGCAGGTAATTGTAGAATATCAGCTTGCTCTCTAAGTTTTGCAGTTGCAACAGAGCTTCAATGGAAAAAAGCACCTATCTTTCTCATTCTAGAATGAATATGGGATACTTGCTTAACCTTGAGAGACTTCTGTACAGCAAGATTAAGTGTATGAGCATAACATTTAATGTGACATTCGGTTTTGAACATAATTCCAGCCTTGTCCATATTGCTAGCATTGTCTGTTACTATTGGAGGATTTGGATTGGTAGGTTGGCCCCAATCTTTAACTGCCTGTTCCAATGCTCGAGCAAGGGTTTTACCTGTAACAATAATGATATGAATTTCAATAAAACTCTTTTAAAATTATCTTGATTTTTTTTTACATTATTTTAAATCTTTATTTATACATTTTTTCAAAAATCAAAAAATACCTGTGTGATTTTCTGACAACACTTTGGTTTGAAGAACAAAATTTTGTAAACTCCAGTCTGCATCTAAAAAATTGCTGTTATTGTAATAAAAGAGTCAGTACTCCTTGAGGTCCATCCATCAGTTGTCATTGCTACCTACAGGATTTAATTATCATTTAATGAAATAATCACTGATTACATGAGGGATAAATATTAATTACTCTATACCAGTATGCAGTATATGCACTAAACATCCAAACAAATATGTAAAATGAATTAGTAATTTTTCAATTTAAAATTTCTTCCCTTTTCCTGAGGCATAACATTTATTAATTATTAAAAAAAAATTCTGAGATTACCTTATCTGCATTTTTTAGTTCCAATTTCTACTTTGCCTGCTCTTCTGAGTACATTTTAGGGATTATGACTTCCGAAAACTGTTTTCGTCCAGGGATTGTGTACCTTTTTTTATTAATAAGTCATTAAAATTAATAAATATGATGGAAATAATTTTATAGAACTGAGTCAACTGACTAATTGAGTGACAAGACCAAATAAATCGGATGACTGTTTTATTATTTTAAAATGATTTTATTTAACACTTACCTGGGGTCAAGGATTTTAACAAGATTCCTTCAACCACTGAATAAGGACAAGATCCTTGATGATTAGCCGAGCTATTTGCTCTGTAATTGTAATTGCTCTCGGGCTTTGACTGGGATACTTTGCACCAAAAGACACCCCCCCCCACTCATCATTGCAGTAAATTTAACCTGACCTTGGAGGTTTAAAGAAGGTTGTGTCACATTGTCACTGGATGAAATATCTGGTTTCAGCGCTGCGGAAACCCTTTGGAAACTCTGCGGAAACTTTAGGTTACTTTAAGTTTCCGACAGGTTTCAGCACGGAAACTTCAAGTTTCATTAAGTTTCCGCAGTGCTGAAACTTAGGCTGTCCATGAATCCAAATGGTTTCCGCAACGGAAACTTAATGAAACTTGAAGTTTCTGTATAGTTTCAATCTCCATATCTATATTGTGAATTAAGTTACCTTGACATGAGTTCTTCGTTCCTGCATTATCTCCTTGTTGTAGTGGCTATGAATGCTTCTCAATTCTCCATTTTACAACAACACCTTCTTGTCCATTTTAACCTTCGCTCGGAATCATAAAGTGCGCCAATACTGACCAATCAGAACCCGCTAAATCTTGGAAAAGTGCATCTTGGGATAGTTTAAAATGAATAATGTTTAATCAAAATTATCATTTTTTTACCGAATAGTATACTTTTTACATGTATATTTATTCTAAATAAGAACTGTCGGAGTCAGTATTTCCTGGTTAAATACTACAAAGTATTGGCGTGTGTTTGTTACAATTGTATCTGTAACACGTGATTAACAAAAAATAATGGCCGACCGTTTGTTTACAAATGTCTAATGAAGATAAACAAATTCTAATGAGACATATGTATCAAATTTTGTCTTTAACTATATTTTATTTACATGTACTGATGATTTTGCCAAACTAAATATGATAGAGCCATATATAATTTACTGACAATTTAGTCTTGACTAGTCCAATTTTCACCGCGATTCTAAGCATGGTCATATTCTTATTCAAAATATAGAGGTGTGAAAATATTATGTTCATCACAGAGCAGGTTCTGCATGAACACACAGAAATCACAAATATAATTAGATGCCGATCAATTAACGGGGTCCGGTTAACAGCGTTCACCCGTACGGTGAATTTACAACTACGATGAATTGATGGCAATTATTTTACAGTTACACATGAGCACTGATTGGTCATACGATGAACAGTACGTTAGGAATACTTAAGAAATTAATATACAAACGCGTTAAACAAGCCGGGAAGTAAGACGTACACGTCGGACTGATATATAAACAAAGTACAATTTTAATTATTTGGTATACTTTCTACATCAAATGTATACGAATGTATAATCAAATTTTTAAAATGGGATGAAAATCACGTGCACCACATGGCTAGTGCTGGATTTTAAACTGATTTTGTCATATAACGTATAACTTCAGTAAAATTATAAATAATGCTTATTATATCTTATAACCGAAACATGTGCATGTTTCATAAACATGTATCAATATCTGTGTTTACAGTACAGAAAGTAAATACAAAGTATAGAAATGCACGAATCACATAGGCGTCAAACCGGGGGGGGGGGGCTAAGTGCAAAGTTAGCCCCCCCCCCCTACTTTTTCTCGCCGGAAATGTAATTGTTCCTAAATTTACCTTGAAAGATTGAGAAGTTGGAGTAATAGGCATACTAGCCCCCCCCCCCCCCCCCCCCCCCCCCCCCCCACGGATTAGGAATTTCCTGATTTTGGGAAAAAAAATTTGGGCAGGGAAAGTGTATAGTATAGGTATAACCCCCCCCCCCCCCCCGACGGATTAGGATTTTCATGATTTTGGGAATTAGGGTTTTTCTCAATATTTCTTAGGATTAGTCTAGCCCCCCCCCCCCGCCCCCCACTTTCAATTTGCTTCCGATGCCGCCAGTGAATTATGATACAGTCATACATGTAGTAAAGTCTGAAATGCATGTAAATAATTAAACAATTATTATATTAGACTCAAACTCTAAGTGGGTTTTACTTGTTATTATCAACTGTAGAATTAAAAAAAAAATTCCTGTGTACATGAATTAGCTCTAAACTTCAGGTTGTACGAATATTTGGTATGATTTGTAAAAATTTACAACGACTTTACCTTAATTTGTTTGCTTAATTAGTAACTGTACCTCAGGGTTCATTCAAATGATAACTAAAGGATTTAAGAAGGAGTCTTACAAAATAGGTATATTAATTTATTGAGTGTATTAAGTAAAATACTTCTTCATACACTGTTTGCGATATACAACTAGCTAGATTTTTTTTTACTAAATAATTATAATTTACTTAACAGTTTTACTAACTCAGGTACACACAAATTGAAAAAAAAAAATCCCGCCGGACTCCAGTTATAAACTCACGCTTCGTACTGTGTATATGTTATGTAACAGTCTTTTGTTCACTCCTGACAGTAAAAACCCTGCAATCCACACAGAATATACAGGAAAATCACAGAGGAGGTCACCTGGACAAAGAATGTATACACATGTATACACGTGCCCGAGTACCTAAGATTAATGCTTTCATCATATGCATTAAACAAGATCAGACATCAGTTTTTCTTTTCAAATTCAATTAATTACTTAGTAAGGCTCTTAATCGCCTTATTTTCCACATTTGAAGATAGTTACATGTATACATATAGTTTCAGTCACGCTGAAACCTTACTATACATTTTAGTATGTACGGATTCATTATTATTAGGCTAGAATTAAACTTAAACCTGTTGAAAATATATGATATCACTATTAAACTCAAATCAATTTTAGTAATAGTTTCAGCAATGCGTAAACCATTTGGAATCTTAACTTAAAGTTTCAGCATACTGAAACCTAGCGGAAATGTTCTGAAACTGATTGATATTTCCATAATAATTTACACAACTTTTCACACGATTCAAATTTAGTTTCCGCATTGCGGAAACCATCAGGAATCTTA
The DNA here is from genome assembly GCA_015776775.1 of Magallana hongkongensis. Classification (NCBI taxonomy): domain Eukaryota; kingdom Metazoa; phylum Mollusca; class Bivalvia; order Ostreida; family Ostreidae; genus Magallana; species Magallana hongkongensis. The sequence goes on from CM027466.1 coordinate 22,216,785, forward strand.
GACTAAAGTTTCTGCTGACTGAAACCTAACGGATACTTGCTGAATCGATATAATGGTTTCCGCATAGCGGAAACTATACATGAAACTTCAACTTCAAGTTTCAGCAAGGTTTCCATATAGTTTCAGTTTTGCTGAAACTTGATTTTTCATCCAGTGTGTGTGTGTCCTGTTTTCTGACTCGGACCCGACGAGACATCCACATTTCCATGGTGTCGCCTCATGTGGCTTACCAAATTTGTTGTACCCCCAAAATACTTTACAATCTCGTTACAATAATTGCAAACTGCGATATTTAACAAGAGTTTTCCACCTTTAACTTAAAATGATTCCATATGACTGATTTAGCTTTTTCATTTTTTACAAGTTTTGAAAAGGCACAATCACACTGATATAAAAATTTCATACAGTCTGTCCCAAAATGTTTATGCAGCAAATTTGGACGATTTTTGATTAAAATACACATATCAGTTAAAGAAGTGCAATTTCAAAAAATTAAAGGGAAATTATCAAACTTAAGATAAATGCATTGACACATTTTCATTATTTACTCGGGAAAATTCAAAGGAACAAAACAGATTTCTCACGGAGGGCTATAAAGAGGCATAGCGCACTCAGTATGTGATATGGCCCAAATATAGCTTAATTTACAAAAAATATTTTTTTGAAAAAAAGATTCATGATATTAAAGGGGCATGGTCACGATTTTGGTCAAATTTTATTTTTCTGATTTTATTATTTGAAATGCTTTAGTAATGCATTTCTAATGATCAAATGAAAATTGGCTGCCAGTTAATGAGTTTTAATTAAGCAAGATACAGGGCTCACAATTCTTCGTCATGTAAACAAGGCTCGTGTCCTGTTTTTGTTTACATAGTTTCAATATACCAGTAAAAAATCTTTTTAAAGCTGATTTGTCTATCTTATTATTCATTTAAAGCATAAATAAACAGTTCCTAGTGATTAACACATTTAATTTAGGTCTAAAACTGGAATTTTCACTTCAACATTCGAAATGTAAACAAACGCTTTGTTTACATAGCGTAGAATTGTAAGCTCTGTAAATCGCTCTTACCTCATCAAATGACACTCAAATTTTGGTTGCCTATTAAACATGCCTTACTAAAGCATTGTAAACATCTAAATCGAAAAAATAATTTTTGACCGAAATCGTGACCATGCCCCTTTAATTATTTCTGGCTATTAAAAATCACAAATTGAACATTTTTTGCGAAAAAAAAACTCCATGGATATAACATAAAGAAATCGTGAAATATAAAGGTGTTGTATTAATTATATAGGAAATTGCTACATGTACATACGCATTTGGAAAATTAAAAATTAAGTAATTGAACTACCTTAAACCAGAAAACTAGAGAATAAACTAGGTGAAATAGATATCGGGCTATGTTATTATACAAAACCGTTTTTGGTTTAAGGTGGTCTTCGTATTAAACTTTGACATTAAAGCTGAACACCGCTCGTAAATAGGCACCGTCACACAGATATCTGGTATATAAACCCTTCGATTTCGTTACACCCGATTGCACACCTGAACCTCGTGGCCGACATGTAGTATTCCTTTCGTGGTCTTTAGATTTTATGCATTTTTTTCTTATCTTATGTTCATTTTCTGTTCGTAAATAATGCATTGACCAATTTATTTGATGTTAGTATTCTCCTGGCCTCAAAGAGTGCGTAAAATTTGATAATTTCATCGCGACCGGGTAACACGGCGAGGCAAAATGTACGTCCACACAGGTGAGACCTCTACAGCGAAGTACTTTGAACTGTTTAGAGGTCTGTACCTTATATAAGGGTTGTAGGGACAGCAGTGATTAAAGAGAAATATGGCGGACAGTGCCTATTTACGAGCGGTGTTCAGCTTTAAAATACATAACCCTCTTTTTCCCGAATACACCTGAACGGCATCATTTAAAGTGAAATGAAACCCGCTTCTTTGTTGTGTTGTGCGTGGTGTAGTGGTTTATGCGAACTGTTTTTGCCTTTAGGGCCCCGGGGTCAATCCCCACTGATTTTACATGCACGTTTATTTTTCTTATCTATGATAGAATAAGTATTGTCAGTTTTTCTTTTGTTTTAAGTGTCTTAGCTGATGTTTATTATATTTTAACCACCCACATCACGTGCATTGATAATTCTAAAAAAGACATTACTCATAACATATATAAACGTTAGTACCGCACTGTGAGTTTTCTCGAACCACTACCTGCACGAGATTTTCAAACTCGATGGAAAGAGGAGACATAGAAAGAGAGAAAATTCGAAACGTTTTTCATCTTAAAACTTGAAATAAGACCCAAGTGCACTGTATGCGGTAAGGGTGTTAAATTAGGTCGAGGCGGAACAATATCTAACAATTTGACTTTTATATAAGACATAATAATATTGACAAAAAATGGGACAAGCTGCAACGCATGCACGATGAAGGTTTATAATATAGATAGAACTATTATATCCGCAAGCAGACTGGTCACTTGCCAACCACTGTCGTCGAGTTTACCGAAGAGCGGTATACATGTGATTCTCAGGATGACGTTGACGTACTTGTTACTATTCCAAGATCAAAGCATCGTACAAAGCACGCAACAATAAAAACCACACAACTTTACCAGCTACTAGAAAACCTACGAAGGTCAGCATCTATGTCATCAACAAGGCGCCTCAACTTTGACGATCTGGATAATTAAAGAAACTGACCTTCTAAACCTAACTGGGCTAACAAAGCAGAAATTTGAGAAATTGGTTGAAATGGTGTCAACTCTCAAGAAGTCGAATTAAAGTCACCTAGATTCGCATTTGGGGTTTTACTGGTGAAACTAAGAATTGGGCTTTCTCGGGAATACGTTAGTTAAAATAAAAAAATAAACAGAACCACTAATATTTTTTTGCTGTCACCATCATCTGCATACTACAATCGTAAAAATGAATATATTACATTTTATAACATAATGAAAAATACCCACAGTAAAACCATATTGAACACATATGCAAAAGATAAGTACACATTAATTATTAGTTTCAATAAAAAAAAAAGTGATAGAGAATAAATGGAAAACTAAGAAACCTAGATCATATGTCATTTGCAAACAAATCTTTCTATCCTAATATATTGTTTACTTTGTAGATTTATTAGAACTCTTTTTGATAAGAAGCAGAGACAGATATCTCGATACATCAAGCAAGCAAGGAACGCTCTTTGCTCGGATTTTGTCCTTTCCTTTCTCGGGTTTCATAATATTTCAAGAGAGGTAATTGTTCAAGAGCATACAACTGTCATGTTGTAAATTTTGAATTTACTGGGTGGGTGTAAATACAAAATTTACAACATGTCATGTTGTAAATTTTGTATTTACACCCACCCAGTAAATTCAAAATTTACAACATGACACAACGTACTGTGCTACCCAAATATTTGACTACTTCCTTTCAGATTCTGTAATATCCATAATGGATGGAACTTACTTATATATACAACAAAAGTAGAAATCATGCATTTCAGTGTCGATGTTTAAGCATGCACAAACACAAGCCTTAAGAAAAGCCAATGATTGTCGCAGCAACTGATGGCTATATTATTAGTATTTTGGGACCCTTTTATGCCAATGGTCGTAACACAGATGCATCGATTCTTAAGTATATGTTAAAATCGAATGAAGAGAACAGGATATGCTATCCTGGTTTAAAAAAGATGACATTCTCATTCTCGACAGAGGCTTCAATAGATTTCTTAAACGACATTGGGTTTTCAACCAAATTCCCCGCCTTTCTTGGATCGAAACAGAAACAGTTTAGTACTAAAGAGGGCAATGAGTCTAGATTGGTCACGAAGATCAGGTGGGCCGTTGAGTCCATCAACGCTCGATTAAAGACGTGGAAATTCTTCGATCGGGTTATCTGCAATAAAGATATCCCCCAACTCAAAAAATACATCGACATTGTTGTTGCTATCTGTAACTGTTTTCGCTTGTCCGTGCAACTATCCCGTGAAGTTGATTGTCACATAGCCCGAAAGATGGTAGAACGTTCAATGATGGAAAACTTAGTCCAGCAAGAGGTGGAAAGTCATGTACATTTAAGAAAGCATATAAGTCATTGGCAGAGCATTGAATCAATTTATTTTATATTTTCATTTTTAAGTGGAGACTATCTTAGGTCAATCACATTTGGAGTGTATCAACTCTCACAGGCGCCCAGAAATGCCGACCAGCATCTGAAAGGACTTGCACATCAAGTTGAACGTCAACAAGACCTCCAATGAATACATAAGAGGGAAAATCAAATCCAGACATACATCGTTCAAGACATATTTCCTTTGGATAAAAATTAATCTAGATGTTCAACACGATCCACTTGTTGGTTGGTACAAAGCTGGGACATACACGGTTGGGTGTTGTGCCCATGTTGCAACGGTTATTTGGTTTCTGTGAAACGGAGAGCACTCACAATACCAACCAAAATCCGATATACTGAAAACATTGGTTCAAAATGCGGCAGTAATTCCTGAAACAGAGTTCGACACCGAACTAGCCGCGTAGTAAATTGGAACATTGATACTTGAGCATTGAATAGTATCAGAAATAAAGATTACAAGATTTTTCGTCTTAAAAAAACCCTGATTATTGTGTATGAATAACATTCAGTAGCTAGAATATAATAGATATTATTCGAGATGTAAAAATAAACTATGAATCATTTTAAATTATAGTTATATATATTTATGAAACACAAATTATTATAAAAGATTAATATTTTAAACAAAAAGTTCGGATGTTAAGCAAAGCATTACATATACTTGACCTTACACTTTAACGCTCCAGGTATTCCTATTTAAAGAAAAAGGAACTTCCCGTTTAAAAACCAAAGGCGGCGAAAACATGGGAAAGGGCGCTATGCCTCTTTTGACATTTTTTCTTCATTCGGGAGTCATTCGGAATACCTGGCACAATTTTTTCTTATTATCTAGGTCTGCTGCAATGCAAAATTCCCGTGGACTTCTTTAATTTAAGTCGTAAATTTTAACCTGATAAGCTAGAGGGTACGTTTCAAAGGAGAATTCTTTCCATACACTCTAGAACCATGAGGTATATATAAATACATTGTATCGAGTTATGAAGCAAACTGTTTTGGGACAGTTTGTAATGTGCATTTAGAGCCTGTAATAGATTCAGGATATGATGACATCTGCGCACATTTAAGAATAGGTTCAGGGCGTAACACCCCCCCCCCGCACCTCCCCTCCACTATTGAATAAGAGTATAAATGTAAAATGAATTGCACTTTCAATGAAAGTTAAACGTAATCCTTTTTTGTGTTACACTCTTTTTTGTGTGTGAAATACATATCTACATCGCACTTTGGATTACTCGTTGCTAAAGAGTACCAAACTCTTCTTTTGTGTTTGAAATACATATCGCTTGTTGCTAAAAAGTACTCGGGCATTCAATAGTGGCTTCGGATGTCATGATTAGTCCGCGCATTAAACCCAAGTTTAGTATTCGGTGCAAAAAGTACGGTACCTGTATATCACTTGTTCTACAGTTATAATACTTGCATTAATATAAAAGAACATTTTTTTATTTCATATTATTATATCAACATCCACCAAGTATGCAGGATTCCCTAATTCTATTTCATACAATTCATTCTCTGACTGAAATCTAAACGTTCCGTTCATCGATTGTTTGAAACCTTCATCGACCAAATGAAAATCATGGACTGTACAAAATAATTATGATGATGTCAGACTCAAATTCCCACTTAAGAAGACATGGCTTTTTCATTTTTTGACGTACAAACATTAACAATAATTCATTGCATGTAATTTTACTTACTGTATACGATTAATTATTCATGTTAAATGAAAGATGTAAAAATAAACATTAAAAATTTTCTCTGATGATTCATGCGGATGCAGGGGCGAATGTGGTGACAAAAACAGACACGAATAGTTACATGTACGTTTCTTCAAATCACAAGTGTAAAGAAAACTCATTCAAAATGAGCCCCGTAATTGTGACAGACACAAGTGTGTCCAGTCTAAGAGGCCACTTAAGTAAAGTACAGTGGAATTGACGAGAACCCACGCTCAGAGAAAGAGGCGCATACCTACATACATGTACTTCCTGGTTAGGGATAAAAGAAATTATTTTTACGATCTTCGAATTCGTCATAATTACATGTGTACTGAATGCAGATTAAATGAAGATTGCAATTTTTAAAAGTGACCATTATTAAAATATTTTTTTTTAAATCCTAATTCCTCACTGTCTCTGAATAAACTGAAAAGAAACTTAAGAACAATATGTTGGGATTTTGACTTTAAATTTACTTTAATAATCTATTTTATCAATGGCAAGCATGTTGATTTCTTTACAAATCCAATTAGAGACAAGTTTTTTTGTTTAAAAGATTTTTAAAAAGTACCCTATATCTATTAACAGGATTGTCGAAGGAATCCTCAAGAATATATCAAATACGATTTATAACATCCGAAGCAAAAAGAAACTACAAAGAGCCTGATCGTGTTATGCTAGTATTGAATATTTGTTTTATCGGCATCCAGAACAGTATAAAAAAACCCAGGTCAATTTAAAAAAAAAAATAAAAGGCAAATTTTTGAAATGTTTGTTATAATCCAACAATACATATCTTATTTTGGTTTAAAAACATAAAATATCTGAAGAAAAACATCATGCTCTAAGATGAAGGGTGATGAATTATTTTCACTTTCACGAATTATAAGTTAATTATACATGAATTATAACCTTCTTGAAAGGATCTAATTGGCCTTAATCCCCCGTCGCTAGCATACACAAGAGGTTGATAGGGCAACTTGACATCCGTTTTTGTTTAAACCTTCTGAAATAAACCATAACGGGACTTTGTTATGTCTTCACGGTGTTTTTCTTTCTTCATCATTTGTACGTTCATGCTTCTTAAGAACCTTCCTGTGAAAAGTCATGGTAAGTTGTCTCTCTCTCTCTCTCTCTCTCTCTCTCTCTCTCTCTCTCTCTCTCTCTCTCTCTCTCTCTCTCTAAAAGTATCATAAAATGAAAGCATTTGTCGGTTTTGCGTTTGAATTCATTTATCTTTTATGGGCATACTTCATGTACCTAAAATCACTAACCATCAAGCACTGTAATAGCACAACTATGAAAATTTTTAGAGAAAACAGTAGATGTACATTTAATATGATTTTGTATCTTAAAAATTAACATGGTAATACCATAAATAAATATGTTTTATAGATGGCGAAAGTGAAAGTTGGACAGAGTGGTCCCAATGCCAAACGCCGTGCCCATGGACATGGTGCCAAAACACTATTTGCATCGGTGCTCAAACAAGAAATCGAAGCTGTGTGCCCCATTTATCAAACAATGCCACGATAAAGTGCACAGGAGCTATTAGCGAAAAACAGTTCTGCTTGATAGCTGGGTGTCCCGTGAAAGAGATCTGGAGCGATTGGACGGAATGGTCTGCTTGTAGTGTGACATGCGGAAGTGGATATAGACAAAGAGTTCGATTCTGCGCAGATCGCAAAAATTCCTGTCACGGTGACCTTTTTGAAAGGGAATTATGTGGTTCTGGAATCACATGTGAAAGACTTGATCAATTAAAGTATATGGGGTGAATGGAGTGCATGTTCGCAATCCTGTGGGGGGAATAGGACAAGAAGGAGGATTTGCACTGACCTGGGAGATAAAAACTGCTCGGGGATCGTTAGAACAGTCTCAAATCTGCCATGAACACTTCTGTGAAGGTACACAAATACTATCTTTCCTTTCCAAACATTACTTTTCTATCGTTGTTATGAAATCAAACACAGAATATACATGTAGAAACCTTATTCTACTTTATTAAGAAAATGCAAAATCGAATAGTTTACTGTGATGAATGAAACTTTCGTTCTTTTCTTTTTTACTCAGTACGGTTAAGTAAGAGTAAAGATCAATGTCGCAAGATAACAAATTTAATATTTAATATAATTCATCACAACTATTAGGTTATAAGTTACTATAATGTCTAAAGTCGTCTAAATTATAAAAAAAAAGGCCCATGGGCCTCATCGCCCATCTGAGAAACAATAGCATAGCCATAATATATAAGCTTTAATGAGCCATGTATAAAATATCTGGACAATATAGTGGAAAAAACCTGTATAAAAGATTTTGAAAGTTTTTTTTCGGATATTACCATGTTAAATATTAAGCGCCTTTTGTAACAGTGTAAAATTATTTCACATATTGAGCATTGCAATTCAATTAAATATCAACTACCGGTATATTTCAATATGCTTGCATATAAGAACCATAATATCATACATAATAACATTGAGTTTTTGAAAAAAAAAATCTAAAAATTTCCCTATGTAAAATTGGACCCCTTAAGTTGACCCCAACCTATCCTAAAATATCATGATTTTGACAAACTTGAGTCAACACTATCTTACTTTAGGTTCCTTTTATCAACGTAAAGGTTTTTCTAGGCAAATAGTATTTAAGATTTTAAAATTTTATTTTTCTATATATACCTACATGTATGTAAAAATTGCCCCCCCCCCCCCCCCCGCATTGTGGTCCCACCATACCTGCAATGGCCGTGATATTGTCAAACTTAAATCTACACTTAGTCTTTATGAAGTTGCCTTTACTTTTACATGTGTGATCCATCATTTTAACAAAATTGAATCTCCTTCACCCAATATTGCATTGTGCTTTATTGATAAAAATATGCTAAGTGGTTCTAGATAAGAAGTCTATAATGTGAAGAGTTTACAGACGGTCTGACAGACAGACAGACAGCCAGACGGACGCAGGACAAAAAAGTGCTCTGAAAAGTTCACTTGAGCTTTCTGCTCAGGTGAGCTAAAAAGTTGCAACAAGCAATCCACTGTTGTCCCTTTATATCCTCCATGTCGCTGATGGGGGCTTTTGTTTTATTTTCAGTAAATTAGGAATAACTGCAAACATTCCGTGCAAGTCATCGTCAACCAACGGATTTTTACTTTATTAACAACCAACAAGTTATCACTTAAAGCAAATAATAGTGCATATATGAGAAACGGTTTTCTTGCTGTAGTGCTGAAGACTGTTCTGTCTGTTGCGTATCACTTACGTCAGAGCAAACAGGTTCACACCTTTTTTTCGCATTGGGTAGCCGTTACATTTTACGTTCTTTTCGTCGATAAGTTGATCCACGAAATTAAATTAAATAACTATGATAACATATTGTGTCAATAGGAATTAGTGTACCCTTCAAACTGTGACTTTCCCTACATCCATCTAAATTGGTGCACATTTACAATAGCTCCACACTAAATACTTTGAAACGCAGAACTATCGTGTTGAAGTGAAATAAACAAACAGTCCGATGATTTCTTTCGAGTTTTGATATTAATAAAATTTCGCACCAGCTTGGTTTCAACGATTCTTATTTTATCATCTTTACCTCAATAATGGCTAGAACTTCATTACAAATTGATTATGATATTAAATACGTAAGGGTTGTTTTTCCTTTTTTTTCTTTGATTTTTCTTTGTCATTTCCTGCTTAGCAATGCAATATGGACCTATTATCATTTCGTAAAGAATACATCTACCTGTGTATACGACAAATGCATTCATAACAACATAATAACACCTTTCAAATATTACTTTTCTAAGTTGAATCCTCTGAAATGACAAAGAAAACATACGGTTCGATGTGGATTAGTATGTCGAACTGTCGAACAATTGTAAAACTGGTGGCATTCCGACAAGTCCAAATTGGATCATGATTACCAGTTTTATCATAACATTCAATGAATATTACATTTATGCTGGTTCCTACGATGTTATTTTTTCAAACAAAAATTTTAGGGGGATTGATGAAAGCAGCGACTCACATATTTTCGACTCTATTTCGGCATGGAATTCTGTAACGAAATCTTTACGAACTGAAATTGTAATCATTACAATATATATTCTATAAGGAAGTACATATGTATGACTATCTCAACGCCTTGAGTTACCTATTATTGAGAAAGAAAGGTTTTGCATCAACAGATGTCTTTCTAAGTAGCAAGCTACTGCAAGTTAACCAACACCATGTGTTAAATAAATACAAGAGCCCTCTTTAAAGTTTTCACTTCCTTTCGTGTCGCCTTACGCAAGCATTTTCTCCATTATCAGTTAATTTCTAAACATGTTTATTCAATTGCATGGATGAAGTATAACTCATGGGAAAACAAAAGACATCTAAGAAATGGAAATCATTCGATCGTGCCACACTGTTTATCTGTCTGGTTTTATTATCACACGATGCATTTTGCGACGGTAAGTAATGACGTGCGCGGAGAATGTTTATAATTTTAAAGATTTCTATGATCTTGAGTAGAAAATCTCTCTCTTTCTCTCTCTCTCTCTCTCTCTATCTCTCTCTCTCACATTCACATTTGAATGACACACAAGCATTTAAACACTGATTCAGTATATATTTTTCCTGTTTGAAAATTCCAATTGTGTTTGATTTTGATTTCAACTTAATTTTCACAGCGAAATTCGAATATAGGATTGAAAAAAAGTCTTTGAAAAGGAAGCAATTGGAGAGTAACTGACATATTAAACAATTTCAAAATTAGAACTTTGATATATACTAGTACATGCATCTACATTTTTCAGTGTCTTTGTATGTGATAACACTACAAATCGATTTCGTTATGTATAGTCCAATAATGTTAAATGACATATTATTGAGGCGCAAGAAGGGTTTGCTTAATTAAAAGAAATGAAAATCGCATAAATATGTTAATATTCCAATATTTAATCGTACAATTGCTAAAAATCGTATAAATATGTAAGAAATAAGAAATCATTCTTTGAATATTATGACATGATGCTTTCGGTCGAGGTTGGATCAAATTTATCATAAATCCCATCGTGCTTTATTTGATTTGACCATGCCCCGACCAAAATTATCACCTCATAATACTCAAAGAATGATTCATCATTCCTTAAATAAAACATTTTATTCTCTGCATTCCTTTCAACGAAAAACACTTTTCAAAATACCAGTGACTGAGAGTGGGAGAGTCTAAATGAATGGTTAACCAATAAAATATATAAGCATCATTGCTTTGCCTGTACTTTGTAAAAAGACATATTTCCAAATTGTTGATTGATTATACAATATTATGTCTATCTTATAGGCATAAACTAATGATGGTTGTATCTTATGAACGAAATTATATCATTGGCCTACTCTCGAGACATTCATTTTAAGTGCTTATAAGTTGTAGTTTCTATGTCAAGGAGCTTGGACTGAACAATTTTAAGTAGAGTAAATGTGTGACGACTAGATTAGGATCCATTACAAACATACCTCTAAAACAGGCTGCATCCCTAGATGACGTTTGTTAAATATCGTCTACTCCACATACAAGCTTGTTTTAATCAAATGTCTTTTTTAAACCTTTTTTAGAAAAAAAAATAATTGAACAAAATCGTCCAACGTTCATACTGTAGTGTACACGCAAACAATCGAGAACAACGTTTGTATTGTACTAGTTCAATATATGTGGGTCATGACGTCATTGTTTTCTGCAACTGGTGCTACAGAAAGTAACAAAATGTTGTTGTTCAAACATTCTTATGGTTAAAACGTAAAATAACCCCCGTTAAAAAACATCAACCTAGTAAAAGGGCGTCAATACAAATAAGAAGTACAATTTACCAAATTGCAGCTTATCATGTATTGTTGTTGACCGTCTTAAATATAGATTATAAACTGAAAAAAATGAAGGATAATAAAAATTAATTTGATAAATTAACAGCTTGTACAAATTTTCTTGAGTTTGAATCACAATGGAGATTATTAAAAAGACGGAAAGTAAGAAACAGGAATAAATTGAAAATGGAAGGTTAGCAGGAAACGATGACAATATTTGATGTCATTTCCGGTGCTGTAACATACTAGTAGTATTTGCATTGTAACGTTTCAACTACTGTGTGTAAAATCGTAGCCAGTGTAGATCTACTGTCACTTTTGGTGATTGAAGTACGACGTGATCTAGATTCAGATATAATTTGAGACTACTTTTTAAACTAAATACTATTACTGGTACATCACATGCATTTTTATGTACAAACAAAATACACGCAGCTGAAGGTCACTGCAAGTACGTGATCCTCGCAGTACAAATGCTTTGCTGATGTTCAAAGTATTTCACTCTTCAATGTAGTTATTTCAATAATTTATTCAAAAGTATATCAATGAAACCTGTTACCAACACATACTTAAATATACAAAGAAAAAAGGGAGTCAGAATACATACCCCTCAGTTTAGGAGTTTAATTTGACCTTTTTGATTTTTGACCCAAAATACAGTTATTGGTGCGTTGACATGTGTTGCCAGTATTTTTAGTAGGCGGAATAATTACATCAAATATTGTTTTTAATCATGCACAACGACTAGATTGAAAGTACCGATTAATAAGAAAAAAAGCATGTATACTGCCACATGATTTATTTAGTGACCTTTACACTTAAAAATGAACGTTTTCTCAATAGTAACAATTTATATGAAATAAAAGCTTTTCGAAAGTCAATTTTTTAAACCCAGTACTATTTGTATATTTCATCATGATTTAATTGAAATAATAAAACATTGGGACAATGTTTTTATACTTTAGGAAGAGGCTTTGGAGGTAAAATTATTGGAAAATCAAAGTGAAAAAAATTCTGATTTTTAGATATATTTGCATGTTTTCACGTTGATATCAAATCCTTATCTTAATATTGTTTTGTAAATGTAAAACAAGGCACATAGACTGTGTTTCAAACATATTACAAGTTTAAATCTTTGCATGCTTAATAAAGTTGAAATAAATGATTTTATTTCATTTTTATTTCAGACAACTGTATGATTTTTATGGGTTTTTCTCAACATGAACACCTTTTGCAAAAAGTATATTTAGTTATTGACCGATAACAAAAGGCTATAACTGTTTTATTATAATAAATCAAAAACTAATTCTTGTCATTAATTCTCTTCAAGCGTATGATAGAAAAATATTGTGTACATAATATATAGGTGTTGATTTCGCTAGTATGACGTTACAAAATCGCACGTGCCAAAACCAGTGTTTTGTCATGAAAATCTATTTCTAGTTTAGTAAGGTTTATTTTTCTATCTTAAGTATAGTAAGGTCTGAACCAGAATTTATAGCACGGTCATGAGACAACAATCGACCAATCATACATTGTATGCTTAAGAAAAATGCGATATTATAGTAAATTCAATAGTAAAGTTTGAAAAAGCAGGGTCTCAGGCATCTATTCCGACTGTCACTCTCCTCTTCGAGAGATATCTAATAACAAATTTGACCCTCGGCTAGCCAAGATAGATCTCAGAACAAAAATAGTCATTGCTTTGACGCGTCATGAGTTCAAAAATGAAGTAAATGTATATGATTTTGAAGCATTTTTTATTCTAATTTTTATTTTTCCATTTAAGCCCAATCAAACAAAGTTCGACTAGTAGGCGGAAATTCCGCGACGGAAGGTCGGGTAGAGGTGTTTTACAATAGAGAATGGGGTACAGTTTGTGATGATAATTTCGATGACAAAGATGCAGCTGTCATCTGCTCAATGCTGGGTTTCACCAAGTAAGTACCTTAGTCGCTAAGTCGCGTCACTTTTTTATATTCTTTATAGTCATATAAAGAATGCGGATTATGATTGTTATGATAGTGTAAGTTTTATCTATTATTAACCATTCTCTCTGTAATCGTTTTTCTAAGAATGAATGCTAAGGCAAAACAGCGAGCATTTTTTGGCCAAGGAACCGGCAGAATTTGGATGGACGAACTCCGCTGTAGGGATGCTGACATCGATTTATTTTCTTGTCAACAGAGTACTTTGGGTAGCCACAACTGTGGTCATTCGGAAGACGCGGGAGTGGTGTGTGCCATTTCCGCGGGTATGAAATTTTTCCCAGTCATCTTGGCTGTACATTATGCTATTATATCGTGTATTTCTTTAAAACATAACTGAGAAAATAAACATTTAACTGATGTTAACATTTTTATAATAGGTAGAAAATTCAGTCTTCATAAAAATTCACACTGCGACAAAAAAAACCTAAAATAACATGGCCTGCATGTAAACTGGTTTGTTGAAGTAAGCATGAAAAAAATATTATTGGAAGGTATTGAAAACTAAAAAAAAGTACTCCAAATGTTAATTAAAGTTGTTAATTTTTCAAACGTTTATATTTTATTGAAGCATCGAATATAAGACTGGCTGGCGGAGGTAATCCGATGGAAGGGAGAGTGGAGGTTTATTATAACAATCAGTGGGGTACTGTGTGTGATGACTCATGGGATACAAGGGACGCGTCTGTCGTCTGCTTCATGCTGGGATATTCAAGGTGGCTTTACTTTTCATTTTTTTTTTATCTTTTAAATGACTATATATGGTTTGAGCCTAAAATGGCCCCCTAAAATGAACATTGTCATTTTACTGTAATTCTTTGTTTAATTTGTACAAATGTACATTTGAAGTTTTTTCATAATTTTCATTTTGATTTTAGTGCCGACAATTAAAAAATATGACATCAAAAAGTTTACCTGTTCCTGCCATTTTCTCATTTTTAGCATAAAACGGCTTGGTTTGAAGCAGTTTTTCTTTAAGGAAACGTTGAGCGACTGCTTGAACAAACAAAATATTTTCACCAAAGATGTATCTTTCAAATACTTATAAGTGACAACAAGTTCGTTCTTGTTCAAAGAGTCGCTCTATATTTCCCATTCGAAAAAAAATAAGAAAAATGTCAATTTTTGATTGATTTTAACTGAATTATAAAAATAGCGTCACTTCTGACGTCATATACTGCCAGTGAGTGCATATAAATTAAATAAATAGGTGAAAAACATATTTCATGTCAACTCTTTTATAAAATAACACAAAGAATTAATGTACATGAATCATTTAAAAAATAGCAAAGTATGGGGGCCAAATTTGGCTAATATCATATATATTTCTTTATTCTCTCTTTTTTCTTTTATTTAAGAATTAATTTCATATTTATTACATTGTAATATATATAATTTTTAAATTTGTGGAAAAAACAATTTTGCATATTTTATATCAATGATTTAGAATATGTACATAAAAATAACGATTTGAAAGCAACACTACAGCAAATTTAAGTAGTACCCTGTTAGTACATATATGTCCATCCTTATGCCAATGTTACACCTTGATTCTAGCATCCTTATATCTTTTTTTTTTAATTTTTACAAATGAATGACTGATATGTATAAAAATGTAGGTAGCTGTAATCTTTTAAATATATTTTTTAAGCCACATATGCCTTATCAAACGTTTGCATTTTTGGAATTTAGACATACCTTTTGTCAGTATGATGAGCTGTACATAAGATAATCTTGCGCCAAATGCGACAGATTATTTTTTGGTATTCATTGAGTACTTGCCATTGGGTAGTTTAAAAGGGCATGGTCATAATTTTGGTCGAATTCTATTTTTCTGTTTTTATAATTTACAATGCTTTACGAATGCACTTCTAATGATCAAATGAAATTTGTGGGTCAGTCGTTTAATTATAAGCAAACACAGATACATAGCTCACAATTCTTTGTCATGTAAACAAGGCTCTTGTTCTGTTTTTGTTTACATAGGTTCAATATACCAGCAAATTAAAAATCTTTTTAAGCTGATTTTTCTATCTTTTCATTCATTTTTAGCATTAATAAACAATGACAATCCTTTATCACATTCAACTTAGGTCTAAAATTGTTATTTTCACTTCAACATTTGAAATGTAAACGAATGCTTCGTTTACATAGCCAAGAATTGTAAGTTCTGTAACTCGCTTATGACTCAACGAATGACCCTCAAATTTTTGGTGCCTATTAAAATGTTTAATTGAAGCACTTTAAAAATTAAAAGAGGGGAAATATCGTAACTATGTCCCTTTTATGTAAAGAGAAATATATGTTTTCTATTGCACATCTGTAGACATTTACGTTAGTTTGGACATGTACATGTGCGCTAGAGATAGATAAAGGAAACGTTATGAGGAAAGAAGCCTGGCAAATTTGTACAAATTATATTAAGTTGTGTGAACGTCCTTTTATGATGTTGCCAAAATATTTACCCTTTTCCATATCACAGCCTGTATCAGCCAAAGACCATATATCAGCCGAAGGGCCGAAGGCCCATGTCTTTGGATGCACTCTGAAATACTCAGTATAAAGCTGTAATTAACAAGAAAGATTAAAATAAAGACTTTCGTTACCTTTCTGTCGGTTGATGATTGTATGCAGATAGCAAGCATTTCAAAAATATTCTGTAATGATTGATACTTTTGTCTTTTACTAATTAACAATTTTTAATTGTCAATGTAATTACTCAATGACTCATTGACAATTAAAAATTGTTAATTATAAAAAGACAATTTTATAGTGTTTATGCATGACTTTGTATGTAGATTGTATTTGATATAATGTGTTACTCGCAAATGCAAGCTATTAGGGGGTCAAACTAAAAATAGACACTGTTGAAAAGTTAAGTGAAGAGGTATTGTGGCCCTCTTGTTTAAATTTGCAAGAAACAAAATATCTGATATATATTGCTTGTCGATTTTTAACAGAGAAAACGCCATTCCAAATTTATCGGCATCTTTCGGCCAAGGGACAGGTCAAATTTGGATGGATGACGTTTTATGTGAAGGAACAGAAAGAGATCTTTTTGACTGTAAAAAGTCACCCATAGGAAGACATAATTGCGGTCATTCCGAGGATGCAGGAGTTACATGCTCATTGGGTACATATTTTTTGATTGTATAATAGTTACTTTTTTTTTTAATACATGCAACAAAAAAATTATTTTAAACATCTAAATAGGGATGTCAATTGACTGCAAAATTGCCAATCGGTTCATTGTAACTCGTTTTGACTGATTTACTGGTTACTCGTATCAAAAACATTCTTTTTTTTAGTTTACTATAACATAAATCACAAAAATCACTATAAGGATATTGGAATATTCTGTTTATGTGTTAATTAGGATGATAAAAGGAATTCGTTTATTTTATTTATTCATGAAAAAAAATTAGGAGAACATACAAACAGTCGTGAAATGGCTTTATAGACGAAGTATTAATTTTAATTTATCAAATTAAAAGTGATCAACAAAGATTGATTTCACTTTGCCTATGACAAGTTCCCGTTGTTCCTGATTAGACGCAGTGTTTTAAGAAGGGCTGGGTTGTCAGCAAATTACAAATCTGATTGTCCTTTAATTTTTTGATATGATATGTTTACTTAAAACTATCAATAAGTAAACTAAAATTCTATCTTTTGTCACTTTGAATTTGAAAATGTTACCTTTAGCAATTATATAGAGCCTATTTTTAAAAAGAAGGTTGATAAAGTTCGAAACTGGACACGACCATCTAGGCCTTATTTTTTTTAAACAATATTTTAGTATGTAAAAAATATTACAAAATAGGATTGGGCAGCAGGCAATCTGCCTATTTGAGCCCTCTCCTTATGAGTCAAGTGTTACTTCTTTCGTCTGAAATATTATCTCTTCAGGTTGTTGTTACAAGCATGCGCCCAATATGCATTTGCTTTTTAATTAACTTATGCTCTCTGGAATGAAAAAAAATCATTCACCACGACATAAGAAGACTAAAAAGATTTTATGTAAGGCACAGTCATAATGATAAACGTTATTTAAAGAGATTTTATTTTTATTTGCTAATGATTTTTTAAAAAGGTTAAACAGGGGGTTGGATATTTAATAATTTAACCTTCAAGCATACCTTAAAATTTTATGGATGTTTTTTAATCTTACCATTTTATTCAGAAACGGAAAAGTCCTTATAAATTTACTATAAAAGAATGTTTTCCCATATATTTATACAAGCCTCTTTTTCTATTAAAAATGAGAAAATAAAGCCTAAAAGTTGCCTCTTTACAGTAATTATGATTTAAAACATACATATAAAAGAGGCTTGTTATCAACAAATAAACCATCCGATCTACTTCAAATCATTAGCTATAATTTGTTTAGCAATAAACAATCATCAGAATAAAAAAAATCCATATATTTTACGTAAAAATATTATTTTTCTCATATATTGATAGAGGGTTTTTTTCTTGAGGAGATGTGCTTTAAAAATGCCACAAACATCTAGCCCCTCTAACAAAATTCCGTTCTTTATCTCAGCCCCTGGACCTTCCCTGTTTTCAAGTTAAATTGTCTAAAAAAAATTAAAAACAGAAATCATGAAATAGGCGTTAAAATATAAATTATTTTATTTCATATCATTACGGAATTCGTAACCGGATACCTTCGTTTCAACAGAGTAACCGGTTAATCTGTTAAAAATTGACATCCTGTTTAAGAAATGATATCTTTGCGACTGAAATGGATTACTAGTAATGTTATTCTATCCTTAAAAATTATGTTTAAAGATACCATACAACTGAAAAGAAATAATGTTTTAAAAAGGGGTTTTGTACAAGATGTATTAACCGAATTAAATTTTAATACAAAAATGTTCAACTATTTGGTGTTAAGAAGGGAGTGTGCGTTTGGTCGGCGGATCTTCACCTCTGGAGGGTCGCGTGGAAATTCATAGCAGTGGCTCCTGGGGCACAGTCTGTGACGATTCCTGGGACAATACTGATGCCGCAGTCGTATGCTTCATGCTGGGATTCCTAAGGTCAGTATCATTTAATTCCAATTCATTTGTTATTAGCTTTAAGGAGGATGGGTGATCAATACATTAGCCAGCTGAGATTTCAAATTTTTTCTTTTTAAATTATGTATTTAGCTTTAACGTATTATTTAGTAAAGAAAAATCAATATATTTCACATCATAAATTTCGGCATTTTTCCTATATTTTTATATAGAGCTCTCCTTTTAAAGAAGTTTAATACAAATGTACAGTCTAAAATGACCACGACCATCGAACCCTTTTAGATTAAACATTAGTTGTACAAGTCATTAAAAAATACAGAAAATGCTCGTTCTACTACGTCTTAACTTTATATATACTATTTAAAATAATAAAAATTCCTTTTTTTTCACCTTGACAATAAAAAAAGTAATATACGCCTAGGTCGTAAGATTTCATTGTTTTAGCAATATTTTATTTACTAGTAATAAATGAAATCTGAGATCAGGCTTAGCTATTTTTTGTCTTCTTGATCAAAAGTTTCATGACTTAGGTGTGTCAAAGTATTGGATATATTAATGGGATACGAATGAGAGACGAATTTAAACCATAATTATAAATTATCGAATTAGCATTGATATCTTTTAATTTTAAAAATCGGGAAATTATGTTCAAATGCTATGCTGTAAATGAAGTGTTGCCTAGTACATTATTTATCATTATTCATAGAGTATTAATTATATACCTAATAAAGCATCAGATTTCATTGGTTAATATGACCAAAAACTATGTCACACACAATATAATATTATCTGTATTCTGAAATGCTTATTGCATTGGGACTTCATTTATTTTTAGAGGAGGCGCTGTTGCGAGGACAGGAGGATATTTCCAGTCAGGAGTTGGTAACATTCTGCTCGATGAAGTTAATTGTATCGGTACAGAGAGGTCCATCTTGCAGTGTTTACACGCAGGTTTGCTAAGTGCCGATTGTGGGCACCACGAGGACGCCGGAGTAACATGTAAGGGGGTTCAAAGTGCTGGCATACTAAGAGGTAAACATTTAATTATAGTCAATGGTAATAACCCCGTTCTAGCAAATCTGAGCCTAAATTTTCAAATCGTTTCTTTTTGTGTCTGTCTTTCGCCTGTCGGTCCGAAAAAAAATAATATTTTTCTCCTTTTGAAAGCCACTTCATAGGTCAATATCAACTAAGTGTCTTTTGTAAGGTCAAAGCTAGTGAGGATTGCTAGTATACATTATTACTCTAAAAATATGGAGCTATTTGTAATAATTACAAATAAAACCATTCAGATCAAGATTAAGATATATTAGCATAATGTCATGTTAAGTTGAATATTGGATTAAATGTGTTTAATGCTGAAAATATAGTTGTTTGGGTAAGTGATATTTGTGATGCTATCCGTGTACGAGTGAACAATGTGTTCCATGGATCTCTTATCTTATGTAAACTTATTTTGCATACCTGGTGAATAACGGTACCCTAAATTGTTCCATATATATATATATATATATATATATATATATATATATATATATATATATATATATATATATATATATCAAACAACTCTTATAGGAAGGAATAATGTCAAAAGTTTTTAGACCCGGTTCTGATTAGTTTGTATGTCGGTATTTTAGATTGTGGTGCTGCAGATATTCTTATTATCATCGATGACAGTGGAAGTGTAGGAAGAAACCACTTTAATGTGACAAAAATGTTTGTGAAAGACGTTATTCAAGGTCTAAATTCTAAGTTATTTCGATTTGCTGTATTAACGTACAGCAGTAACGTCACAGAAAGATTTGGATTCCTCGAGATTAGTAGGCTTCCTGTTATATTGAACAACATTGATCGTATTCCGTATACATCTGGAGGATCAACGCAAACAGGCAGGGTGCTGAAACACGCTAGGTTGTCCATATTTAACAACAAAAGGGCTAATGCTGCAAATATTGTTATTCTCTTCACGGATGGAGAGTCAACTAACCCTGAACAAACAAAAGAAGAAGCTGCTCTATTGCGCAGGCATGGAGTGCGCATCTTTTCAATTGGAGTTGGAAGTGGACCTAAACAAGGAGAGCTAAACTTAATGGCTTCTTCTCCAAGCGAAGACCATGTATTCCAAGTTTCGTCGTATAGTGCTCTATCGCAAATTCTCAGTGCAGTACAAAACAGGACATGTGAAGGTCTGTATTGTATTTTAGCGATGTTTATTTCTACTTACAGATATAATTTAATATGACCATGTTTTTAAGGAATTGGGTAGAGGTGAAAATAAACTATAAGAAATGTTAACTGTCATAAATAAGTTATCTATAGATATATTGACAAAATACTTCCAGATAAATATATTATTGGATACCCGTAACTGCTTAGTTTTTCAATGATTTTTTTTAAATTTCGTTGCAAAGAACAAAACATTCATAAAAGTGTATCTTTTGAAATGAAGTTATGAATTTCAAAATTAATCTTTAAAAATTATAAAAGGAAGACTTTTCTCTTCAAATTCAGCATCAGTAGATGGTGGATTCAGCGAGTGGTCAATGTGGACACATTGCAGCAAGACTTGCGGAAGTGGGATCAAAACAAGACATCGCACTTGTACAAATCCAGTACCAACTAGTAATGGCAGAAATTGTACTGGGGCTTATTCAGAAACTGTCTCATGCACAATAGCTGGCTGTCCGGTGGACGGTAGTTGGGGTAATTGGAGTCCTTGGTTAGATTGCAGTGTTACATGCAGTATCGGATTTCAGACACGAAGCAGAGAATGTACAGATCCTATGCCAGAAAATGGAGGACTTCCCTGTGAAGGACTTAACATAGAAAAGTTAATTTGTCAACTTAAACCTTGTCCTGTTGATGGTGGTCTAACAATTTGGAGTGACTGGAGCACATGTTCAGAGTCTTGTGGGATTGGAACGAGAATAAGGAGTCGATTCGTGTACGAACCCGATTCCCCAGTACAATGGAAGAAACTGCATCGCAGCTTACAAAGAAACGAACGAATGCATGATTAAACTCTGTCCCGTTGACGGGGGATGGAGCTTTTGGTCAACATGGACAGCGTGTACTAGTTCATGCGATATAGGATATAAAATACGAAGCAGAGACTGCACAAATCCAATACCTAAAAATGGAGGTCGTCTCTGTGAAGGCTTTAGCAGAGAAAACGTAACCTGTAATGCAGAACCATGTCCTATTGATGGTGGATTTGCGATGTGGAGTGACTGGAGCGCTTGTTCAGAGACCTGTGGAATTGGAT
This sequence comes from Magallana hongkongensis, assembly GCA_015776775.1. Classification (NCBI taxonomy): domain Eukaryota; kingdom Metazoa; phylum Mollusca; class Bivalvia; order Ostreida; family Ostreidae; genus Magallana; species Magallana hongkongensis. The sequence goes on from CM027466.1 coordinate 22,238,785, forward strand.
CAATGACTAGAAGGCGCTTATGTGCGAACCCGATTCCACAGCACAATGGAAGAAACTGTACTGGAGCTTACTCAGAAACTAAGGAATGCATGATAAAACTCTGCCCCGTAGACGGAGGATGGAGTTTATGGGCAACATGGACATCTTGTTCAGGTTCATGTGGTGGAGGTCAACGCGAAAGGGAAAGAGCTTGCGATAACCCTTTACCTAGATTTGGAGGACAACTTTGTTCTGGATCCCATTTAGAGCAAATGGAGTGCAATACAATACCATGTCCAATAGATGGTGGCTTTAGTCAGTGGAGCTGATTGGAGTTCATGTTCAGTTACATGTGGTATGGGTGAAAGAAATAGAACTCGTTATTGCAACAATCCATTTCCGAAATACAGTGGTAAGAACTGTAGTGGTATAAACAGTGAAGCAGAATTATGCTTGACTTCGTTGTGTCCTATAGATGGTGAGTGGAATTCTTGGAGTTCTTGGAGTGCGTGTAATGTCTCATGTGGAGGAGGCAAACGAGATAGAGTCAGATTGTGCAATAACCCATTACCTCGAAATAATGGACGTCGATGCCCTGGCAAAGATATTGAAAGTAGCAATTGTGAGATGAATCCGTGTCCAATTCATGGTGGATTTGATCAGTGGGGGAGTTGGAGTATGTGTTCACAAACGTGTGGTGGGGGTCAAAGAACAAGAAAGAGAACTTGCTCAAACCCTAGTCCAGCATTTGGTGGCTCTAATTGCTTTGGATTATGGAACGAATCTCAAGATTGTAATAATCATAATTGTCCAGGTAAATCTACACATTATTTATAACTTGTTCTTAGTTTATCCTTTTATTCAATTCTACATGTCTAAATCATTTTAATTATCTTTTTTAAGTTCATGGGAAATTTAGTGATTGGACACAATGGACTGATTGCAGTGCAACTTGTGGACCGGGTTTTCAACAAAGGTCGAGGACTTGTAATAATCCAAAACCAGCTTATGGCGGCAGAACATGCTCTGGTAGTCAGAATGAACGAATTGATTGTCAAGTTCAAAACTGTCCTGTAAATGGTAAATTTTCAAACTGGGGTTCTTGGTCAATATGCTCCAAATCATGCGGCGGAGGATTGGCCTTTAGATACCGAGACTGTGATAATCCTATGCCAGAGTTTGGGGGATTAAATTGTACAGGGTGCTCATATGGAATCTATTTTGTGCCAAACCAATCCTTGTCCAATTGATGGACAATTTGGATCATGGGAGGGGTGGTCAGATTGCACTAAGATCTTGCGGAATTGGTTCCAAAAATAGAGTTAGGAAATGCAATAATCCATTGCCATCGATACGGAGGTACAAATTGCACAGGGACATCTTTTGAAAACATATCATGCAATACGCTCAAATGTCCAATAGACTGGTGGTTTTAGTGATTGGACAAGTTGGACATATTGTTCAGTTAGTTGTGGTGGCGGAATAAAAAATCGGAAAAGATTTTGTAATTCTCCATCGCCATTATTCGGAGGTTATAACTGCAGTGGAAATTTTTCGGAAAAAGGAGATGCAAATCTTACCCATTGTCCTATAGATGGTTTCTTTGATGAATGGGAAGAATGGTCGTCTTGTTCGCATAGTTGTGGAGGAGGTATTCAAAATAGAAAAAGGATATGTTTTGATCCTAAACATGGCGGTCAAGCCTGCACTGGTCATTTTGTTGAGTATCAAAATTGCAATTTTCATCAATGTCCAATTGATGGTAACTTTGGTGAATGGGGATCATGGACATCATGTAGTAAGACTTGTGGTGGAGGCTCTAAATTAAGATCAAGACAATGTGAAAAGCCTATACCAATGTTTGGTAGGCAAAAACTGCAGTGGAAAATATAGTGAAGAAAGTGAATGCAATTTGAACTCATGCCCTTTAGATGGAAAATATGCGGAATGGAATGAATGGACAGAATGTTCTAAAACGTGTGAAAGTGGCACACAATATCGTGAACGAACTTGCACGAATCCATCTCCCAAACATGGAGGTATGGACTGTTTAGGAGTGTCCAAAGAATCTGTAGGTTGTAATGAAATTCCATGCCCTGTGAATGGACAGTTTTCTTTTTGGACTGAGTGGAGTAATTGCAATGTAAGTTGTGGAGGTGGGTCATCATATCGAATAAGGAAATGTAATAGTCCTTTACCTAAGTATGGTGGAAGAAATTGCTCCGGAAATTTTGAAGAATTGAGAACTTGTATGGAGAATCCATGTCCATTAAACGGGGGTTTTGGTCAATGGAGTAAGTTGGTCCTCGTGCACAGAAACATGCGGAGTAGGGAAAGAAACACGTCTACGCTTTTGCACTAATCCAGAGCCACAGTTTGGTGGACATAAGCTGTACGGGTTTATCTAAAAATACAAGAGATTGCAATACACATCCATGTCCGATAGATGGAGCATTCAGTGATTGGCAGTCTTGGACTACTTGTTCAGATAGCTGTGGAGGTGGAGTAAAATCTAGAATTCGCTATTGTGATTCACCATCTCCATCAAATGGAGGTAGAAATTGCACAGAAAGGGACTATGAAGAAATGAAATGTAATGATATTCCCTGTCCTATTGATGGAGGATTTTCTGATTGGACAGAGTGGTCACAATGTACACGAAGTTGTGGTGGTGGAATTAAAATCAGAAATAGAACATGTGACAATCCCATTCCGCAATATGGTGGAAATTCATGCAACGGCCATTTTACTGATATTGATAATTGTAACTTTCAGCCATTGCCCTATCGATGGGGGACTTTTCTGAGTGGGGCCTGTGGTCTTCATTGCTCTGTTAGTTGTGCTGGAGGATCTACTCAGAGACGACGTTACTGTACAAATCCATCTCCAGAATATGGCGGTAAATATTGTTTAGGGCAATCTGTTGAAACAAAGACATGTCAAATCAACCCATGTCCTATAGATGGAGGCTTCAGTGAATGGAGTATGTGGTCAACGTGTTCGACATCATGCGGTTTGGGTTTAAAATATAAAAACAGATCTTGTGATACACCTGCCCCGAAATACGGTGGACAAAATTGCAGTGGAGTGTTCTTTGAAAATGATTCAGTGTGAGAGAAAACCTTGCCCTATTCATGGTGGATTTAGTAGCTGGGAGAGATGGAAGGGTTGTTCTACAACATGTGGAGGGGGAACTACAGACAAGAAAGCGTAGATGTAACAACCCATCACCTGAATTTGGTGGGTATAACTGTAGCGATCCTTTCTTAGAGAACAGGGAATGTAATATATTTCCATGCCCTGTGGATGGGCAATACTCTACATGGAGCAACTGGTCGAAATGTACAACAACATGCGGTGGTGGCTCAATGTTTCGGACAAGAACTTGTAGTAATCCACCTCCTGAATATGGCGGAAGGCCTTGTAGCGGACTTAATACCGAATATGATAGTTGTAACACAAATGCATGTCCTATTGATGGCGGATTTTCAGAATGGAGTGGGTGGACAACTTGTACATACACTTGCGGTGGAGGTTCGTCAAGTAGGAAACGATTTTGCAACAATCCAGAACCTCAATATGGAGGTGATAATTGTACTGATTCTTTTGAAGAATTAAGACAATGCAATAAATTCCCCTGTCCAATACATGGAGAATTTTCGGTATGGACTCTCTGGTCACAGTGTTCACGAAGTTGTGGTGGTGGGAATCAAAATCAGGAATAGAACATGCGATAATCCTCTTCCAAAACATGGTGGACGCCCATGCTTTGGGCATTTTATTGATAATGTTAATTGTAATATTCAAATGTGTCCTATCGATGGAGGCTTCTCTGAATGGGAGCCATGGTCATCTTGCTCATGTAAGTTGTGCGGGAGGTTCTGCTCAGCGACGACGTTTCTGTACAAATCCACTTCCGAAATATGGCGGTAAATATTGTTCAGAGCGATTTGTTGAAACGATGACTTGTCAAGTCAATCCATGTCCTATAGATGGAGGCTTCAGTGAATGGAGTATGTGGTCAACAGTGTTCGACATCATGCGGTTTGGGTTTAAAATCTCGAAACAGATCTTGTGACACACCTGCCCCGAAATACGGTGGACAAAATTGCAGCGGATTGTTTTTTGAAAATGAGTCCTGTGAGAGAATACCTTGCCCTATTCATGGAGGATTTAGTAGCTGGGAGAGATGGGAGGATTGTTCTACAACTTGTGGAGGGGGAACACAGACAAGAAAGCGTAAATGTAACAACCCATCACCTGAATTCGCTGGATTTAACTGTAGCGATCCTTTCTTAGAGAACAGAGAATGTAATTTATTTCCATGTCCAGTGGATGGGCAATACTCTACATGGAGCGACTGGTCGAATTGTACAACAACCTGCGGTGGTGGCTCAATGTTTCGCACTAGAGCTTGTAGTAACCCGTCTCCTGATTATGGTGGAAGGCCTTGTAGCGGACTTAATACTGAATACGATAGTTGCAATATAAATCCATGTCCTGTTAATGGCGGATTCTCGGAATGGAATGATTGGACTACTTGTACATACACTTGCGGCGGAGGTTCATCAAGTAGAAAACGGTTTTGTAACAATCCAGAACCTCAGTATGGTGGTGATAACTGTACTGGTATATATGAAGAAACAAGTTTATGCAATGAAAACTACTGCCCTATTGATGGGGAGTTTTCGGTATGGACAGAGTGGTCACAATGTTCACGAAGTTGTGGTGGTGGAATTAAAATCAGAAATAGAACATGTGACAATCCTATTCCGCAATATGGTGGAAATCCATGCATTGGCTATTTTATTGATTATGTAAATTGTAACATTCAGATGTGTCCTATCGATGGAGGCTTCTCTGAATGGGAGCCATGGTCATCTTGCTCTGTGAGTTGTGCGGGGGGTTCTGCTCGGCGACGACGTTACTTGTACAGATCCACTTCCAAAATATGGCGGTAAATATTGTTCAGGTCGATCTGTTGAAACAAAGACATGTCAGATCAATCCATGTCCTATAGATGGAGGACTTCAGTGAATGGAGTATGTGGTCAACGTGTTCGATATCATGCGGTTTGGGTTTAAAATCTCGAAACAGATCTTGTGACACACCTGCCCCGAAATACGGTGGACAAAATTGCAGTGGATTGTTTTTTGAAAATGAGTCCTGTGAGAGAAAGCCTTGCCCTATTCACGGTGGATTTAGTAGCTGGGAGAGATGGGAGGATTGTTCTACAACTTGTGGAGGGGGTAACACAGACTAGAAAATCGTAAATGTAACAACCCATCACCTGAATTCGCTGGATTTAACTGTAGCGATCCTTTCTTGGAGAACAGGAAATGTAATGTATTTCCATGTCCAGTGGATGGGCAATACTCTACATGGAGCGACTGGTCGAATTGTACATCAACATGCGGTGGTGGCTCAATGTTTCGCACTAGAGCTTGTAGTAACCCGTCTCCAGAATATGGTGGAAGGCCTTGTAGCGGACTTAATACTGAGTATGCATAGTTGCAATATAAATCCATGTCCTGTTAATGGCGGATTCTCGGAATGGAATGACTGGACTACTTGTACATACACTTGCGGCGGAGGTTCATCAAGTAGAAAACGGTTTTGTAACAATCCAGAACCTCAGTATGGTGGTGATAACTGTACTGGTATATTTGAAGAAACAAGTTTATGCAATGAAAACTACTGCCCTATTGATGGGGAGTTTTCGGTATGGACAGAGTGGTCACAATGTTCACGAAGTTGTGGTGGTGGAATTAAAATCAGAAATAGAACATGTGACAATCCTATTCCGCAATATGGTGGAAATCCATGCATTGGCTATTTTATTGATTATGTAAATTGTAACATTCAGATGTGTCCTATCGATGGAGGCTTCTCTGAATGGGAGCCATGGTCATCTTGCTCTGTTAGTTGTGCGGGGGGTTCTGCTCGGCGACGACGTTACTGTACAGATCCACTTCCAAAATATGGCGGTAAATATTGTTCAGGTCGATCTGTTGAAACAAAGACATGTCAAATTAACCCATGTCCTATAGATGGAGGTTTCAGTGAATGGAGTATGTGGTCAACGTGTTCGACATCATGCGGTTTGGGTTTAAAATCTCGAAACAGATCTTGTGACACACCTGCCCCAAAATACGGTGGACAAAATTGCAGCGGTTTGTTTTTTGAAAATGAGTCGTGTGAGAGAAAGCCTTGCCCTATTCATGGAGGATTTAGTAGCTGGGAGAGATGGGAGGATTGTTCTACAACTTGTGGAGGGGGAACACAGACAAGAAAGCGTAAATGTAACAACCCATCACCTGAATATGGTGGGTATAACTGTAGCGATCCTTTCTTTGACAACAGGGAATGTAATGTATTTCCATGCCCAGTGGATGGGCAATACTCTACATGGAGCGACTGGTCGAAATGTACAACAACATGCGGTGGTGGCTCAATGTTTCGGACAAGAACTTGTAGTAATCCACCTCCTGAATTTGGCGGAAGGCCTTGTAGCGGACTCAATACCGAATATGATAGTTGTAACACAAATGCATGTCCTGTTGATGGCGGATTTTCAGAATGGAGTGTGTGGACTACTTGTACAGACACTTGCGGTGGAGGTTCATCAAGTAGAAAACGGTTTTGTAGAAATCCAGAACCTCAGTATGGTGGTGATAACTGTACGGGTTTGTTTGAGGAAACTAGACTTTGCAATAACGTATCCTGTCCAATTGATGGTGGTTTCAGTGAATGGAATTTATGGACTGTTTGTTCCGTTTCATGTGGCGGTGGGTTGAAAACAAGAAAACGAACATGCACAAATCCATCTCCACAATACGGAGGACATAATTGCTCGGGTTCTTTCACACACACAAATACTTGCAACACTTTTCGCTGTCCTGTTGATGGTGATTTCGGGCCCTGGAGTTCTTGGTCAGTCTGTTCTGCAAGTTGTGGTGGTGGAAACAAAGATAGGAAAAGGTTATGTAATTCCCCTCCACCAGCATATAATGGTAAATATTGTGAGGGAAATAGTTCCCAAACACTAAGTTGTAATGAATTTCCGTGTCCAATTGATGGAGGATTTACCGAGTGGAGCAACTGGGGAGAGTGTTCGCAAAGTTGCGGAGGAGGTGTTCATATACGTAATCGATCATGTAGCAATCCAACACCCCAACATGGGGGAAAACTTTGTAACGGTCATTTTTCGGAATACTCATATTGCAAGACACACCAGTGTCCTATTGATGGTGGATTCTCACTCTGGGGTGCGTGGTCTTCGTGCACTGTATCTTGCGGTGGTGGAACCTCAATTCGGACACGATCCTGTACAAACCCATCTCCGTTATATGAAGGTAAAAACTGCACTGGAAATGCCGGAACAACTTATAAACTGTAGTATACAACATTGCCCAATCGATGGACAGTATGGTGACTGGAGCACATGGTCACCGTGTTCTCATTCATGTGGCGGGGGATTTAAATCAAGATTACGAAAATGTAATAATCCACTTCCACAATACGGTGGTAGACAATGCAATGGTAACAATAAAGATTATATACAATGCAACACTCAGCCGTGTCCAATAGACGGGGTCTTTAGCGAATGGCAAACATGGTCAGTTTGTTCACATAGCTGTGGAGGGGGTACAAAAAACAGACTCAGACTGTGTGATGATCCTTTTCCAGCATTTGGCGGGAAAAATTGTACTGGTTTGTTTCAGGAATCTTCAAACTGTAATCCGTTGCCATGTCCAATAGATGGGGGTTTAAGTTTATGGAGTGAATGGTCACTTTGTTCGTCAACTTGCGGTGGAGGTATTCAGAAAAGAAACAGATCATGCTCAAATCCAGTTCCTCAGTACGGTGGTAAAATTTGTGAAGGGGAGACCACTGAATTTCTTCAGTGCAATACCAACGAATGTCCAATAGATGGAAAATATTCGGACTGGGGAGCATGGACAGTCTGTTCTGTTACATGTGGAGGGGGAACAAGATTGCGAAGTCGGACTTGTACAAATCCACCTCCTCAATTTGGAGGAAAAGAATGTTCCGATGGGTCAGAGCAGTCTGAAAATTGCAATACAAACAGCTGTCCAGTTGATGGTAAATATAGCGAGTGGAATTTGTGGTCGGAATGTACCGTCACGTGCGGTGGAGGAACAAAAATGCGTACAAGATCTTGTACAAATCCATCGCCGAAATATGGAGGTAAACTATGCAATGGACCAGCAGACGAAACAACAGATTGCAACACGAAGACTTGTTCAAGTGAGTATTTTTGTTCAATTTTGGCGTCGATCAAAAACAGATTGCGCCTATAAGCTAGCTACAGGTATATGGCTACATTAGGTCTCATACATATTCTTGCTATAATAAACAAAAGATTCCCAATTATTCGGGGTTTTTTTCGATCGCTATTAATTTCTTATATAAAAACATTAATAACGATAAAGTTAAGTGTAAGTATTTTTCGTCGTTAATGTCTTTACTAATGTTAATTCAAGACGTGTTGAATTTCACTCAAATGAACCCGGCATCTGATAATCTCACAACTTGAGTATTTGTTTATTTATTTGTGTCGCCGAATACGTCGATATAATATCTTTTTCTTTTCTTTTTCGTTTTCAGTTTGTGCTGATCCAAACACGGAGTTTGAATGCCATGACAAAAAGAAGTGTGTCGATAAAGGTTTTGTCTGTGATGGAGTTTCAGATTGTATAGATGGGAGTGATGAAGCTGTGTGTAAGTTATATTTGTCCAACATCTGAACTTTTTTTCAACATTTTTAAGGAAAATTCTTCTGTGTCGTATGCCATGCATGTACCACAAAATGCATATACATAAATATATGAATATGACAACGCAGACATCAAAAGCGTGGACATATCTTAAAAGAACAGCGGAGATGGGATAAATAAGAAACATGAAAATCATTTAAGTAATCTAATTCTCGACTGGATATTATAATCGTCCGATTTGACAACACTAACCTCAATTTAAAATACAAGTTATACAATATCATACACTTATAATTTTTTACTATAATAATAACAGTATATCAAGTTAAAATGTGGTAAACTTGCGTACGTACTTTTAGAAATTTGAAACCCATTCTATTGCTTGACATGAGCGATAAAAATACATGTACATGTACATTTCATACTTAGTCTACTTAGATTAAAAATTTACAAATTGACAATACCGTTTTCTTAATACACGCAGCTAGGAGTTATAAAAAAAAACAAATGGAAAAATATAACATCAAAACTACATCTTAATCGTTATATTTTGTTTCTTGCCATGAATAATTTATGGCGAGTTTGATGGAATTCGTGATAGGGTGATAAGGCACCAATTTTTTGTTTCATACAACACTGTCTAAAACCTTCTGTCAGTTAGTAAAAATATATCTCGTGTTACTAAGCTATAATAAAAACTAAGAAAGAAAGAGGAAATTTTATATATCTGATTAATTAAATTATAAATGTAGTTTTTGCATTGACAGGTAATAGTGGTCAACAGGTTCCACAATGTCCTGAAGGTGCGTCGGAATGTTAATATCTAGGGAGATACTGACTGGTGTGGGAATCGTGTTTTTGTGATGAACGGTTTATCCTGAATATCGTGGAGGAATTATATTGGCGTTATCTACGTCTACATGTCTACAATGTTCGAACTACAAATATTATCTTTTAAAAGTAAGAAAATGCAAAGGATATATACTTGCATTCTTGGGGGTCGTATATATATTTTTTTGGAATTCTTAGAAAGAAATGCTGTGTGTCTTTTGAAATAACTGTGTGAATTCAGGAATGCCTGTAATTGTAGATATTTTAATGTTTATCTTTTGTAGACCTCTTCCCTTTGTGTTTATCCCTTTAAATCGCAATCCGTAAATGGAATAACATGTGGAAGCAAATCATTAGTTATCATTGTGTAGTCTCTTTCTTAGGAAGAACACACCCGTTTCTATTTTCTGAGAGAAACTTACTGAACACTTCATAAATGTTTACACGTGTACATAAATATATTTCACTTTTTCAAAGGAGTCTGGTCAGATTTCTGAGTAGTCTAATTTCGAAAGTTCATTCAGTACTCGTGCATGTATTTGTCCATTATGTTTAGAAATAAAATATTTTCTTTTCTTAAATTTTTTTCACAAATTGGCCTTCAAGTAGGCGACATATTATAAAATTTGGACAGGATATTATATATTAGCTTAACGGCGGTATTGGAACGTGTTTGCTAATCAAAATGACTGCAGTAACAATGGTTTATTTCACATTGTTAAACACTAAAAGTTTTGCATGATATTTTAAACGTAAATAACTAATGATTATGAAATTGAATTTCAGAACGTGCTGTATGAATCAGCGTTATATTAAAAAGATTTATCACTGTGTATTATTATAATTTTTTGGTTGATATAATGGAAGTTTTAGTGTCAGCTACTGTAAAATAGTAATACGTGAAATTATCAGCTATTGTTCAATACGTGAATTTTTAATATTTTTTTTTTTTTTGCATGTACAGATGTATATACGATATAATTATGTATAATAAAAATCACTTTCGTTTTAATGTGCATTTCGAGTTGCAATCTTATGGATTTACTTTTTGTATTAAATGCTTGGTCGGATAAATGGATTGACTGCTTAAAAGGAAGCACAAGATATCATGTGTTTCAAGACGACAAATATTGGTATTCCCTAAAAAAAATTGCAACTCCCTAAAAACATTCTGAAACATGATTTCTCTTAGTTAATAGCAAAATCATAGCGAATGGAATCATTTACCCGTGACAAAACGTCTAAACATAAAATTGGTATGTTTCTGCGCATGCTTAATATGATTGTCATTATTTAGTGATTGAGTTTAGTCTTTGGTGATAATCTTAAAAAAAAACACTTAACATAGCCAAAATAATAACTGCAAATACAGTCAGAGCCGTTGGAATATTGGTGTCTGCATTGTTTCCACAACAGATAGTATTCACTTAAAATTTGCTGTTTGTTTTTACCTCGACATTGAATTGAATATTAAGCAATCCGAAGGAAACGTTATTTTGATATCATTATTCTGTTTCGTAAGCGTAATATCATTTTCATCGTCAACTTTAAAGAATCCAAAAGCTCTGAGCAAAATTCAACCAAACCGGAAGTGTTAGTGATATTTAGCAAAGGTCAACATCTCGAGTCGAAACCTGGGCAAGACAAATAAATGTGCTTATTTCATATATGAAATGCATTATACTTGGTGAACACTTTAAAGTTTTGTTGGTGTAGACCAACACAGCTTTTTTCAAGTTTCTATGATGAAGTAGAAATAAATTGAAACATTAACTACTAATTTGTACATAAAATTATAATATGTAAGTGTCAAATTCAAAATCTTTAAATATATGATTCTAGTAAAGAATAGAGTACTCTATATCTATGAAACAAAACATAATGAAATAACACTCCACAAATTCTAATGCTTTACAGAATCTCTTACACCAAATTTCAAGCAAACACATACATAAATATATCTCTATGTACATTTTACCAACATTTGAACTTGTAACAGATTTTTACAAATCAACTGTTTAACATTTATAATGTTTATTAGCATATGCATGCATACTAGCAAAACATATCTTGGAAACATACATCACATTACATTCATTCATTAAAACACTTGAGTAAAACTGAGCCTGAAATGAAATATTCAATGAATCATTGTATTGTGTACACAGTTTCTCCAAATATGCATCATGCATTGATATCCCTAATATCTCTCTTGTGCATCAAATCAATATCTGTGGAAGGGAAGTAACTACCTCAAACATAAAAATTCTAGCTATTTATATGTGTATGCAAGATGTGCAAAATAGATAATATTAAAGATAGAAAATTTAAACAATCTGATGCAAAGAAAATTAATCACGTGGTTTGTTTAGAAATAAAGTTTATGGCATTGATATGTAAAACAAAGGATAAGTAAATTTATTTCTTCTTACTATTACTGTTTTCACAACACATATAAAAATTCTTGATGAATAAAAGTTACAGTTGGAAAAAATTACCATGTATTATATTAAACACGGTAAATAAGATTTTAAAAAAAAGAAAATATATCCAGTGGTATCAAAGAATACTTTTTTTTCTAATTTCAAGGACTTTTAATTTTGTCTTTTTACTTTTCAACACGAAGATAAATGTGTATATGTACTTTGTATTAAAACATACTTTTTTCCTTAAAAAATTTTCTAAAATATTTTAACAAAATTACTCAAAGAATTAATGTCCTGAGTTTTCTCAGATAGTATGGTAACAAAATTCACTCGCAGAATTAATATCCTGAGTTTAATACAAACTGTTAACAAAATAGAGATTAACATGAGTATAAAATATATACATGTATAAACACTTTCAACAGAACAAGGAACGGTTTCAATAACGGCATGTCATTTTCTGAGATTTTTCTCCCAAGGCACAATATTTTGTAATGACTACAAACTTCTGGTAAATATAATGCATGGATACTCTAAAAATAGTTCAGCTATGATTTAATGACTTTGTTCATCTGAAAATTCTTATGAAATACTGTCAGTCTGTCCCAAATCATCAAACTAAGTACAGTATGTGGTCCAAGTCTCAAAAATGAGGGTCCCCATCCTTTATAGAAACCCCATAATCCCTCTGTACGGAAAATCTTCACAAAACAGTCTACTACGTTTTTGTAATGCAATCCATTGCCATGCTTATCAATACCTTGGTTGTACATTCGCGTCGACACAACATCAAATGGCGTCATACACATTGTCACAGTAAATGCACTGCAAATTGTGGCACCAAAAGTATTTAACCAGCTGTTCACAGGAAATATCTGGAATTGGGGAAAAACAGTCTTAGAAGTAGTGTATATATGTAACAGATGAAAGTTTAAAGCTATTCATATGATAAATCTTAATTAAGCACTGTAAACAATTATAAATGCAATACAATATACATGTAACCAAAAAGTTTACACATGTAATTACTCTTAAAACTAAGGATAGTTGGCAAATGAAATTAACTATGTTGTAAGCATGAATTTGTTATATATGTATTTGCGTTAGCTGTAACCCTGTTTTACTATGCAAAACATAAAATGAAAACTCACCTGACGCTTAGTAAGATACTCCTTTGACTTGGTAAATGAGGATAGCTGTGTAGCTGACCCAACCATTACCCTAGGAATAGCAGCTGACACTCCCCTCCACAGCCCAGTGAATCCGTAGCTTTGGAAAACTGACCTGAGCCCATGTAACATGCTTTCATGAGGATGCTGATGTCCAACAGCTATTTCTTTAGCTGCTTTTGACTGCATGTGAGTTTTTATCTGAATACAAATATGTTAGCCCATCATAATTGATATGAATACAAATGCTGTACATTTTCATTTCAGAATCAAAATCATAAGAATGTTTATAAATAATCATTCTATAAAGCATAAAGAAATACAAAGCATTTTTTTATGACTGGGTTAATATCATTTCTATTTAATAAAATATATACATTACACTTAATTCAAAAGAACTTATTAATTGTTTTATTACATGACCCCTTAATGAAGCTGAGACCAAGAATTTCACTACATTATCTTTTAATAACAGTTTAAATGTTTAATCAAAGTATTTCTTGTCTTCCTGAATATAATTGACAATATACTAGTAGTCAATATGCCACTTATCAGTCATTTGAGAACAAATTTCTCATAGGTATTGAGCCTCCTTAATAAGTATAAAATTAAGGGGCATGCTCAGCAGAGTGTGTGTTAGTCAGTGCTCATCAAAATTTGTGATACAGGTATAGGAAATTATGGTGAGCACTTCAAGAATGGAGAACCCGCTTTGCAGAACCAACTGGGGTTTCTAATGCTGAAACTTTGTAAAAACACATATTGATTCTTAGTATGTTACTTTGTCAAAACATAAATTGATTCTTAGAATGTTACCATATAAAATGGACTTCCAATGCTTGCACCCATACAGCCCGCACATGCTCCTGCGATAATACTTTTTGGAAAAGAAACATTTCCATGTTTGTCCTTTGTGATACCAACATTCAACATAGTCTGATAGGAACCAAGGCGAATACCATTCATAACAAGCTGGTACCACAAAGCTGGAACAAGGCCACTTTGAATGGCCAAGATCCCATCTGTTTTCACTATTGTTTTGATGGCATGAAAGGAATTTCTGCAAAATCAAATTGATAATAAAATAGATAATACATTTATTAACATTTGATGTTTTTATTTGCTACACTTCATTGTAAAAGCTTCCTTGATAATTATTTTTACAAGCTTCAATATTCAGTTTGGGTATAAAATCGTCTCATTTCTTAAAGGATGAACAATGAAACCCTTTCAGTGTCTACAGTTAAATCATAGGTTCAGAATGTAAATATTTCATTTATTTTCACTAATTGTGTTTGGATCTTCTACATATTTTTTACAATGTCTGCAACTCTATGAGCCTACAGAAAAAGCAACATATTGTTCATGTTTGAATACATTTTCCATCAATTTTTTTTACCGGTATGTATATAGAATGATCGTAATTGAACAGTATGTAACACATATGAAGGAGTCAACATGCATTTGTCAAACCTAGCAGCTTCTTACGTCATGCAGTAAGCATTTGATTCGATATACAATTGTTTATTCATAACCAGTCATGGGTCTATGGATTTGAGAACTACAATTGTCTCACTTCAAGGTCTACTATTATGAGGTAATAAATATATGGCCCCTAAATGTGGCCTATTTTGGGTTTTTTTCTTGGGTCAGATATATGATTATTACAAGTTTTTTTTTAATTTGCAATAAATTAAATCTATACACTGAATTTTCTCCTTATATCTATGCATGTGCTCCATGGAAGTAAATCAAAAAAGATAAAAATTAAAATGCATACAACACAGAATGCACTGGCGTACGACCAATTCTTGCATGGAAACATTTCTCACCAATGCATTTTTTCTTCATTTTTTGTATATGATTTTTATGTGTTTGTAACACTGCACTTGAAAGAAGTGGTCCTTGGCGAACATTGGTCATGTGCTAGCAGTGTTTGATAGTGATGTAACAAGATTATTCCACTGATTTCGGCTAGTTGTTACCAAAGACATAAATAACATTATGTTATTTATGTCTCTGCTTAAACGTGACCAAGTAAAAATTTTACCTGTAATGAATGGCATGCTGTCCACGAGCCTGTAACTCTCCTTGCAGCTGCATGCGAGTTTTGACCACCTCTAGTGGATTAGTGAAGAAGCCCGCGCCGCAAGCTGCGATACCGCCTATCAAAAACTCCATTCTTTATCAGTACTGCGAGATGACTTTTGTGAAAAGGGGAAAATATCAATGGTCACATATTATCTGAAAATATGTCAATAAAGGAAAAAAATTAATACAAAACCAACGCAAGTCAAAAACGAACCGCCTCCTTGAGATGACCCGTTACATTTTCCTATAGATTTCGAATTTACTCTGTTATAGAACCTGAACTTTAGAACAACTGCTATACTTACACATACATATATCAGTAAAATATTTGTCATGTGTAAAAAATTATACAAACATGTTAAAAACTCGAGCATACTCCGTTTACATTCCCTTTTTTACCTCAGTAAATATCTGTGTTTTTGTAACCGTTGATTGATGAATAATACTCATGTGAATATCGAACCCGACTCTAAAATGTTGGTTTCCATTCAAGGGGTGAATTGAAGCAAAAATAGGGTTATAGGGAGGAATCTTTCAATTATATTTCACTCATTGTGTTCTCCTCAGTCATTCAGATGACTTAAATGTACACAAAACAAATGGGGTTTTTTTCGAGCGTCAGTCGTAAACTTTCGAACAGTTTTAATTTCTAATGAGTCGATATCTTGTGTATCATATTTCACACAGGGGCCAGGCCCGTTTTAACATTAATTTCAATGTAACCATTTATGGTTGCATTGAAATTAATGTTAAAACGGGCTTGGCCCCTGTGATATATCACATATATAATTATATGTAAGGGGGGGGGGGGGGGCGAGGAATCATTTGTGGTATAGGTTAATTTAATTAAAACAATACTTTATCATGCAATATACCACATAACAAAGGCGGATCCAGCAATTTGGAAAAGGGGGGCTCCAATTGATGAAAATCAATACGTGCAAAATTCTTTATTTGTCACTAAACAAGGACTTTTGAACGTTTTCCGTGCGTAAAAATAAACATTTATCTCGTCACTATCTATTTCATTTCTATCTCAAAGTCGGAGTGCACTGCATTATTGAGCGTTTTGCATTTTTGGTTTAGGTAAGAAAGATTTGCATAATTTCTAGCCTTAAAAAAAAAAACAAGTCTCCAGCAATGAGAACGTGCGTCTATGCTTGATAGAAAAGAAACACTTAGGAACCAAAAATAATTCAGACTAATTACGACAAACTATTATAAAAATGGACTTTTTTAAGGTTTTTTTTTTTATGTCTTTAAATTCTGGATTATTTATCGATTTTGATTTCTATCGATAGCCTTCTTAAATAAAGGTCTAAATGATAGGATATGACAAAAGAATGGGGATAATTTATCTGCTGAATAGATTGTACATGTGTAATACAATGGTACAAGCAACTGTCGTCCCAGGGAACTTGATGTGATATCTGTAATGTGTGCACTACATCATCCGGCACTAGTACAGATGCGATCATATAATTATTTCGGAGAGTTTTGAAAAGTTGTGCATTTTCATAATGGTTTACATATAAATCCTTTACACGGTATTTTTGTGACAGAATTTCCGATTCTTGGAAACAAAAAAAAAACTTTCTATTGTGTTTCATGTAGGTATGAAGGTAGCTAGCAATCCAGAAAAATAGCATAATCCGCATAAGTAATGTAATCATGTAATTTTATTTGCATTTTTCTATGTATTTTTTGTATAAAACGAATTAAAACTTATCTATTATGATTACTTAAGTTATTTAATTAAACAATCGTTTGAAAACGGCTTTTAAAAGTAAAAGGAAATGCGTGTACTCGTACGCGTACTTGAACGTCGTTTTACTCGATGGTTTGTCAGTTCAAAACTGTATAAACTATAATCGATTTTTTAAAATAAGAAATAGAGTAGAAAATACATTGTAGATGTTATTATAAATCTGTGTTTTAAAAGATACTGCTTAATTTTTTATTTATTTTCCACATGTTTAATCAGTGTAGTAAACACCAGATGCTGAAGGAAGTACTTTATTTCGATAAAAAAAATCATATGTCTCAGAGAAAGGGGGGGGGGGGGGGGGTTCCGACCCCCTGGACCCCCCCCCCCCCCCCCCTCTCGATCCGCCATTGCATAAACGGATGGAATAGCTAGTCTCGTTCAACCAGACGCTCGGCTGTCTCCGTAAATCTCCGACGAGCAGAGATTTACGGAGACAGCCGAGCGTGTGGTTGTTGAACGAGACTAATGGAATAGCAGGCACTGTCTATATAAATCCTCTCCGACATACAAGGTCAAGGTCATATATACAAGATTTAGTGCCATACAATATTGACAATAAGGACAAATTTGGTATAGGTTATGATGAAACTAGGGGGCACTATAAACGTAGCACCATCAGACACATTATTATAGTCGGCACTGTATACACGTAGTACCGTCAGACACATTATTATAGTCGGCACTGTATACACGTAGCACCATCAGACACATTATCATAGTCGGCACTGTATACACGTAGTACCGTCAGACACATTATTATAGTCGGCACTGTATACACGTAGTACCATTAGACACATTATTATAGACGGCACTTTATAAACGTAGCACCATCAGACACATTATTACACGTAGTACCGTCAGAGACATTATTATAGGAGGCACTTTATATTATACACGCTAGTAGTAGGCCTCCATCGGTCGCAGACGACCATGAGATATTGTATCGTATTTTGGCTTTCTCTGACCGCAACGTTTGTGGCTGAAAAGTCCTATACGGTAGAGACATTTTTTTCCGCAAGAGTCACATCTGTGAATGGCTTCTGATCTTTCGGGGTTTAGGCGCTGCTTTTATTGTGCGTGTTTGTTTACTGCTATAAGCACAAGCTTTTCTTCCCCTGACTTGATCTGTCTAAGTAGTGTGGACCTCCATCTGGGTCGATCTGCTGTTAGGTCTTCCCAAGATCGCACGTCGATATCAAGGGCCTTCATGTCAACACGTAGTACCGTCAGCAAATTATTGTAGGAGCCACTACACACGTACATGTAGTACCGTCAGACACATTATCAAACTATACACTTGTTTGTTAAGTATTTCATCGTCGATATTTCGAATACTCGGATAACTCGAACTATTTAAACAGTTCTATCTAGTTCGAGACAACGAGGTTTGACTGTATATAGTACCGTCAGACACATTTTTATAGGTTTCACTACACACTTAGTACCGTACGCATCAGACAATTTATCATAGGAGCCACTATACACGTAGAACAATCAGACACATTATTACTAATATAGGAGCCACAATACACGTAGTATCGTCAGACACATTATAATAGGAGGCACTATACACGTAGTACCGTCAGACATATGGTTTAAACTGTGCGGTCTATTGTGAAAAGTTATTAGTCGATCTTTTTCTTGAAGTAGAGAAACTCGATTTCAAACGCTTGATATATTTTACATTAAATGTATTAATTTTGTCTGTTAATATAGTTAAAAAAGTAAATATAAAACCAAACAAATGCCTAAAAATGTACTGTTTGATTAACTGCCCCTACCGACCCCTATATTCTCGGTATGGCAGGTAGTTTAATTTCCGGACTTTCCATATGTCCGTTAAGTGTACAGTGTAATTTTAAAATGCTTATTTAAAATTAATGTACTGCTACTGAGAGTATACCATATAATGTTAAAGGAGAGCAAAGATGGAAAATACAGCCGATCCCGTAAGAA
Source organism: Magallana hongkongensis (assembly GCA_015776775.1). Lineage (NCBI taxonomy): Eukaryota > Metazoa > Mollusca > Bivalvia > Ostreida > Ostreidae > Magallana > Magallana hongkongensis. The sequence continues at coordinate 22,257,746 of CM027466.1, forward strand.
TGTGAACCAACTATTCCCTCCCTGTTTACGATTATTAATCTGTTGAGAATGCGACCAGGATTGATTTGTCGTGCGCCATTTCTGATGAAATATTACACTTTCCATTGGCCACATTTGGTCTATAAGGTCTAAATACAGATTTTATTGCCTTACCAGTTGCAAAAACGAAACAATATTAAAGGTACATGTAAAGTTGCAATATTTCAGATTCATATTTGAATTTGATCTTAGAGAGAAATTATTTAGATGGTGGCGCATCTCGGGGGGGGGGGGGGGGGGGGGGTTGTTAAAACGGAATCTGAACCCATCAACACACACCTTAATTTAGGTACTCTCCTTAATGTGTTTTACCAACTCTAATTACTCTATCTAAGGGAAACAAAATGAAGAAAAAAACTTTTTTGGTGGAGTTGTGGAAAATACCGACCTGAAAAGAAACATTCTATAGCTATTACAAAAACAAACAGTTGTACATATGCCTTTACTTATATATCTGAAAGATATCCCGTTGTCTTCATGAAGTTTACTAGTATTTGACGGGGTATTTGAATGGAAACTCATTTAAAGACAAGTAGCTCATTTTTTCGGGATTAACTGATATAAAACAGATTTCATGATTTTGTATGCATTATTGAAAAAAAAAGGATTTCTTTTACCTTACCTAATGCACAGACCTGAGAGAAATGATACTGTAAATCGTGACTATGTATATTGAATGCAGATTTGTTTATATACATTCAATTAAAATCCCAAACTGTATACATTCGTCCCGCATAGCTTTTGTTTCATGGTAACGACTGTTTTGAAGCACTTTCATTGAAGAAATGTCCAGTTTTTACTGATATTTCTGAGAACAATTCTCTTTAAACTCGTCAAACCATTAGAGTTATAATTAAATTCATGCATGCATGTGCGTAAAATCAAATTTAAAAAATCAATCTGACTCGACCGGATGTTCTAAATCCATTTCACATGAAAAACTATCTGCAGCCGTAGGGGATTTAAAAAAATCTTATTGATAATTATAACGAAAAGTCTGCATCATTTAAAATCTGAATAAATGTTTTCTACAATCCAGATGGTTATTATCTTAAAAGTGGATCTTGATACATTAATTATAACGCCAACGCCGCCCCTCCTCCCTCGCCTATTTCAGATTTCTTCTTCAACTTGAGTTAATTATGTAAATTTATCAGTATTGTGAACGAGAAGGCTAAACCTCCTGGCTTTTAGTTTAAACAATATTTATTCATTATAGATTCAAATACATTTACATGATGATAATTACAATTGTAAGATCGGGAAACAAGCCATAAGGCTTATATTAATCCCTCTCTTGCATACACTGCAGAAATGAGAGGTGTGAAATGAAATGTAAGTACAAGGAACAAAATAGGAAAATGTGTCAAAAATCAAAGTTGGAAACACATTTTATGAGGTAATGAAAAAAGTCAATAAAATAAAATATCATGAAAAGAATATTACAATATATTCGTTGGTTGAACATCAGAACAGAAATATAGTATACATAATCACGTGTTAATGTTCAAACACATCCATACAAAAAAGAAAAGGTGGCTTTATTTCTTACACCAGTTATGTGACGTTTTCAGTACAATTTTAATTCAATACATGCTAACACATCATAGAAATACCGTAGGATTTTTGCCGATTTCCATTAATTATTGTCATAAATATAAATATAAGTGGTGGGAATAAGATAAACAGGCAACCGAAAAAAGGTATTATTATTGTACAACATTCTACGTGATATTATGATTGCTGAATCTTTTACTCTCAAGTATAAAACTTTGTACGGTGTGAAAAATTTGTTCATTTTCTACAATACTTAGATAATTAGATCCGTAGAGTAGTAAGTTAGGGTCTGTAGAATTTGCTGATGTGTTTATTGTTATATTTCGTATTGTAGCATATTTTGGACAATGCAAAAGGTAATGATCAGTGTTTTCTACTGACCCACACGAACAAAAAGGGGATGGACAAAGATTTCTGTTGAACATATAAAGATTTAAAGTACTACATTTTAAACGTAGTTAAGAGTGGAGAATTTGACCTATGCGAGACCCTATATGATAGTATTCGGGAATAGTTATGTTGTTTTTGTTTAGATATTTGTTGAAGCTTTTTATGGAAGGGTTGTTCTGTACATTGCTTGGTATTGTGTTCCAAAGTCGTACGGTATTGGGAAGAAAAGAGTCGTAATATAGCTTAGTCCTGGCTTTTAATTCCGATGTATTTATCTATGTTATAAAATTTACATTTATACTTAATATATATTATGAATAGAACCATTATAAATGTTTATTTTTTCTTCTATTCACGCACAAAGTGTAAATTGTGTATATGTTTGTAATATTCTCTATGTTGTAAACTACAACCAAAGAGATAAATTAAACTGTTTAACTGTTAAAATAATCTTTTTTTCTCTTGTAAATCTACTTTTTCAAACTTTAAAGAGGCATGGTCACGATTTTTGTCAAAGTTTATTTTTTCCATTTTTAATGTTTACAATACTTCTTTACAACATTTTAATGGTCAACCAAAATTTGAGTGTCACTCATCCAGTTATAAGCGAGATATACAGCGAGATATACAGAACATATATTCCATTGAAGATTTGCACGTACCTTATCCCTATCTTATAGCCCCTCCATATGTTCTTTCTCGGTTAGAGTTCATGCTTATAATTACCAAATATATTATGTTTCAGAGAAATTCAACAGAAGAGTGATTCGCATTGCTTCCATTACAAAGAGATTACTTTGTCACGCTGTGCATTTCAGTCAATTGGGGATACATCATTGGTTTAATTAGAAACACTCCGGAAATTTTCGTTCCACCGATACCGTATCGATCCCTGCCTGTATTATAGAGAACAATCGCTCTTTGGGTGTTACAAACTGAGTGTGTATATGTGAATTTTTTTTTTCAAGGGACGAATATTCCAAATTCGCAATTACTTTTTTTTATTCTATTTAAGAGAAACTGTGACGGCAGAAAACAAAAGCAAGGCTGAATGTTGATGCGGCAGTCATTTTGATTTCCCCGGGGAAACACCGCGATCCACCGCGAGTGACGGGTGTAGTAGGGGACAAACAAATAAATCTATTATTTTAGCTCTAATTTTAGTGCTCGCTTTGTTTACTGGCTGGCAATGATACTCTAAAGGCAAACGATAGAAATACGATACAAAACGTAGTGACTCAATAGTTTTGCGTTTGAGGTCTTTGGAGATAGCATGGTATTTATGCTAATTGCGAGAGTTTGACGAGATTTCTCGGTGACACATATCTAGACATCATTAGTAGTAATCCATCATATTTTGGATTAAGTGTTATATTTTGCCGCCGGGACAATTATGTGTTTGCGTGTGTATGTTTGGACCTGACCTCTTATGCAAAAAAACATAACTGAATGAAAAATAATAAAGAGAAAAAGAAAGAAAACAACTACAAAAAATCCCGAAAATCGCAGCGACATAAATAAGTTATTTAAACATATATTGCAAATTGTTCATATTCGTTTTGTTGTCTTAATGCCTTTAAAAGTTAAGCTTATGTAGAAAAGTTGCTAGTTCATTGGATCTTAAGGTGCCTCACTACACCTTGAAATAGTTTCTCAGATCAGCAGAAAATTACTTGATTATGATACATATGTATAGCATGATGAATAAGAAGCATATGTGTCAAATAGGTGAAAAAATGATGCAATTTTAGATGAAAAATGATATTTTCAAAAATTTCATTTAGTAAACATGAACAAAAGCCCCATGCGGATTCGAACTTATGCCCTGCGGTTCACAAGCCTGATACGTTAACAACTGAGCTATTACAATTTACATCTTAATCTATTGATACAAACAGTATGTTGCTAAACAGTTTTAGATTTTGGACATATTTTATTTTTCTATTTTTATTATTTACAATGCTTTATGAATGCATTCCTAATGATCAAATGAAATTTGGGTGCCCGTCGATGAGTTTTAAGCAAGATACAGGGTTCACAATTCTTCGTCATGTAAACAAGGCTCGTGCCCTGTTTTTGTTTACATAGGTTCAATATACCAGTAAAACATCTTTTTCAAGATGATTTGTCTATATTCTTATTCATTTTAAGCATAAATAAACAGTTCCAAACGATTAACACATTCATTTTAGGTCTAAAATTGGAATTCTCACTTCAACGTTCAAAATGTAAACAAAAGCTTTGTTTACATAGCGAGAAATTGCAAGCTCTGTAACTTACTTATAACTCAACAAATGACATTCAATTTTGATTGCCTATTAAAAATGCCTTACTGAAGCATTTTAAATATCAAAATCGAAAAAATGATTTTTGACCAAAATCGTGACCATGCCCTTTTAAAAAGTATTAGTCTCGGTGTAGTGAAGTACCTTAACATAGTACCCTTTTCATTTTTTACTCATGGTTATGTTTTCATTGAAAAATACTATGAAAAATGGTATGAATTAACCCCGGCCAGGAAAATTAGTACAGGTTGTTTGTTTTTTTATCATCGATGAAGAATGAATGATGAAGAATGCCCATAGAGCATACTCGTATGTTGCTAAAATATTTGCAAAGTGAACTCTCCACATTTATTTAGAGAAGAGAAGAATTAGAAGGAGATATATATGTAAAAAGAAAAAGAATCTATAACCATAAAACCAATATGTATGAAACCTGGATAATTCATTAAAAATTATATCATTGATCAACTCTCGGCACAAAACGCGGAATAAGAACAGACGAACAGATGGATAAATAAACAGGCAAATAACACATTTGAACTGCGTCCTAAAACTGTCTTTCTAATTCGAGGTTGCGTTCTTATATAGCATAAAAGTAATACAAGTAATAGGACGTCTAACGTTGTTACTTTTATTAAAGATGGGTGTTTTTCCACCAAAAGCAGACCATGTACTAAATTGAGTGAGGGGGAATGGGGCGGGCGGGGGGGGGGGGGGGGGGGGCTTGTACTGAAAACAATGTTCAAACAAATAGCTGTGGTAAAAATATCCAACTACGTTCCTTTACTAGGTGGGGTGTCAGGGGGTCATTCTGGGAAAACGGAAAACACAACAGTATAACAAGATAAAGATATATTTCTGCTTTAAAAATAGTAGTTAATCTCTCATTCAAAGAAGAAAAGAAACACTGTAGAGAATTTTGCCTGTTAATTCTGGTCAGGGACCGATTTGTTATTTCACGCAGAGATCCATTCCGTTACCCGTATATCAAGAATACACAGCATTACCGAACTGCGCGGAGTGGGTGCGCCTAGCTATCACTAGCTCGCAGACAATTGTAATCTGTTACGGACGCGAGATGTAACCTGAACCCTCTTTCAGTGAGAGGTTTCTGTGGAAGGTCCTACCCCTCTTACGCGCACTCCAGTCGATTTCTGCTAATCGATAAGGTATTTCCGATAATTGAATCGAAAGATCTACAATTTGGCAATTCACATATTTTCGTGTTGGAGCAGATATGAAACGGGACATACACTTTTGTTTGTAAGTGAAACATTTTTTGTGCTGATCTTATACATATTAGAACAAATTTAAAGTAATTGGAGATATTTTTTAAAAAAGAACAGAAATGTTTAAAAAGATTTTAGTATTTCGTCTGAAATTTCCTAAACCGAAATAATGGGTTTTTTTCTATATATTAATTATCATGCATTGCAAAGTCAATGGAGGAAAAAGTCTCAAAAGAATCTGCAAGACTCTGGGAAAATATTTTTGTAAGATTGCATTTTCTATAACAGTAATCCAAAGCCTTATGATATTTAAGAGGTTATATAAAGAAATATTTGTGGGAGCGCGCCGGATTTCGAGACATTACAGCCTAATCCCATTGCAGAAATAGCTTTGATCTTTTGGCTTCAAAATTATTAAAGCAGGTTTCAAAATATTATTTTCAGCCACAGGTTCGTCTTCAAAGTGCATAGTCTATAAGTTATCATGCTAGATACATAAACGCATTTGATATATACTAAACATAAGTCTGCTTCGTCCAACGCAGATTTGGTGAAGAGTATACAGTTTTAATTAACTGAAGACATTGAGATGAACTCAAAATTTAAAAATATATGTTTAATATATTCACATCATAACAGATTATAAGAAAACCCCTAACCACACAAAAAATACCAAGTTGAATGGGGGTTTAATTAAGCACATGCTACCACAAAAAACAATTTCCAAAGCTATTAGGAATCTTTGAAGATGAAACTGGAATATCGAAGTGAAAAATTATAACGGAAATTAAAATTATTAAAAAAAATCTTTAATTTCATGCATAGGAAGAGAGCTATTCATTTCATGATGCATTAAACTCTATTGTAGTATTTTGCATATAATTCTTTTTTATGTGTCGATGAAGCTCTCAACTGAAAATATAATTGATAATTGTATTTTTAAAAAATATAAATAAGATATACATGTACATGATTGTATTTATTGTTGCTGTTGTTTTCAATGAATATTTGTCAGCCCTTCAAGAATGTCTAATACATTTATAAGAGTAACATGGTGGGGGGGGGGGGGGGTATTCAAGCCTGGGATATTCAGGCGATAAGGATTTTCATATGTGGGAGTTGGACAGTCTTTATATTTCCCAGTGTTTGATTAATTTATGATTTCCAAAAACCTAAAAAAAAAAAACAAACCTCGCATTAACATTCAGAATGGGTAAAAGCTTCGATAAATCGATTGATAAATTAAGGTTGTATGAGACACCTCCATGTTGTGACGTACTTCCTTTCAAAAATAACAATAAAATCAAGTATTAAACTAAAAAATAAATGTTTTAATTCTTTCCCGTAATTGTCACCCAACAACGTATAGCAATGAATTAGAGCCTTTGAACCCCACTAGCTAGGGCTTTTATGATTCTAACCTTTCCAAAAAGTTTTCAAACATTTTTGGTCAAATGTTTCAAATTTTAAAATTCTAAACCGGTGGAAATATGTTGATTATAATGCACTTTTATCCATTTCGACAGGTGTCCCATACCATCTTAATCAATTCTTATTTCATTTTTATTTTTTTTAAACAGGAAGATGGAATGAGACGTGAACATGGGCAGTTTTACTGTGGCGCGCGCTATTATTGTCCGGCTTCTTTTTGCCTGTCACGGACTGGTTTCAATATGGCTGCTGTACCAGGTGACGCAAGAGCCTCGCTTCTGGTACCTAGCTGCGTCATTCGGGTTTCTTCTGGTTGAGACCACAGTGACCCTGGTGAGAAAGCAGGGAAAGGAATGGAAGTGGTGAGGATTTTTTGTTATAGGGTATTGGATTGGTCAGCGTCCATCACACACCCGATTTTCTCTCTCCATCCTCAAGTTTGGTCATCCCCCTCTAACCCCCCCCCCCCTTTTCGATAAAAGGTACTGTAAAACGCTATTTACTTCTTATGGGGTTTAAAGTGAAATACATGTATTTAATAATTTTTGACGTATTTATAGGACATAATATTAGAAATTCTGTACTTTGAAGCTTTTTTTTTTTAATATACATTGTAGATGTAAACTGGGTGCACTTTAAAGTTCAGATACATACATTTCATCTAATAGAAGTCAACATGTTTGACTTAATGGATTTGAACGGATAGAATTTTAGCCATATGGATTGAAAACAAAACATGTATAAAAGATCATTTTGAGCTTAAAGTCCCATAAATTCCGTGTCATAAATCAAGTTCTCAACCATCTTTAAAATGAACAAAAAAACCCACAAAAGTGGGAGCACTTTTCACACGCGTTCGATTGGTATGCCAGATCTATAGACGTTTGGTAGATTAGGTCAACCTTATGAACAGCAGATCAAGATTTCTATCTGCGATAAATCAAAAGTTAAAACATGGTAAAACGAACATTCGATCATAATTATAGGTCTGGGCGGTAAGGGGATTAAGTTTGAGCCTTTATTTAAGGTGAAGACTTCGATATAAGATATAGGAGGTTTACTGAATGAAGAAAGCCTGCTGAGAATCAGTGGTTGACTCTGTTGTGAATTACCTCACATTTTGAATAAAAAGAAGAAGAAAATCGAAAAAGAGCATATTAACTGCAAAGTTAGGATTAATGGCATACGCAATCAATATAATGGGCTTCGTTTCTTGTTGCAACAATAAATGACATATCTCCTTAGTCTATCGGGGTTAATGATCTCTTATTGGAGAATTATAGTAATTTCTGCATTTGGAACTCATTTGCTTGGTGGGTGTAAAATGTTTAAGGTACTGGTAAAATACCATATCGTTACAGTGACACCTTTAACGGGTTTTACAAGCAGTAGGTTGAGGCCAATTTGAAGGTAATTTCCTCCCTCTAGTTATGATGGGGAAAAAAAAGAAGAACTTGAAACAATGCACTCTTGCAAGAAAGTTTTGAACAATAAATCAGACTTTAATTAAAGGTTTTTTCTACTGACCCGGTGGCGTATTCTCAATTTAAGAGAATTGCAGAAGATGCGTTAAAAAAGACGTTTGCTCAAACGCTCATCTGATCCACCGGTGCCCACAGCCATGTTTGTTAAGTATTTAATTCTTTTTGGAATAGATTTATGAGACTGAATAAAACCCCTGTTATTACTGTGTACTGTATAAGTACAAGAGGGTGGAGTTTTTACGCCCCCCCCCCCCAAAAAAAATAAATAAACCCACACTAATTAAAAGGCGTTGCTCTCCTATGACATCATGATGATGCGATACTTGAAAGGCGAAAACTAATTATTGCAGCCCTTTAGAATCATCCCCATACGCAAACTTTAATCACTGTTTAATCACTGTTGACTCACAACTATTCAATGCAGTGACGAAAGCCCTAAGTCTGACATATATAGTTATTTACCCAGAACAACTGTCCTGTAAAAAGAAATTAAAATTTGAAAAAAAAGCATCCGACAATTTTTCATCTTCCTCTTTTTCCATTTCACTACGTAGAGATGTTGTCTAATTTTTCATAATTCATAATTTAATTGTTATTTCATTCCACGTGTATTTGTTATAGGTTTTGTCCAAGTGTTCTGATATATTTAACAATGACGGTTCCCGCCATTTGGTTTTTGGAACTGCACGAGCTGGAAAAACGCATCGACCACCGCCAATCCACTAGCTTCAACCTTAGCAACATGAGTCTGATCGAAATCCATAACGAAACCTTCGACTTGTCCGCACATCTGGGCAGTGTGTTGGGGGTGAGTTTCATTTGCTTAAGTGGCCCTTACTGCACTTTTAAGACAAGGGTGCGTAAGAGATAAAGAGTAAATTAGTCAAACTTATCTTAGTTATGAAATGAGTGGGTTGCTCTTTAATTATCTTCGTTCCGTTAGAATATTGTTATTAAATATTTAGGTGATATTTGACATCATAGAATACTTGGCTTCGCCCCTGCATTTTGTTTCCCTCATCAACGCGGCATACAAACAACTTTGTAGTTGCATAAAAATATAATTATCTTCAAACGTTTGGGGAATGTTTGATTGAAACTGGCGTACGCTTTTCTCATCACCGACAGATCTAACAGACGTTTGTTTCATTGCTTTAGCATCTTTTCCGTCCATGATGCTATGGTGTTTTGGGGTTTTTTTGCCCCAAATTTCGCTGTCGTCTGCACGACAAAGTGGTTACGTAACGTTGTTGATTTCAAAATTCCGCGAGAAACAAAAGTTCGGTGTAAGTTTCCTTTGATCATAATGGTTAAGCTTTTGAATAGGGTATTTTGACAAACTAAAATTATAGTTGTGTTTTCTAGGTGGAGATGCACAAGATTAGCAAAAGTGTACTTATCTAGACATGAAGCGTCCATATCACACTGATTCGATGTATCGGCTGCTAACAACTGACGTGGTCTCAGAATAAGATAAACATCTTTTCTCTTTGAAAATAAAAATATCGACCATCAAAATACCTCTTTTTAAGCATAATGTGCATTAACATCGACCTGTCTTTTTAGTGATTCAAGAATTCAACTAGAGTAGGTCATGGTCAGAATTGTTATAATCTTATGAAATTAAAATTAGTATTTGAACCCGCTCTTGTTCGACTTATCTATGATTTAAGCTAATATCTTGAAGGTATGAACATTTAAACAGAAAAACACATATTTTTAAAATATTTTTTATATAATTATATTATTAAAAAAAATGTACAGTACACTGTTTAATGATAGCTTTAAGAATTAGTAATTTCAAAATAATTTCTCAAATATTTCTAGAACCTAAAGAATAAATGAATGGTATATTTTTGGGGTGTTGAATACAAGATTTTGTCCATGTTTTAAATTTTATATTTCAATTTGATTAAGTGCGTTACACTTCGCTCTCAGGGTATCAAATAATAGTATACAACGGTCCATACTGTCTGTCTGTGTCTAAAAAAATAACCAATAATTTTTTTAAATAGTTTTTTAAACACGTACCTATTATATAATATCTTCAATTGATGGAATGTAAAATGAATACAAAAATATTGCGTAATGTTCATCATGAAATTAATTCAAGACTAGGTTGAAAAGAAACTAATGTTTTGTACTAATTAAAGTTGCACTAGTTAACAAGTTGCCGGTATTACAGTATCGAGTACCTTTAACTACTCCTTTGATATCATTTTTCGCTCTTACGACTTTTCCATTAAAAAAATTATTCCCAAATTGTGTAAAAATTTCCTATGCCGTGGGCTTTTGTTAGCAGTCGACCGCTTAAAAACTTTACCAAGTATTCCTTAAAGCTGATAGGGAATGGGGGTACAAATTGAACAACTGAAAACATCGGATTTTTTTCTTTTTTTACAAAAAAAAAAAAACGAAACTACTTTTTTTCAAGTTCTCCCCCACTTTTTGGGGTTTTTTTTTTTTTTTTTGTTATAAAAACCCTGAAATATCCTTGGAATAAATGACTGCACCTCCAACGTTTTTGATATCGATTTGCAAGATTTTTTTTAATTTGGCTGCAGCATTTGCTTTTCCCTTTCTTTAATTTTATTGTTCTAATGCACGTGCTCATCGTGTCAGTTTCGCATGTGGTACCTGTTTATTGTTCCGTTTTTTAAAATTATAATGAAAGCAGTATTGAAGAGTCATCACCAATTCAAACCCAAAAATTTTCAGATAAATAAATTAATCACTGTTCAGGTGATGCACGGTTTTCAACCCTTATAGCATTGAGATTTCACTGAAAAACCCCATCACTTTTTTTTCTTTCGCTGCAGTAGTGCTGAGATAGCAATTACCTCCTTCTTAACAACAACACATTTCGTAGATAAGTTCTCCATGATAAAACATATTTATATTAACACGTCTTATCAGAGATGTTATAGGTATTGCCGCTGTTTTATTGGAATTTTGATTTGTAAATCATGAAATGTACTTAGAAAGGTCACGGCCTTAGAGATAGGATCCACCATTTTGACGTTTCTCGTCTGCTAATTGAGGGTGCGTTCTAGTCTATATGATTATTTTTAAAAAAATGCCAGGTTCAATAAAAGAACGGTCATGTTCATATTCAAATACCATGTATTCTTTTCATTTTATCTCGATGAAATCTTGTTAAAGTTTGTGAAATGCCATCGACTCCAAAAATAATAGAATCGTTAGAAATCTTGAAATTCTTCTAATTTCTACAATTATTTTGCATTAATGGCCAACATATATGAAAGTATATGTAAATGGAATTTCATAATACCGAACGAAAAAAATATGAGATGTTTGTGGAATGAGTTAAAAGGGGAAAGGAAAGAGGGCTGCGAAACTGAAAGAGATATATGTTGTATAGGTAGAAATGTCCAAACATTTACAAAGAAATCATTTTAAATTGGAATGAAATCCAAAGGAGGGGGTGTCAATTTGAATCTATAATCCATTTTTCCCGCCAATTTTCTCCTTAATTGTCTGGACTTTAATTCTTTCTGTCCATTATTAAGAATATAATTATCTACAACAGCGCCTCTTCTTTCTCAGGTTAAATTTGAGATTCGATTACCGATCAATTTGAGTCCGGATGAGTGGATCCGCACCCTGGAACAACTGCTGCTGCTTTTGCTCATTCTGGGTCGATGGATGTTGCCGAAAGGGAAACTGACACACGACCAGTTGTCGCAGTTACTGTTGGTCTATATAGGAACGGCCGCAGACATCGTGGAATTCTTCGAGGCCTTTAAAGAAGACGAGGTATAAATATCATATTTCCTCTTATAATCGATAGCTAATTATCAATTTTCTCACGACGTCCATATGTTTGGTCGTTCATAAAAGTTACTGAGTTTCATTGACGCATTCTTAATTTGAATAATATGCATCACATTTTGAACACACAATACCAGACTTTGAAAAAAAAAATTTTCCTGGCCGACTGACAAATAAGTACATACCAAAGACAGTAACATTTCGAACATTCTTCTTTTAAAGGGGCATGGTCACGATTTTGGTCAAATTTTTTTTTTCGATTTTAATATTTACAATGCTTCAGTAAGGCATTTTCAATAGGCAACCAAAATTTGAGTGTCATTTGTTGAGTTATAAGCGAGTTACAGAGCTTACAATTTTTTGTTATGTAAACAAAGCGTTTGTTTACATGTTGAATGTTGAAGTAGAAATTCCAGTTTTAGACCTCAAATAAATGTGTTAATCGTTACGAACTGTTTATTTATGCTTAAAATGAATAAGAAGATAGACAAATCAGCTTGAAAAAGATTTTTTACTGGTATATTGAACCTATGTAAACAAAAACAGGGCAAGAGTCATGTTTACATGACGAACAATTGTGAGCCCTGCATCTTGCTTAAAACTTATCGACTGGCACCGAAATTTCATTTGATCATTAGAAATGCATTCCTAAAGTATTGTAAATAATAATAGCAGAAAAATAAAGTTTGACCAAAATCGTGACCATGCCCCTTTAAATTCAGCTGTTTTCATACCTTCCGATATAAAGTTAAGTTTAATACCGAGTCGGTATAGGACAACCAAACAATTTTAAGGTGGCCCAGCTTAACGTGAAATAATTTTATAACTGAATGTATGCCCTCTGGGGTCTAGGAAATGGTATTTAGTTAAAGCAACGAATCATACATTTGAAATTTCTTCAAAATGTTTGCAAAAGTTATTCAACAACAAAATAATTTTAGCGAACAATAATAGTAAGAACAGTTTCACAACTACATGTACATGGACTAATGTATTCATTGCTCTTTATTTATAAAATGAAGGGGATTCGAATTGTTGTACATGCTTAGTACCTTTTTTGACAGAAAGTTTAGTTATAATAAATAAATGATTAACGTTTTACAGGTGCGGTTTAACAAAATACTATGCATTTGCATCTTGGGACTGTGGAGCCTCAGTTTGATCCAGTTTACCCTCGTTCTCACTGCAGCACGTGCAAGACGTGACCAATCCGGCCTCGTTACCCGCCACTACAACGTCAAACAGGGGAAACACGGATGCTGCGCAGCAGACGTCTATGGAATACTCATCTCAATCCTTCTTCAAGATTTACCATTCTTGGTTCTGCGGATTTTGTTGATTTTTAAATTCAACGTCCTCAGTTATACGAACATGTTTTTCACCTCCAAGAACACTTTAGTCATACTGTTGTTGTTATATCGACTCGTGGTCGTTTTCTTGGAGCGCCGCTCCGAGGGCAGACAGCAAAAGTACAACAATCTAAAGTCGAAATCGGATCATTCCCGACCCGTAATGTCCTCCAAGTATAACGGCCCCGGTATACCTCGTTCTAAACCCTGCAGTGGGAACGTCACAACGGGAGAAAAAGCCAATCTGGTCCAAAGGGACGTATGTTTGGACGTACAACCCTCTCTGTACAAGTTAAATCAAGACAAAATACTGAGCCGAGAGAAAAATTTAGATAGTCGTTTCTGAAGAGGGGATTATACAACATCGTCATATTCATGAACGTATACAGATCATCATCGTTAAAAATGTTTAATAGGGAATAGTTTATTTTTTGTGTCCCGTAGAAATATTACATCGTAATCATATAGCATCTGCCTATTTGCTATTTGTGAACAGGTTCTATATATGTACCTTACGAATGCCACAAAAAAAACCCTTCAAAAACTGTTGAAATCAAAAGAAAGGAAAATTGTTGGCAATTGTGACAAAAGAGTTTCATGACAGTCACTTGTAAAGGGTAACTGAATACTAGCAACGTGTGTCAATGTGATGTCATATCCGGGAAACAGAAATTCGGAGGGGTCGTCAAATAAAGCAATAGCTTTTTATTGAAATTTGACCCATCGCACAGCAATTAAACTCCCAGTTACAAGGGATCATACAAGAGTATGAATAACATATTCTAACAAATACGAGGATTGTTGCAACACACCAGATTTGCAAAAGAAATGACAACTGGCAATGTGTGAAGAAATCCTAAACTGAATCATTGTATAAAACTGTTAACACGTGTAATTATCAATTCAATGTTTTTCTTCTAATTTTCCAAGATATCAATGATAGTATATGTAAATGTAGTACGTCTAGTTAAAAACTAGTTCACTGAGTCAATCCATTACCTATTGTAATTTTTCCTCATCATAAGAATTAGAATATTTTAACACATTTATTTTTCAATGTAAACATATATATACCATGGAAATGTGGAAATAAAACGCACACAATTTTTTTATGCTGTTGTGTGACTAATACAAGTCATTAAAATAACAGCATCATTAGAAAACTTGTATTCTGGGTGTTTTTTTTCTTGCACACGATGTCTATAAATGCTGTGCAATCTTGTTGAGAAATACATAGTACATGTACAATATATAGATGCAAATAGTAGACATTTCACATAATTAGAGTTCATACAATTCTGCCGAAAATAATTAACATTCAGCAATACAAAGACAATGCTCAAGGTTATTTCTGCATCATGCATGTAAATAAATTCATATTTGTATAAAATAAACAAAAGATTTTCAGCACTAGTTACAAGAGTCATAAAAAAATGATCATTTCTGCACCACATATAAAGGAGTAATCAAGCTAAACATCATACTCATACAAGAAACCGAAAAAGTTCTGTTTGAATGGGTTCTTTTTTTTTCCAGAGTTTCTGCCCAAAAATGCAAATAAAAATCACAGATGTGCTCCTCTGCCTCCTAGGTTGTGAGTTCTCATCACTTCTCCTTATTTAGAGCTTGAATAAATTCTTCTAATTTCTCTTGAATCTGTCTGACTTTTTCTAGTAAGAAAGAAGGAGAGAATATAAATGCATGTATATACATTGTAGAAATATTTTGGAACACAAGACTTATGATGTAATACCTGTAAATGAATATACACTGAAAAATTTCACAGTTCTCAGTTACACTGAATTATGAAAATCCCCCAAAATATGAACAAACTTTTTTATGTGACAAAAAATTTCGGGATTGAGGTATAATCATAACATTTATTGCCATTCATAATTAACAACTAATATCCAATTCTTATTTTCTCCTCTGTAACTTAAGATAAGTAACGTTCAAATAGAGGATTTGTATATTTTTAAAAATTGTAATTTGACCATGTATGAACTAGTCAAAATTACAAAGGGGCAAAATATACCCCTTTGAAAACCAGTGTACTACAATACATGTACATACCCTATATCAGTTTTTTTCACGTGTCACAAAATTTGCAAAAATTTGGGAAAATCTTTAACGTTTTTAATTTGCATCATTTTTTGCGAATCAAAATGTTTCTTAAAGAAAATGATACAGGATATAATTTCTGCATATTAAATAATTTGCAATTTAAAAGAGATCGCGAAAAAGCGAAAATTAGATCATTGCAAAAATTACTACATATACGGTATCTCCATGTATTAAAAGACTGTTTAATGTACATTCAAATACCCACGTATATAATAAATCATGTTGATATGTTATAATCAAAGGCCTGAAGGGCCATAATGGCTTACGGGTTTGATATGACTATATTTACATGGATCGAGTATGATTCCCTTTATTTCTTACGGAAACTTTAGTTTATTTATAGCTCTATAGAAAGTAACTAGCTACATGTAATTCATAGATCTATAGAAACTAACAGGACCGATATCAACATGCCCCATTTGTTGATTGGTCGAACCTTAGTGACCGAAACAGACAGGACTGAAATCTAGACGCCTCTTTTATCAATTGGTTGAAACCACCATTGCTTTTAGGAAAATCATAGACTGCATGAAATAATCATGATGATGTCAGACTCAAACTCCAATATGAGACAATTTGTTTCTTTCTTTTATCCAACGACTGAAGTACATTAACTGTAAATTCATTCAACGATATAGGACACAAAAAACACTTAAAACCAACATGCTCTCAAATATCAGTATACCTTGTTTTCCTACAAACTATGAACTTGCGCGAGAGTTGGTGCACGGTGCGACGTAACAGCGCCACAGCCAGCGCGAAATCACTGCGCGTAAAAATAATATAACCAAATGATGAAATGTACTGCATGTTATGTACTATAATTAATGAATTCTCATGAAATCTACACCAACAAGTATTATTCCATTTTATTTGTATTTCATATTTCATATATGTATATTTATTCATATTTTTCTGGGTTTTTTTTCTACTTTTTTAAGAGGCTGACCTTCACAAGCTTTTATAAGAAATATAGATTCACAAGGCAGTTCTAACACCTTCTGTTTTATTTTTTTCCCTTTGTACGGAGATAAACTCTTTGGGGGGGGGGGGGGGGGGGGGGCAAGAAACAGGCAGAACTATTCAATTACAGCAAACTTGTTTTGACACCAAATTTAATTAAAATTAATTACTGCACTATAACTTTGCAGTCTTCACATGACATGTGTACACAGTCATTTTCAGAGGCATACTATACGATGTCTCTATATGTTATAGTAATGTGACATCGCTTCCTATATGACTTGCAATCAAGCTTAACTGTATATTGTTTTTTTATTTGAGCACATTTGGTCTCAAGTTTCCAATATTTTTACGACAAATAAACAGTTCAATCATAGCACAACCAAGGTAACTCCATCGAGGGAACATTGTGCTATTTTTTGATCTTGGAAAATCCCCAACATTCGATAATGGCGGAGGTGTCGAAGAAGGCACATTATATTAAAACAATCAGTAATTGCCCCTCTATATATGCATTTATTACCGATTTATAATCCCAGTTTCAATATATCTCAATCATAAGTTCAGTCCTTTAACCGTTAAACACTTTCCCCCTTGCGGAGATCGATGTCAATCGAAGTTAGCGACGCTCCCTGTGGGTGCAAACTTTTTTATGAAGATCGAACGAATGAACGACAACTTTACATTTACTTATCACTGTTAGGATCTAAAATAATTGGGAAAAGATTTTTTGCTTATAATACATGTAAGTATGCATAGCGGAAAGCATACCGGTACTGTGTGATGCATGGCGCGGGGCAATACCTCTATGCAAAAACGGCATAGGGAAAACACTGCATTTAATATTCATTCGCGTTAGATTTCGAGTTTATTGAAATAAATTCAATTCATATTGGTTACAATAAAATAAGTGATAATAACATAGGGAAAATATAATCTTGCTAAAAGATATTTATTTTGAACAACAAACAGTTAATTTTGCAACATTCGAATAGAACTATTTTTTGTCGCGCATGTTCAGATAACTGAACTCTTTGCCGTAAAGATTATCCGGCAACTAGATGGCCGTAAGCCATAAAAATGCCTTATTTTATACTTTGGTAGTTTACTCTTCATAAAATTTCACAGGATTGATCAATTCTTCAGCAAAACAAAGAAAATTACAGATTGATGATAGAAATTTTCACTCTTCATGTACTATCAATCAAACTCTTATAACAGGTAAACAGAACAGTGTAAACATTGCAGTATGACAGTCCTTACTTAGTTCCTCCGCCAACTGAACTCTAGGACCAGTCAGCAGTTTGGCCAGAGTTTCCTGATCTTCACCAAATTCATCCAAAACTTCCTTTATTATTCTCTCCAACCTTCTTGCTGCAATAGGAAGGAAGGGTTCATGAGTTTTAAGCCTAGTAAATGCATTCATTCCTTTTCGCTGAAAATGCTTCAAAACCCAGTTTCTAATATTATTTTCATTCCTGCAAATTGACAGAACCATGAGTATCAGTAGGTTGTAGAAAAATATCTCAAGTGTAACAGCTTTTTATAATGAGAGATATCTTAAAAAAGTAACAGTTTTATCATCGGGGTTTTTTTAAAAAAAGATGGCGCTAGTGCTGGTAACAGGTGCGTGAGGAGCTCAGGAAAAATAGTCAGGATATCTCGATACCGGCACATTAGTGATCCTTTTCGGATTTACAATTCTCACATCTGTGACTTTCAAGGTATATTTTGAGAGTTTCATCTTATATTTCCTTACATTTTGTGTTTTATGAACAAAAACTGTTTATTCTCTGACTACCGGTGAGTAGTGCTCTGGACAATCGATTCATAACATATATACGTGGCTTACTGTGTTTACATTTATCTTGAACTTATCCTAAGCAGTGTTTTTGTATATGAATACACTGGATAGTTTTGTTAAAAAAATGCCACCAAAAAAATCTACTAAAAAAACAGACGAAATCGGTCCTGAAAATACCCCGGAGCAGACCTGTGATAACGGCACTATGTCCGAGGTAAACAAAACTCTAATTCTCATACAACAGGACATCAAAGAGGTCAAAATGGAACTTCAAAAAACAATTAAAGACGATAAGCTGGAATCTTTGGTCTCTTCGATTGTTAAACGGATCGTCGAACAAAACAACAAAAAAATAGAAACTAAAATTAAAGACGAAATAAACAAAAAGTGTGAAGAACTAGAAAAATGTTACAACACAAAAATTGTAAAAATGGAAAACAACATTGAAAACCTTGAAAAAGATGTCGAAACTCTCAGAGAAAAGCTAGCCAGTACTAACAAAGAACTGCGCGAATCAAAGCAAGTCTTACATAAAACAGAAATTGTATCAAGAGAAGCTATGAAACTCAGCAATCAAAACGAGCAATACTCAAGAAAATATAATTTCAAAATTGTGGGAGTTACCGAAAATGATGAAGAAAATACTTGGAAATTGGTAAAAAAATTCCTCAAAGAAAAGGCAAATGTTGAATTAGACGATCAAGAAATAATTGCCGCACACAGAATACCAGGTAGAAAAGATCAACCCAGACCCATTATTGTTAAAGTCCTGAACACAAACATCAAGGCAAGGGTTATGAAAAAGAGGTCAGATGTAAAAAAGCTTGGACACGGAATGAAGTTAGTTGATGACGTGACCAGACCAAACACAGAACTCATCACGGCTTTATTAAAGCATCCAGAAATTACATCCGCTTGGTATTTCAATGGATCTGTTTATGGGAAGCTGAGTAACGAAAGACGCGTAAAATTTGACATATTCGATGACATTGATGCGAAAGTGCAGAGCAACCTGAAGGGACGCTGATGAATACGATGCGTAAAAACTTTTTTCCGGAACTTTTCTTGTTGTCCGATCACAATTGTATTTTATGTTCCTCTACATTGACTTCCGGTGTCGTGCAACCCTGTGCTGTTTTTCAGTCAACTCTTTTTCAACGGGACGTGAGTATATGTACCTACCAGGAACGTTTTCTTGTTATTAAAACTAGTGCTGTTTAAACCGTTCTTGTATTTTATACCGTTGTATTTTTTTTCTTTAGGCCTTTTTGTATGAATGTCTAGTATGAATGTCTGTTTAGTCTCCATATCAGATCATGGTTGATACAATCAAAATTGCAACAGTAAACTGTCAAGGACTCGGTACTCCATCCAAAAGACAAGATGTGTTGAATTTTTACAAATCTAAAGAGTATTCAATTATATGCTTTCAGGACACCCATTTTACGTCCGATCTTGAGACTATTGTTGAAACTCAATGGGGTTATAGGTGCATTTTTAATTCTCTCTGTTCAAATTCACGAGGGGTTGCTGTTTTTTTTAACAATAATTTTGAATTAAAGTTACATAAAGAAAAGAAAGACAGTAATGGTAATTTATTGGCTTTGGATTTAAGTATTGATGACAATAGAGTTACAATTATTAATATTTATGGTCCCAACACTGACTGTCCAGATTTTTTTGAAGAAGTACGTGAATGTTTTTTAGAGTTTGACAATGACTATTATATTCTTTGTGGTGATTTTAATATAGCCCTCAATCAAACTCTTGACACTCATAATTATTCACATGTTAATAATCCAAAAGCTAAAGAAAAATTGCTAGAAATTATGAGCGACTTATGTCTGATTGACTACTATCGTATTCTTAACCCTGATAAAAAAGCTTACACATGGAGAAAGAGAAATCCATTAAAACAAGGGAGACTTGACTATATATTGATTTCAGAAAATCTTTCAAATATTGTTGAGAATGTCTCGATCAAATCTGGGTATAGGTCAGACCACTCTGCTGTTGTATTTGAATTTAAATTTAATACTTTTTTAAGAGGTAGAGGGCTATGGAAATTTAATAATAATTTACTTCGGGATAGAACTTATGTTGAAAAAGTTAAAGAAGTCATTCAGTCAGTTAAAGATCAATATAAAAACTCCATAGATGAGTCTGCATTTTTGGAAATTCTTCTCATGGAAATAAGGGGCTTGACAATTTCTTATTCATCTTATAGGAAGAAGAACAATGACAAGATAGAAAAGCAACTGATATCAGATATTAATGAGCTAGAAAATAGTAATGTAGTTGATCTTTCATTGTTAGAGGAAAAACAAGCAGCTCTTGAAAATTTCAGAAAAGAAAAATTACGAGGACACTTTATACGCTCTCGTGCAAAATGGGTAGATGAAGGAGAAAAACCTACTAAATATTTCTGTCATTTAGAGTCAAGAAATTTTCTTAATAAAATTATTAAAAAAGTTGTAGTATCAGAAGAGAAGACTTTATATAATCAGTTAGAAATCATGGATGAGGTGAAAGCTTATTATGAGAATCTTTTTAAAAATGCAGATTATGAGCTTTCTGATATAGATTTAGAATCAACTATCCAGCCTCATAATATTTCAAAATTAGATAAATCAACATCTAAAATTTTAGATAAAAACTTCAGTGAAGGTGAAATATTAAGTGTTTTAAAAAGCATGAAAAATAACAAGTCGCCTGGAAGTGATGGTTTCACAGCTGAATTTTATAAGTTCTTTTGGGCTGATCTTAAAAACTATATAACAAAAGCAATTAACCAAATATTTTTACGTGAAGAATTGCCAGTGTCTCAGAGGTTAGGAGTTATATCATGCCTACCTAAAGGTGACAAACCTAGACAATTCCTAAAAAATTGGCGACCAATTACACTATTGAATGTTTTTTACAAGTTAATATCTGGATGTGTCAGTCTTAGGATAAAATCTACTCTTGATTTACTTATTTCTAATACTCAGACTGGTTTCATACAGGGTAGATACATTGGTGAAAATACACGATTTATTTATGATCTTATGTCTTATACAGAAGTCAAGAATATCCCTGGATTACTCATGCTTATTGACTTTGAAAAAGCTTTCGATTCAATTTCATGGTCATTTATTTATAAGGTGTTACTTTTTTTTGGATTCGGAAATCATATCATCAAATGGGTAAAAATTCTCAATACAAATTTTAAAGCGGCTATTCTCCAAAGCGGCTTTCTGTCGCAACAGTTTGAAATACAGCGAGGATGTCGTCAGGGTGACCCTGTAGCCCCATATCTTTTCATTCTTTGTGCTGAAATATTGGCTATACTAATTAAACAAAATAAAGATATTAGAGGCATTTTTGTGTATGATAGAGAACATAAAATATCCCAGTATGCAGATGATACATCCCTTATTCTTGACGGTTCTGCTTCATCTTTATTTAATGCTCTCGAAACTTTAGAATTATTTTCAAAAATATCGGGGTTGAAAGTTAATAGCTCAAAAACAAAAATTGTATGGTTTGGCTCAAAAAAATTTTCATCCGAAGTCTTTCATCACTCTAGATGGAAATTAGATTGGGGAGCCACTGAATTTGTATTATTAGGTATTCATTTTTCTGTTGACTTGGAACAAATTCCAGAATTAAATTATAATATTCAAATTCCAAAAATCTCTGCACTCATCCAACAATGGGAAAGGCGAATTCTTACTCCCATAGGAAGACTTACTGTACTTAAAAGTCTTATTATTCCAAAAATAAACCATTTACTTATTTCATTACCAAATCCAAGAATAGAAACTATTAATTTTTTGAACAATGATTTTTTTAGATTTATTTGGAAATCCAAGTGTGATAAAATTAAACGCTCAGTCGTGACACAAAACCTCTTTGCAGGAGGCTTGAATATGGTGAACTTGAATAATTTTATAATTTCCTTAAAGTGTTCCTGGATACAAAGACTAGTGCAGGGGGGACAATCTTGGTTGAGTATTTTTAAAGCAGTGTTTGGAGATATTGTGTCTGGATTTTTGGATTTTGGTGATGCTTTTATTGAAAATCTTTTGAACAACTGTACCAACACTTTTTGGAGAGATGTTCTGAAGTCATGGCTTATTGTATTGAATACACATTTTAACCAAAGTCGAATTTTAAATGATAACATAACATATGCTCCAGTTTGGTTTAATTCTAAAATTAAGGTGGATAAAAAGCCTGTGTTTTATAAAGAATGGTACAGAAGAGGTGTTAAAATTGTGAAAGACTTTTTATATGAAAATGGATCATTTCTATCAAAATCTGATTTTGAAAAGAAATTCAATTTTGAAATATGTTTTATGCAATACAACAGTATGATTAGTGCTGTAGCAAAGTTTGTAAAAGGTTCAAAGTTCTGTAAGGAAACCTACAGCCATAGCATTGGTCCTTTTGTTCCTTATCATTGTGTTGAAATTCTTTTATACAAGAAATGTACCAAGCATATTTACAAATTAATTAATACTAATACAGTAGGTATTTTACCAACATCAATTAGAAGATGGAATTCCACTATTGTACAAAGAGGATATCCTGAATTAATTTTACAGGATGTGTTTAAAATATGTTTCAAGGTCACTAAAGACTCTTCTATACAATGGTTACAATATAGAACATTACATAGACTTCTCCCAGTTAAAGCTTACTTGAAAAAGTTAAAATTAGTTGATAATGACACTTGTACTTTCTGCAAGAGTGAAGTTGAAACCATTGAACATATTTTCACATCTTGTCCTATTGTACTTGCTATCTGGAATAGTTTGAGTATGCATATTTACAATACTGTCTCAAAGAGAGTTGGTTTTAATGCAATCAATGTATTATTCGGAGAGGCTCCTCTCTCAAAGTCAAATTTAGTCATTAATTTTCTAATTTTATTTACCAAACAGTATATTTTTCAATGTCTTTGTAATAAAAAAACCCCAAACATTGCTGGACTAATGTGTCATTTACTTTATAGATATGAAATTGAAAGTTGTCTAGCAATTAGAAATTCTTCTTTTTACAAACATAATACAATATGGTCTGAATGGAAAAATCTTTTCTGTGATGTTTAATATATACAAGATCTAGAGCAGAAGTCATATAGTTTTTTTTTCCTGATTGTATCAACTTTATAGTATAATTACTTATAATCTATGGTATGTATGTTTGTGTATGTATGAATGTGAAAAATGTAATTACAAAAAATTGCAAATAAAAAAAAAAAAAAAAACAGTTTTATCATCAGAGATATCTTAAAAGTGTAACAGTTTTATCATCAGAGATATCTTAAAAAAGTAACAGTTTTATCATCAGAGATATCTTAAAAGTGTAACAGTTTTATCAGCAGATATATCCAAAATGTTTAACAGCTTTATCATCAGAGATATCCTAAAAGTGTAACAGCTAAGGATATTGGAGATATCCTTAAAGTGTAACAGCTTTATCATCAGAGATATTCTAAAAGTGTAACAGCTTTATCATAACAGATATCCAAGAAGTGATGCATTCATGTAACTAGTTGGGTTAATTACCTTCATTATTTACAACTTGTTGTCGTAGAGCATTACTGGTAATCTGTAACATTCTCTGTAACCTCCAGAAGAGCACAACATCATTACACTCCAGCTGTAAACAGAAGTAATACATTACAGTATATTTCATTTTTACTTTTAACATGCAAATTGACTGTAAATTTTATACATGATCCTAAAACCATCCTTCAAGATGAAAAGCAAATTAAATTGAACATTCTATAGCTAAAAACAAAACCACTTTCGTATTTTTCACATTTTACTTTGTACACATACAAGTGGATCAGCTTGCAAAGATTTCATTACTGTTAAAAAAAGTGTAACATTTTTATAAAACTTTAAAAAGAATAAAACCATGTTTTAAAAAGCATATTACACCACTTCATTATAGCACATGTAAAAAGTTACGAATAAACCAATGTCAGAGCACTACACCATGAAGTTATTCTATCCATTTAACATGATCCCATGCAGTCACTTAATTTCACTGTGCTAATACATATATCTCCTTTCAGGCAATTCAGACAAAGTCACCTAAATATTAAGCTCTGGTAAATATTTGGAAATCATCCACATTACGAACATTAAAAAAAATAATATACCTTTGATCCCTTAAAATCACAAAAAATTCAAACTCATAAAAGTAGCCCACCATATACAAAAATAACTTATATCAATATACATGTATTAGGCATGTATCTATTGTACACAATTCAATAGTACAGTAGAAGAAATTAAACATGAAACAGTACAAAGTACTTGACTGAATGTTTATATCAGAAGTCCTAATTTATTATCAAACTACGGACACTGATATGCTGACTGACCCCTGAGTCGGTGAATCCTTTCTGGTAGTAGTAGAAGCCCTTCCTACACTCCTGACACTGACCCAGGGCCTTGGTCAGGAAGAACTGTCTGTACACATGGTACCAAGTTTCCCTTATCTATAAAACATACACGTACACCTGATACAACTTGGATGTAAACATACTGTAAATTTTTTTCTTTTTTTGCTTGTGGATGCGACATAGTAACTGTATTTCATGATTTTCTTTTTTATAATCAAAGTGACTTTGCAATAATTTGTGATATTGATTTCAATAATTTAGTCAATACAAAAAATTGAAGTGAAAAAATCAACAACTTACAAGCATTTTTTTTTATAAAATTTTTTTATACCGAATTAATAAAATTCTGATTTCTGGTTCTAAATAGGCATCAAGAAATAAATACAGGTTCATAATTTTCTTTCAACTTACAAAGTCATTGGTGACTTCTATTCCGCTGGTCTGCAGGTTCCTGCGGACAGTGGTCAGTTCATCTGTGGCCAGGTTTGACTTGTGGTCCTGTGAACACCGAACGCAACATTTTAAGTACATAAATGTGTATGCCTGCACAATTTTTGGGAGTTGATTTTAATCAACTCTCCTATGCAGTTACTCTGGCAAACCAAAAGTGAAACAGTGTTTGGACCTAAGCACAAATCACCACCGTTGACAAGACGTAGATCTTGAAAATAAAAGGTAAATTCGGTGAACTGTAAGCTCTATCATGTTTTTCAAAAGAAAAGTATTTCTAAATACCTTGAAAATAGTCAGATTTTATATAGTACAAACAATTCAATTGTTTTTTGTAGTTGCATGTGTTTCAACGCTAGAGTTCAATATAGTCTCGTTCAACCAGACGCTCGGCTGTCTCCGTAAATCTCTGACAAGCAGAGAGTCTCTCTTGGTAGTCGGAGATTAACGGAGACAGCTGAGCGTCTGGTTGAATGAGACTAGAGTTCAATGTTACTTGGATCCAGACGTGTACAATTTTAAGAAACATTTCGATTACTGATACATAGTTTGATGGAATAAATTCTATCTTTAAATATTACACAACATGATTCATATGGGGTTTTTCTGAAATTCTTGTTGGAAAAGTTCGAGAATTCATATTACATGTACAATGTATAAAAATTTGCATAACATATCGTTGATTTTAAAAGTGATAATAATCAACAAAATCAACTCCCGACAGTACTTCAGAACTTTCATTAATATTTCTATACAAATGAAAGCTTAATGAATATTTATGGGTATTTAAATTTCAAAATTTCCTCAACAATTACACAACTTTAGATCAGTGTTAATATCTTCTCTAAAAAAAATCAAATTTTGTAGGTCTCTATTTTAAGTGTGATATCCATTTTAAAAGAACATGTGCATACATCAGATTCTGTATTTAATCAATACATTTTTGCTGACATATATCAGATGCCCAAGGTATTTCAAGTATATAACATAAATGTATGCCCTTGTAATTAGGTCTTTACACCACAGTGTAAAGGCCTATTGATATTGTTCTGTTTCTTTTTATTCTTATTATTTTTCTTCCGTAAGCGAAGTGAAATTTTTGTTTCGCGACTTATCGAAACGCTATCATGCACGTCTTACTGCTCTCGGAACATGATGAGGGCATTTGACCCTGCGTCTTTAAAACACCACACGTCTCGTAACTATTGACGCGCGCTCGTAAAAGTTTGTTATCGCTACTCCTCTGAAGCCGCGACACTTGCAAGTTGCAAACCTTCGCGGACGATGTCGGTCAGAAGTGTAGTTGCATCTCGCCGAAAGACAGAAGGTTTCGCAGTCTCCTCCTAGAACGACTGCCTCTCAAATTTTTTAATTCTCATGAAAAAAAAAAAAAAAATGTAACAACTAAAGGTAGAGCCGCGAAACCACTTGCGATGGCTTCCAGGAACTTTTTGGCTGCACCAAAGGTCAAGGTCAAAGGTCAAGGTCATCTGAAAATCTGTGTATTCATGAGTTTTCGTATCTCTTTTGTTTAGGGTGATATAGAGAAATTTGATCAAGGATGTAGTAGGACGTCTTAAGACATTTCAAAATGTAGCCCTTCAGCTCCCACCTTGTAATAGTTAGCAAGTTATTGCCCCTTTTGTACGAAACGCTTGTTATCGCTACTCCTCTGAAACCATAACAGGTAGAGACTTGTAACTTTTACCAATGTCTTCAGCACACTTAGAAGTTTCTTCAATCTATTGATCCCAAAAGGGTCCAACGTCCCCTTCTGGCAGTAATTCCCCTTTGAATTTCATTGATTTCACTATCAAATAAAAAAAAATACCCCCCCCCCCTTTTATTTTTAGGTTTGACCTTGACATTTGACCTGACCTTGACCTTTGACCTGACCTTGACCTTTGTCCTTAAGGACTGATGCGATGCAAATATATCAAACATATACATTTCAGATTCATTTATATGTGTAATTAGCTCTTTAAAACACCCCCCCCTTTATATTTAGGTTTGACCTTGACCTTTGACCTTGATCTTTGACCTGACCTTGACCTTTGACCTTGACCTCTTAGAACTAATGAGTAATAAGTGTATGCAACATATATATCGGATTTAGTTATATGTACAATTTGCCCCCCCCCCCCCACTTGTATACAAGGATTGAATTCTTATATGAACTTGACCCTCGATATTTGAACTTGAAATCTAATGTTTCTTTTTAAAATAAAACCTAAAAAAGTGTTACAACCGTTTGTCCGAATTTTTTGAAAAGGTGAAACACTGTCTGCCATTTGACTCCAGACCGCGTTTTAGACAACGCCTCCAAATAAAAATTCCAGCTCCAGTAAAACTCTGTAGAACTCGGCGAAAATTCATGGGACTGTTACTCACACCTGAATCTAATTGCCTGCCAAATTTCAAACGAAATGAACCCTATTGAAGAAAGTTATCCACCTCAGCGGCATCGAACCATCATCCCGAGAAACGACATTTCAACGCTTCGATATTTGTATCTAATAAATTCACGCTCAAATTTCACTGAAAATCTGTGTTTACATTTCTATCGGCAACCTGTGACGACTTGTGTTGAAGTGCAACGAAAGATAACTCTTCCTTCCCAGACCCCGATTTTAGATGAATTTAATTTACATTTTCTTTCAGTTTGTTTATTTCCCGACTTGGCTGAAATACATGACTGGCCTTAATTCAGTTCCGATTTTCCGTACTTGTAATCCACGAATGCATGACAGTTAATCGATTTCTAAGCACGTGCATTTCAAATCACAAGGAGAATTCGCATCAGCTGAGTCCCGTCTGTAACTTGCAATTTCACTGTGTATAGTCATAGCCGCAGGTTTCGCATTTTACTTCTGATTCTCATGTACCTAACATGAGGGGCCTACATATTGCATATCAATTTCAACAAGAGACACCCCTCTAACTAATGATAATCATTAAAAATCATTTCATGAATTTTAGCAACACTCATAAGCCTTCAAGTACAGCAACTCTCAATTTTACAAAAATACTGACGGGGACTTTATTCGAAACTGTCCCTTGCTACCTACACAACTCAACAAATTTTACCTTCGATCAGATAACAAGCGAAATAGCGTAGTGGAAACACTCTCGCCTAGCAATTTAAGGGCACTCGGATCGATACCACTGTGCGGAACCAATTTTTTTTTTTTTTTCTTAAAATTTACAGATTTCCCGCAAATGATTTGAACAAAACAAGAGGGCAAATGAATGGTGTAAAGACCTCCTAATTGTTCCATGAACAATTAGTCTACTAGTTTAGTTTTACTTATTCTAATACAACAACACAGTTAGCATACTGTAAACTAACTTTTATTTACTATGACTTTATGTCACATCTTAGCAGTAATAAACTTGCTCAAAGCAATTTCTTTAAAGACCAAGCCTTTGGTCTATACACCTATGTTGATGATACTCAATGTCTAGTTTGTGGCAAGAAATGGTTTTCCTGATTTTTCCTGATTTTCACAAAATAATTTTTTCAAAAGTTGGTTTACAGTATGATATTTTCCTTACTGGTTCAGCAGACAGGATTTTCTCCAGCTCCCCCTTGGTGGCTCCTCGGTTTCTGTGGTCCTGAGTCTTAGACTTCCAGTGGGTCCACTGCTCCCACTTTCCTGGACCAGTCAGCTCTTTTAGCTTGTCTTGTGCTATGAAAACGAGAGGAAGGCACAGGTTAAGTAAGACCAAAAAAATGAAATTGCCAAAAACAACATAGACTTAAAGTCCCCTTAAATGTTTTCTTGCATAATTAAAATTTGCTTCCATAAGAAGCTCTGAATGTGTGAGCTAAATGTAAATAAACATTAGGGCCAAATAAGCAAGAAAAGAGCGGAAAAACTGAAAAGGTAATGAACATATCTTATAAAGAAGAAAAGAGAGAGAATAGAAATGCATAAGAACAGAAGCTCAGGAAAGTAAAATGGGTCCTAAACAAAGCAGTTTGATCTACTGTCAATTTCAAATATTTGAAAATATTTGAACAAGTTTGACTTCCTCCTGGGTAATTAATCTTGAGATTTAGGACATCACCTCACCCCATCAAAGTCTTAATTACTGACAGTTCTGTGTACATACTCTGGTGTAGACGACCTTTGACCGTCTCTTCCATGAATTTGATGGCGGCGTCCCACTGCTGTTTGTCCGTCACAGACCGGTCCTCCAGGGTGTTCACCTGAATGACCCTCTACAATAACAAACAAAATTGTAAAACACTCCCCTACTCTTTCACACATATACACAATGTGATTTCATGTCATACTATGAAAAAAAAAAGTTGCCTCTGAAAATAGTAGGGCAGCTGAAATAAAATTTGGACATCAACCACAACTAAGGCATAAAACTTTATTTCTCCTTTTGAGTTCATGTGGATTTCATAATCTCAAAAGCCATGTTATCATTTGCTTATAAAGAAAATAAAATTGTTTTATGGTTGCGGTTATACTCTCCTATGAACATAAAGCACTTTTCTACAAATATAAAATTCTCTGAAAGATGTAAAAATGAAGATGTGTATTCATGTACCAGTCTGTGTATTTTGTTTGTTTTTTTTGCTTAGAACCATTTTAACAAGACCTTGGACTTTCGGTTGGACGTATCTATCTATTTCTTGCATCAAAATAAGTTAAAAATGACGCGGTTTCAAGCGAAATATGCACCGATTGCATAGTCTTTGCTCAAAAGCCAGACAAACCTTGTTGATTTCAAAGAGCCACGACTGGGTGGCCGGCAATGATATAGGCAGGCCTACATTACATTGCTGTTTGACACATCTACCAAAAGTCCAAGCTCTTGTTAAAATGGTTCTATATATTTTTGTTTGGGGGTGGAGGGTTAAAGAGTCCTTACCAAACTGTCCTCTGCTTTACTGTCCCACTGGTGCTTGTTCTTGCTGGCCTCAATGACTGCTAACTTCAGCTGGTCAAAGATCTCATCATGTCCCTTGTTTTTCTTATCTTTTTCTACGATTTTTATGAATTCATCGTGAAGCGTGTCCCAGCCAACCTACATTTATAAGTATCGGTATACCAGTAAAAGTCTGAGACACATAAAACTCATGCTTGAATAACCATTTAGAAAAATTTTCATAAATAACCAGCAGGCAGTGTTATATTCATTACTAATACATGTATATATAGTCTAAATACACAAAGTTGGAGTACTTTTGGCATCAATGTTAAATGCAGACGCCAATTCCTAATTACTTTAGGAATTCCAACTATTCAATCAGATTGTGTGACATTGCACTGACCTCTACACATTTCTTGGGCAGCATGTTGTCGGCCCACTGTTTCAGTTTGATGTCCACTGTTGTGTTGAAAATTCTGAATAAAAAAATTTAAAAATACCATACAAGCTACAACTCTATTCTTATGGCTAAAAGTGTTTCCTACCACATATTGCATCTGAAAACAGGATTTTTTAAAATTACTTTTAGTTTTTTCAGGTCTGAACTTTCATTTTCAGAGCAAAGGAAATGACCTCATCAATATAAAATAAAAACTTATATCTGTGCACATTTCTCAACTAGCAATTACATGTAAATGATTTCTATAAAATCTAACAATATAGCCTTAATGGGATAAAAAAAAAAGGTAAGAAGTGAATAATGAGGGGGTTGTTATTACAAAGTGTTCATAAATTTCAGATTGGATATGGGAGTGAATGAGATCTTACACATTAGGATTAAATCTGGAATGAAACAAATCATATTCATTCCAATTCTTAAAATGTTTTTTTGAAAATGAACAGAAAATCTAGGCATTTGTTAGGCTAAAGAGAGATTACTGGGTTCTTTATTTTCTGGCTCCTTGCTTAGAAATGGAGATAAAGTAGCTAAAGCCCAAAGCAATAAATTCCATATGTTTTGTTCTGAATGGAGTTACATGTAATTATTATCTGCTCTAGATGAGCTTTCTGTGTTATTCAGACAAAAATTCTTACAATTTGTTAGTTTTTCTGTCATGCAGAGGACAGTAACTCTGTAAGCTTTATATCAATAATGGCAGGTTTATACATATAATATTCATTTTTAAAATTGAAAAAAAAAATTTACAATACAATTCTCTTACTTAATATAATATAATCAGTGTCATAAAACAAAACATAAAAATGAATTTATAAAAAAATTACCCAGAGTTCTCGGTTTGAGCAGCAGGGAGGTAGATGCTCTCAAAGAAATAAGATGAGGCCCTCTCCCACAGCTTGTTATAAAATGCCTCCTCCCTGCAACAGCACATACATACATGTACTTGTGTTTATATTTATACATCCAAAATATACATACATGTATGCAGAGATATCTCTTTGATACATGTAAGAACTTTTTTTTATCATGGTAAATTAATTTGTTTTCATGCAAATCTATATGTAACCTCATTAAAAATTGAATTTTCATTCAATAATTAATTTAATCTCATAATAGTTAAATTATAGACATACGTGTAGTATTAGTGATACACCTGACTACAGAAAAATACCCTTAAAACAAAGTACTAGGGACGGGCCAATATGCTTCGTTATAAGCGAAATTTGTTATAATCGTCAAAAAGTTTACAACATGTAATTAAGTCACGGGGAATGAAAATCACTTTGCTGTAAGCGTCAATTCATTGTAAACGTGTTTTGCTATAACTTTGTTTTACTGCAGTACATCGTATGCACATGTGTGCATTAAAGAACATGGAATAATGCACGACTTAAAACATACATGTATCAATTAAGAGTACTGATGATGTAACTAACTATGATCTGGACATACCATTCTTTTGGAGTGAGCTGGCCAAGGTTGATGATTTCATCCAAGATGTCACCCTTAGCTTTCTCAAAGAGTTCCTCCTAATGATGAAATACAGAAATCAGAGTATTTGTGAACCCATAAAGTACTATGATCTATAAGCATGCAATGTACATGTTCTTTAATACAAATCTAAGATATTATTTCATAATTAAAACTAAAAACTTTAACCTTAAATAATCTAATATAGTGATGTCATCTACAGTAATCAGTCGAATTTGACCACTGAACCCCTTCTAACACAAAGCCAGATGCAATCATTTAATTGCACCAAATCCATGTACATGTACATCTTTTGTCTACAAATTTGACAGATGGTATATCCAATCTTTACTTTAACTAGGATATGAGCCAATCTAACATGAGAAAACTTTGAATGTACAATAAACCATGCCATGATAAAACATTGTAAATGTATATAAAAGAACAGAAGAGTCTTACCCTATCTAATTCTCTTTGTCTTGGGAATGTATTTTTCCATTCTGTTTCCAAGTTAAATCTTGTTGCTGAGAAAAAAAATATTTACATTAGAATTCAAGCAAGATATACCCGGTAACTGGTACTTTCTTTTTAAATGTAAAGCACTGTTCTAAGTAAACCTGTAAAAGTGCATGCATTCAAAAGGGTCAAAGAACAAGAGGACTTGGAGGGCAACTTACTAAATAAACTGTGAAAACATACAATTAAGACTAAAACATGAACCAAGCCCAAAACACAGAAAGTAATTCATAGGCATAAGCTAAAATGGAGCGAGATATACATGTATAACAAATGTCTGACCTTTGAAAGCATCGGCCTGTTGCTCCACGGTTTCTCGTACCATTTTCCAGAAGAGTTCTGACACAGCCATGCTCATACTCTGTGTACCCATTTGTGTTGGCTTCAGTACACCGTCCCTAGATATCATAAAAAATGTAAATTAACATTTATAATGACAAATTATCATAATATTATCAAAAATGAAAATGCTGCAGAAATAAGTCATAAATGCAAAAGCATGTCTTACTTGAATAGTTTGGAATTCCTGAAGAAGTTTTCCTCGTAATTTTTATTTCTTGAATACTGTCATTCTGGTTACCTATAACAAATTGCCATAATCAACATGAATTTTAAGTTAACCTTACAAAAAACTTTTAATAAATACCGGCAATTTTTTTGCATGAAGAAGGTTTTCTATTGGCACAATTTTCTTAGATTACTGTAGATTCCTATTTAAACGTGTGGAATTTCATCAGCGTAAAATCGCGAGAAGCACCTCTCAAGGAATTTTAAATCTCGCTTTTATTTTTGGAACAGATGTAAACTTTATGAAACTTATTCAAAAAATCAGCATTCGCAATTTCGTATTCTCGCAATTTGGTGCAAAATGGTTGAATCGCAGAGCAGAGTTAAGTTTTCGCGTAAAATGAGAAATCTATGGTATGGGAACTCTTGTCACTGCCATTCTCTTACCCCTTCCAGTGACCACAGCGAAGTATCCTAGAGCCTTCATCGGGAACAGTCTGCCTTCCAATATGGATTTGATCTACAACAATGAAAGGCAATTTATTGATTTAGAGCACTCAGTTTTCAAACCATAGCATAAAGATGAATTCATCAAAAGGTTCATTTTTTATTTGCCAGTAATTCCCGTTTATGTACCATTATCTGACTTAACATGAATGAAGATTACAAATATACAAGGACTAAAATTCCTCTATTTTTTCCCTCAAACTTTACAAATACATGTCCCAGACATGTGCGAAACAATGTAAACAAAGATGATTCTGCAAATTCTCAAATTCTTTGATCGACATGCAAAAGAAATTTACTTGGTACATGTAATAGTTAGGTACAATCTTTATGTGTTCATATGTGTTGATTCAACAACATACATGTACATGTATCTTGCATTATCATGTACATATTGCTGACATGCATTTTGCATTTGTATGATCAGCTTGATAATCTACTGTGACAGTCCTTACCCTGTCTGGGTTGTACAGATTGGACTCGGCTAGGTCGACTTTGGTGAGGACAAATATTGTGCGTTTTCCTGTGGGGTCCATCTGGCTGACTAGATCCGTCACATTACTTCTCTCAGCATCAAGAGCTCCGTCTGTTTATTTAACAATAATTATAATCATCGTAGTAAAGAACATAAATATTTACGGTAAATTCATTTAAATTCCTTCAAGTTTTCATCCTTTTCAAGTAATTTTTAAAAGCAATAAAATCATTGAAAATGGTCTTTTCCCTTATAACTAACCATAAAAATTATTTAATGCACATTCATTCTCATTGTCTTTCAATTTTTTATCCATTGATCAGCTAGAAAATAATTATTAATAATAAATGTAAATCTAAAAAATGCAGTGCAAAAGTATTATTTATATGATATATTTTACAGCTGATCAGAAAGCAAGGAAGAAGTCTTTACCCTGAATACAGAGAATAATAGCGTTGGGGTTTTCCATGTGCCCCCTCACCATCTTGCGGATGTTATTCTTGGTCTCTGGGGCCATCACTGAAGTTTCCGTCTAAGATAAATACATATCCGCTTAAGTTAGATTTCAATGGCATTTTAATTACCCTCTAGTATCATTAGGGAGGATTCCAATACACAGAATCAAAAATTTTCAAAGTTTGCCTGAATAATTGACGTCATATATCTTCTTTAAAATACTGAACCATTATACTGTCTGTAACAACTTACAGAGATAATACCAGGTAGATCCACAAGTACCATTCGCTGGAGTCCGGGGCCCTTCACTGTCATGGATATTGACTAAAAAGTCAGGCATACAGAATCAGTCAATGGTATTTTATAGATAAATTATACTGTAACCTGTTCATATATAGAATCAGTCAATGGTATATCAAATTTAATATATATGGAGTAACTAAAACATGTTCATATATCACACAGATCAATCAAAATTAAAATTGTCAGAATGAAATAATTGTTCCATAATTCAGAACTTAGTACGGTATTTACTGTAAACCAACTTTTATTTGCCATTTATAGGCAATGAACTGGTTTACACCTTGGACACCTGCCCTTTGTGACCATATTAGGTGTTACCTCTTACACCTTGGACACCTGCCCTTTGTAACCATATTAGGTGTTACCTCTTGGCTCACTGTCTCTCCATCACCAACACTGGCTTTCATTCTCAGTTCCACTTCTTTCTCAGTGCAGCTAAGCTAAAACACATACAGAAAGGAAAATTTAATACAACATTTCTCATCCACACAAAAAAAACCAATGTATTACTTAATACATTTAAAATTCTTCATTTGTAACCAGGAAATCTTTTAGAAAATTGGGTGCTGATTTCAGAGGAGTCATTTCCTACTTACATCGCTTTCCTTTGTGAGATCAAATTCTCTGGAGCTGTCTTTGAATGATGCAATGTGGTAGGGACCCTCACTGAGGGTGACCTTGACCGGTGACCTTGTCATCATCTCACCAGATCCCCTGAAAAATATCAAGGTCAAATTCAAATGCTTTCTCTCTTTCATAAGATGAAATCAGATAAAAAAGCTTCTGAGTGTATAATTGTACCAAAATATATTAGGTATTTTATTGAAGAAGAATTAGTTAGTACCTGGGAAATATACGAGCTTGTACTATCATCTCCAAGACACTGGTTTTTCCAGAACTTTGGTCTCCCACCACAACAACCTGTAAACCAATCAGAACCACAGGTTAGTTATTCAGAAAAAATTGTATTGTTTAGAGTGGTATGGATATCACTAATTTAAAGTTTTTTTTAAATTGCACAACTATTAACCATTAAATGCATTCTTAATATCCTTTTAAATTCAAGACTTGCAGATTGGCAGCTGATGGTTTTAAGCTATTGAACTAATGTAAGCATCTTATATTGCTCTTTTTCTCTGAGACAGGTTGAATTTTTCATCATCATATACAGATACATGTATATACTGGGATATATATTTTAAATGTTTAATTCTAAAATTCTTCTTTACCTCTATCCTTAGAAAATGAAATATCATTTCTTTAAATACAAGCCCAAGATTACAGATAGAACAGAAATAGTCCAAACACATTGTCCAATCTAATTCAATACCTACATGTACATTGTACATATTTACATGTACTATGAAATCATCATTGTTTGTTGGGGGACCAATATTCGTTTCTTTTGTTGGCAGCCCTTGCCCAAGAATTTACATCCCCAAAAAGGTATATAAAGTGTTTATTTATATTTATCAAAATTATCTCGAACTTGCTACCAACAAAATACCTTCCCAGGAACCAGGCAAATTTTGGCTACCCACAAACGTTGATCCCCCACCAATAAAAATAATACTATAGAATCTACCGGTAATTACAAGTGTGAAATTTGACCTAGAGTTTAAGGCCAACGGTTTCAACCATGGAAACTCAAAGCTTGACATTTATTTTCTTGGTCTTTAACCTTACCCTGGGTAGGTTGTCCTGTGTGTTGTAGCTGGAATCGTAGCGTTCTAACTCATCAAGCACATCTGAATACATGTCTATCAGGCTCTTCTGAAACAAGGAATACAGTGAAACATGTTCATAACCCTGCATGCAACCAATCAGAACAAAAAAGGAATCAATGGAGCCTAATCTAGTCAGTATCATTTATAGAATTATGGACATAATGATAAATACAAGCTTAAGTTAAACAATTAAAGCCCAAAAGGAAGGTATAGAAGTCAGACATAGGAACTAGTGTAATTGATACATATTTTTCAGTTTAGCTTACAAAAAATATACATGTACACCCATGTATACCGTAACATTTTCAACGAAATAAGGAAGTTACAAGGATACTTCCATGTATCCAAGGGGGGACTACTATGATGTTCAAAGGATTTTTTTATTGGTAAAGGTGACTGCAATAAAATGAAATTTGCATTGAATGAGACGCTTGACATACCCTCATTGTTCTTTTACGTCCACCTTTGGGCTCTTTCAACATTAAACTTTTCCGCAGATCTTTATTTTCTTTTATCAATCTGTCTATTTCTTTTTGGTATCGTATCTGTAAAAAATTTATAAAAAAGGTCATATTTTATCAGTAGATGCTTTATACTGTACAATACATATGAGAAACAATTTTTTCCTTTGTTTATATTTAAAAAAAAAACAAAAAAACAATTATAGTATACATAACCATGTAAGAAAACATAACAATGTCATTGTTTAAAGATGCAAGTAAGTTTTTTGTTCATTTTGATAAACCTAAAGTAACTCCATCATCTACCTGGATCTGAATCATCTCGTCCTGAACTTGCTCCAGTCTTTCCTTTTCTGGATTCTGAAATCAAGAATTAAAAGAAAAACTAAAAATTCAAATCATTCTTAGTATCAAAGACATTTAATATGTTATTCTGTTATCATTTTCTTAGGCAACGCAATTAATTTATAGTTTAAAATAACGGGTATCAAAAATCAATGTAAAAACAGATTCACTGAAGGAGTTCCTTCGAACCGTTATCGCTTTTAATTACCTTTTTACTAGAGGTTGCTGTTGCCCCTGACCTCCCAAAGCCCAGCAAAGGAACCGTGTTCTTGTGGGTGGTGCCTTTTTGATCTGAAACAGAATTATGAAATTATTGATTCAATCCTATTACATCAATATATTAAAAGTAAAGCTATATATACTACATGTATAAGTAAGAACACATACATTATCAGCCTTAAAAATATCATTGATTAAACTTAAAATCCCTTCACCATCTTTCAATTATATGACTATTTAAAATAATACACAAGTACTGTTAAAAAATTAATAAATCAGTTAATGAAATGAGAGTTAAAATATGAAACATGCAACTTAATCATAAGTTATCAAAATAGATTATTTTAAGGAACATATTTTAATTAAAGCTTTAAAGCTCAACAGAAAACTGGGTTGATATATATACATACATGTATTATGTAGCTAGCTGATTTCTGGGACAAATAAGAGTATCAGGCTCACAGTTTTTAGAATTGTTTACATGTATACAAATGATCCATTCCAATAATTCCAGTGACACATTGCAGTAGCGCTAAAATAGTAGCTCTCCAAAATACAAACTTTCATGACAAAAACGAGGAATTCTTCACATGCAGTTCCAATGAAACTTTAACTGAACCAAAAAAATTGCTCATTTGTTGGCAATTTTTTCTACTATATACTAAATATCTGACATATCAGTTGATAACATTTCTAAACATTTACCTAATTTTAGGTATTCTTGCTGCATCACTTTTGATGCACAAAAGTGTTATACATGTATAGCTTTTTGTATGAGCATGATGAGCAAAACTGTCTCTATAGTATGATCTATGATCCGTCATCCAATTTGTCCAGAGAGCTACAGTTCTGGAACTAAGAAGGCAAACTAATTCCAAATTAACAAAATTTTACTTTAAACTACCAGCTGGTTTCAACCACTCCCTTCTAAAATTCTTCCAAGTGAACATGAATGTTTGTCTCTATTCTTGTTGGTTTTAAATTGTGAATTTCTGTGCAGAATTCAAGGGATTTTATAAACAGAACTTTATTTATAGCACCTGTTTCACGTTTATAACACACCTGACAGGTGAAAAACGTATAGATCTACCGGTACACACCTGTATCTTGGGATATGGCATACAAGACCCGGCCACCTGGTAAAACAACAAGGAAAAGACAATCATCATCAAACTGGAGCTAAGCACCTGTCCACTGAAAATTAATGATTGTCTCAGAAACACTGACAGACAGAAAGACAGACAATGAAATACCAAAGACTGCATGTCTAGCACCTTGAGTGCTGCACTTATCAAAATATGAAAAACATGAGTTTTGTAAAATGAGCTTGAAAATAACTTGAAAATAAACAGTTACACACACAAATTTTTGACTACATGTACATATTGTCTTTACACAAATGTCTATTTGAAAATATAATTTGGTGCTATGACAATTTAAAAATACCGGTAGTTATAACACCAAATTCTATTTTTACATATTAAACATTTGTGGTAGGACAATATTTTACATGCACTAGAGATTAACTGATGGAATGCATAAAATGATAAAATGAAATTGTGACAAAGAAAAAAATGTTAACACAAAAAGACAAAAATTAAATGAAAACATATACATATTCATCAACACTCTATCTCTGACACGTCTACTCCCACCCATGGCCTCTTCGAATGATCTTTAGCAATGGCTTGAATTCTGCACATTTTTAGTGATAATTGTTTGTGCTAATCTAATAAAATGTATGTTTATTGAAAGTAAAAAGTGTATATACTGGTAAAATAAATATAATGATATTTTTTTCCTTGAAATCTGCTAAGAGAAACTAATTCACAATGAATACCCAACACTGTAGTTGAATGACCATAGAGTCCATTTCACCTTACTTATAGCAAATATGAGAGATGAAACCTTCAAACAGCTTATTACCGGTAGGTACTGTTGTACCTCAGATGAAAAATATAGCTGGTACAGTTTTTTAATAAACATCTCCTTCCCTATTTCATCTTCAGACCAAAACTTTTTACCATTCTGTAATACCAATATAATACTATCCTCACACTAAACTTCATTATCTTTGGATAGATACCCTCAAAATAAACATTTTAAAGTTTGTGTATCTTTCAGAAAATACCAGTATTCAATTTATGAAAAAGAGTAATAAACAAACAAAAAAGTCTCACCTTCTGATATTAATTTTATCTACCAAATACTTTAGTAAATATCTTAACTCTAGAGTAGGCAATTGCGTTACTTTGAGAGTAAAAGTTTGTACATTCAGAGTAACTGCCTTACCTTCAGACAACACAGCCGCACTGTTCTTCCCTGCATTCTCCTCCCACCAGGATTTGATTCCCTCAACCACAGCAGCATCCTTTACTTTAGGCAAGTGGCTAGAAATAAAGCCCTAGAAAACAAAATGAAACATATGAATTTCAAAACCAAAACAATATCTTAAATTAACTTAACAATGTACATTCACACTAAACATTCTCGATTTAAACAGGATCAAGGAAAGACTTTCTGATATCAAAGGCTTCAAAGATAATGAAATTGAATAATGAATTGTGGTTCAGACTTCCAACTGCAGTCCAGATTATTAGTCTAATGTTTGTTTTGTTTGTTACTGGTATTTTTTTGGGGGGGAGGGGAGTTAAATTGTATGTTATTCAATATTCAGTAATTAATACTCAACCTTTTCTGGTAGGCTGAGCTTGGAGGTTGCACTTTGGATGCTCTTCATGAGGTTTTTGACTGCTTCAGATTCTGGCATGTATTCCTTCATCCATTCTAAATCAGGTAACTGCTGTCTGACAGCTTCTATTTTCTGTATAACAAAACCAAATGCATTAAAATGTTAGTCATTGATGGGTTTAAAAGCAAAAGACAAGTGACACCACAAATTTTGACTGGGAAAAAGGAGAATGAGATTTAACCAAATGAGAAAGCAGAAAATGAAGTAACAGACTTACAGTCTTTGAAATTTCAAAACAATTTTACACAAACAACAAGAATACAGATTCAGAGCTAGAAAAAACATTGGAGCAAAATGCAAGAGATTTAATCCATGTATACAGTGATACTAAACTGAGGGAATTAATAAAATGAAAGTAAACACGATAACTGAATGCTATGGCCATATAAAGTGACTTCATTTAACAGATGCCAGATGCTATAGAATTAAAGTACATGTATATGACTGTGATAGCGACATCAGCTGGGGTGTGATAGTAGTTACCTGACTTATGACTGCGCCTGTTCCAACTAGCCCGGTAATGATGATATTGCGGGGCCTAATCAAGGCCTTGGTTATTCGGGTCCATGTGACAATATTATGCTGATTGCTAGGCACCAACAAGTGGCCTCTAGATGACAGAAGGTGTCTGGACAATCTATTTTTGTAAGCATGATAGAATCTCCAGAGCCCTCTTTCAGAGATAAGTAATATGGGTGACTGACTACATGATGGAGCCTTTAATAAGACATGACTTTTGGATACGATGTTCCGTGATTGCTGTAGACTGTGCTTTCTCAGTGCCTGTTGGACATATCTTTCACAGTGAGGCCTTGAAATAAATAAAAATGAGATTAGACATTTGATTTTCTAAACGATATAGTTTAAAATATAAAATAAAAAAATTAAAATGTATTTTACAGTAAATCCGAACCTCAATATCCTTAAAATTTCTGTAGATTAAAAAGATAAAGAAAAAATGTCGTAATAACAGATATTAGAACATTCAAAATTGCGTATCATTTTGATTAATGTTATTTCGTCATTATTTCATTAGCGTAGGCTACGTCCTGTATAACATTTCTGTTAAAAATTTGTCAAAAAACATAACTGTCTGTTGTTTCACTGACCCGAATCTTCCACAAATAAGCATGCTCATCTCAAAGCTGCTGCTCTGTCAAAAATATCACACCTAACATGTACAGTGTTCTACTTTCAGATTAGCTATCATCTCGAATCATGACTGCTGTAGTCCGAATTTCCCAAACCATTTCCGTTATTCAATGTCCTTTGTAAATAAAATTTAAAACCAGAAACGTGCAGTTTTTCTTTATCCGGAATGACAAATCTAAGGATTTTTTTAAACTTAAGACGGGTAAAGGATTAAATAAAAAACACATAATAAAAAATTACGTGTATAAATGTTTAATTCTTATGTCTACATACAGGGATACACTTACAATTTAGGCGTCGGTCGAATAATAATTAACATTTACAAGTACAACCAGTCAGCAGCAGAACAATATTATGGAAGTTTTGGTCACCAGCTGTGGTTTTGGTCAGATTGCTTTTTTATACAAGTAACAGACACAACCCCCCCCCCCCCCGCTCCTCATCATAAAAAATAAACCCCAAACAACAATTAACAAATTTACATTGCCCCTTCCCTCCTTCCCTCCAGAGAGAGAGAGAGAGAGAGAGAGAGAGAGAGAGAGATGCGCTTGATATGGTACTTCGGATGCTAACGATTCAGTTTCATGAATAAATATACATATATATCCCGGTATATATGCTGATTTGTTCAAATACATGTATTTGAACAATGAATCAAATATTGGTTGATTAAGATGCCAGGATATAACTTTTGGATTGTACATGTAACAGGCTATGTACTTCTCAATTCCTGCAGAACATTTCTTTCTTCTTCAGGTGATTGCCTTAATTAATATTTTGAACGGAACATATTGTTTTGTGTTGCTTTTACCAGACCGAAATAGGGAAACTTTTGTTTTCTCAATCTGTATTAATTTCATTCCTACATATTATTAGTGTGGATGTGATAAATTACTAAACAGTTAAAACTAGTGTAAAACGTTTTGACCAAATAGCCTACACAGCGATTAACCTCTAATCTTTCATGCCATAGTCATTCAGTACTTATTTACGGTATGTAAACAAACGCTCAGTACTACTAGTATCTCATAGCAAGATTTTGATAAATGGATATTATGTGAGACTTTTACTCGTCTGGCAAAGTCGATTTTTATCGCTACAAACGCTTGTTCCAAAGCTCTGCCAACTAAGATTATTTATTTGATACTGTCAGTATCTATATAGCATATTAAAATTTCATACGCAGTTCATAATATATCATATTCAGACTGTTAATTAGTATATGTTAATCACAGTTTTTTGAGAGATTTTTTTTTCCAGTCTTGAATTAACACAATTGTTTGAAATCATTTTTAGAAAATATATACATGTATTTGTCATGCAGTCCGTTAGTTTTATCAGGGACTTATATTCCAGCATTAATGCATGCAGTTAATTAAGCGCGAAGCTTGTGTTAGCATCCGGTTCACCGCCCTCGATATTGAAATATCGACTAAGTTTAACTATTTCAAATGAAAGATTCATTTATACAGGTTATATTACATTTTATATAAAATATAATGAAAATGACCCATACATCTTTTTTTGATTGGAAATCATGATTATAAGCATTTAATTTTCTTTACAGAATTTTAATTTCAGTCAAAAATATGGGTACAGTTTGTGAAAAGAGGCGCGGATCAGAAACTCTTATCGTGCAAATGAAGATATGGCATTAATGACTTAGCTCTGAATCTCGTTTGTTAATGTTTATTTAATTGTAATTTTCTTTTACTATGACATCATTTAACCCGAATGTCATTGGAAAGCAACTATATACGTAGATGGTTCTAATTAACCTTAAAATTATAATGAATTCAGTTTTATGTGGTATTAATTCAGCGATGTATACATATATATGTTTCTTTGTCACAACAAAGATAATATAGAATGTAGATGCACATTCATGAACCGTTACATAATTATAAAATTATATGTAAATCTTCATCAATTTCTTTAATTATAAAATCTGGGAAGAAATTGATTTTTCGTTATATTACTTTCCAGTTCTAGGCCAAAATTCTTCCACATTCACTGAGTTTTTTAACGTAAATTTTAAAAACTACAGGGGAGAAAGAACGCCGGTGCCCTGACTTGGATATCCCGCGCTTTTTCGCGCAGGTGAATGGATCTTCGATTTTAATTTATCTGTCGAGCCGCGTTCCAGTCAACCATGACAACTCTATTTACGCACTGTTTATTCATCGCTAGGCACTTCAAAGGGGGCAGACAGGAGGTTTATAAATTGAAATCATTTCTACAATGCCTGGCTATGCAATCAAGACATAATAAAATTTCTGAGATCTCGTCGTAAAACAATTATATTCTTGGTACAACATATGCAGAATCTCTCGTGAAATTGCACTTGATTTGTGTATCAGATACCGATGCGCACTGTAATCAATAAATCCCCACCTGGACAATATATTTGGACGTGTATCACTGCACGGTCATGTGTTGCTTCATGAAAATTTCATATCGCTATCGATCGCGCCGAATTTCATGTGTTTTGTACGAAAAATAGAGTGCATTTCACTGATGAGATCTGCATTTTCCTAATTAATTCTACCCCTCGTGAACCCCAACTTGCAAGACGCTACGTTCCATACTTGACATTCTAGCATAAATAAATCGCTGGTTGTAAGCCGATTTCCTGACTGGCCCCACCTATGACTAATTCGTAGTAATACTGCGTTGAGGCCCATAGTCGAGTTAGTGAATTGAGGATTACATATATGCATCCTTCATTGATTGTGCATATTATATATATTTAACCACAGACAGGGAATGGTACGTTTGTGAACATATTGAGTGACCTACTTTCGTGAGAAGTGTAAATTGTTGTAAAATACGTTTTTCACACTTGACGAGACACGTTTTGGAGAGCAGCCATTTTGTTGACTTGTGCACCTATAGAGCGGAAGCCGTGATACAGCCTTCGACGGATAACTAGTGTTGGAGGAGAGACTGTACTCACAATTTGTATACCATATAATTATCTTCGAACAGGGAGAAGTGATCAATTGACTAATTATTCATCATGGGCGACAGGGAAGAATGTATCGCGAACGCCAAACTGGCGGAGCAGGTCGAACGATTCGACGACATGGTTGCCAAAATGAAGGTAGTTGCAACCGGTAGTGATCCTCTGAATGAAGAAGAGAGAAATCTTCTGTCGGTAGCTTATAAAAATGTCGTCGGAACGCGCCGATCTTCGTGGCGAGTCATATCGTCCTTGGAACAAAAGGCCAGGGAAAAGGGCGAGTCGGAGAAGAAAGTTGCAACTATGTGAGGA
The DNA here is from genome assembly GCA_015776775.1 of Magallana hongkongensis. Taxonomy (NCBI): domain Eukaryota; kingdom Metazoa; phylum Mollusca; class Bivalvia; order Ostreida; family Ostreidae; genus Magallana; species Magallana hongkongensis. Next base: position 22,302,557 of record CM027466.1, read on the forward strand.
ATACAAAAGGAATATAGAGAAAGAATTGAACGAGCTATGTGATGAGGTAATTAGTTTATTGGATAACCATTTACTGCCCAAAGTAGGAGATTCAGTGGAGCCGAAGATATTCTACCTTAAAATGAAAGGCGACTACTTCCGGTACAAAGTTGAAATTGCCAGCGGAAAAGAATCCTGAGGCGAATTTGGCTGCCAAGTCCGAGGAAGCGTACAAATTGGCATACGACATTGCTAAAGAAAGTCTGAACCCAACAAACCCTATTAGATTGGGACTGGCGCTTAATTTTTCAGTCTACTACTACGAAATTAAGAAAGAGTCCAACACTGCTTGCGAGTTAGCCAAAACTGCATTTGATGAGGCCATCGCCCAACTGGACGCGGGCAAAGAAGATGACTACAAAGATAGTACTTTAATTTTACAACTATTACGAGACAACCTCACCCTGTGGTCATCAGAACTGGAGCAAGATGCAGATGACGCAGCCCCAGACGACGACCAATAATCTGTCGTCTGCTACGTATTGACTTGTAATACATACCGTAGAATCTCGGTTCCACCTCTAATTTCTCGTTTTATATTTGAAATGCAAAAAAAACTAAAATTCGCGGCTGCAACAGAAGTACCCTTTAAAGAGAAAAGCAGGGTATGGAGAAGAAAAAAAGACAAGAGTTGACTTTTAATACTTTTATCATTCCCATGAAATATGTTTTAAAGGACTGGACGTAAGCAGATAGATTCTTTAATATTAAGACATTTTGTTGGTGTTTTTTTTTTGTACTAGATGTAATTAAATGTTCACTTGGATTGAATGTTGCTATGATGAGCAAAAACTAAAGATTAAGAGAACTAGTAACTCACTATTGGAAGACATATTATGCTAGATACACATAATATTTATATATGTACAATTATGGAAATTAAAATCAAGCTTAAAACGCTTTCTCTCTGTGTGTTAATGTGGTGTTGTATAAAAAGCCCCAGGCGTGTTTCATTTCATCGGGCTGATTCATCAGTGGACTGAACCGAGACTTTAATCTTCAAACAAACAGATGAAGCAGAAAGTGTCATAAAAGAAATATAAATGACCCCGATAAGGAAATATATGATACATGTAGATTTGATATGTGAAGTGTAAATATTGTAAGAGGAAAGATTGTAGAAAGCGGAATATATTGATATTACGTCAGATGTATTCGCCTTAGAAGTTAAACAGATCATAGTGAATCATCATATATTTAATTTCACCCTGAAGTGTATTTCAACCGCTAGGGAAAAAAGGTAATTATCGCTACAAGGTGACCATGTCATGGGCTGAATATAACGGAATGAAAATTTAGCATTTTTTTTTTACATAGAGATAACACCTGTCTTTTAAATATTGCAGACTGTTTGTGAACATCGATCACCTGATGATGAAAAACTATTAAAATTCAGATAAAAAAAACAACTTGAAGAAAATATATTGTATAATCGAACTAATTTGCTTGATGTTTGTGTTGCCGGTGCGTGCACGTGATGTAAGGTGTCATTTGATGCACGTGTGGCAGGAAGGTAATAACTGCGCAGAAGTTTCAAATTATTTGAAGTGATGCAAGCAATGCTGTGTACTTTTATTATATGGATCAAGAATCATGTGACTTCTTTAGATGTAATATATTGATACAAAATGAATTGTCTCCGAACTCTCTAGAACCACTCAAAAGTCAAGGCCTGTGTTCATGTATTGAAAACAAGCCAAGCTTGACGTACGGACGTCGTGTGCACCTAGCTATAACGTAATGGCAAGACAAACAAAACAGACAGAAATCAGATCTGATTAAGGTGAGGAAAACACGGCATTGTTGAAGTCTTGTTTATTTACATTCCGCGGTTCACATTTGACATATAAATACAACAGAACAAAATAAAACTCGCATAACTGCACAGAGTTGTGAAAAATAGCTATTCACTAATGTATGATAAACTCATGATAAAAATTCATCACCTGTTTGCAACAATGTGCAGTGGATATATATCACCCGTGTATAACCCAATTTGCTACGTGTATATCAATGTGCTAGCGTCACAATCATCTTCGCTCAGTCCGCTCTGTTCCCCACAAACCGATGTGTGTGAGAAGAGGCGCGGATCAGAAACTTGACTTGGGAAGATGCGTCACAGTGGATTTTACCACATCAAATTGGGAATCTATAGTAAAAGAATCTCCCAAGATATATGTGATTTTTATCCACCTCTTAATGAGTTTTCTATCCCCTCGCCTCTTCATGAGTTGGACCACACACTCAACTGAATCCACAGATCACAGGTAGCACATTATTTATTTTTCTAGCAATGAAAACCCTAATTAATGATACACTAATAATACAATAATGTTTTGTAATAAAGTCTTAATAAGGGTGTATATTATTATATTAACAATTACGATTAAAGGTTATAATATACACGTAGTGCTGCCAACTGTGTGTCTCAAGAAAAATTGGTGACAAGTTTACAGTTTACTCTGAGGGTTTAGGAAGATTATTTTGCGTCATAATTATGTACAAGAACAAATACCAATATTGTTTTTTACACATACACTGACCCAAACAACCACCTTATTGGAGTTGTTTTTGTTGGGAGTGATAAAAACATTGTATACATATACTAGCAGTCTATGGCACGTATACATGCACGTACAACAAAAAGTGACTGTGTCAGGAAATATTTCAGTTAGACTGGGCCAAACCACACCCAATAAACATTGTGAAAGGGTGGACACTAAAGATTGTCATTGAAAACTCTTCACGGATTTCGATACATTTCTTAAGAATTATATATAATAGTGCACTTGCTCTCGAATTTGTAAATAAGCATACTACTACTACTATACAATTTTAGTACTACTATTATATGTAGTACTTCTACCACAACTACTACTAATACATGTAATACATATTGGTAAATGGCGTGTAGTTCCAAGGCACGTAGCATCGGGGGAGGGGGGGGGGGTATCAGCCACATATACGCTTGTTTTCGCAGCAGACATTTTTGGCAAATTTACGTATGAAAATTGAGTAAAAATGGAGTCTCCCCCTCCTACTTCTTTGAGAGGGGAGGGCATGTAATATATGGAGATGAACAAAGGAGAAATCAGGTGTGAAAATTGAAGTTACAAAAGTTACAATGAATACCCACTGATTAGGATTTTCAATGATTTTAAGATTCCCCCCCCCCCTTTTTTTTTTGCTTGTCAAATTTTTTGTTGGAGGAGCTAGGCTTCTCTCCCCCCACTTTCAAAAACGATGCTACGTATGTGCCTGGTTCCGATCGGCTTTCATATAAGTATCCAATAAAATCGATGGTTTTAGCTGTACCTACCAAGTTTCAATAATTTGATTTCTAAAATCATAATGTCATCTCATACGCGGCTTGCTGAGCCCGCCAGTTGAGATTGGTCGATTTAATAGAGGCAACAGAATTACAGAAATCAGAGAAGATGTCTATTTTGTAGTTATGATTTTGCGGAATATGATTTTCATTTGATCTTGGTGCATATATATTTCTTTTACATGATATTTTTCTTTAAAAAAATGTATAAAAACTTATTTTTGAAACAAGAAATTTAATATTCAAACTTGTGTAAAGTTTAACTTCAGAAAATGTAAATGAAAGATATGAACAATCTTGGAAATTATATATATATAAGTAGTTTGAAATTAAGAAATAATTTTTTACCGTAAAAGAAATAGTTTGTCTATTCATATGTTCCATTTGCCTATATGTTTAGAAACTGTATTATATTGAATACTAATGGGCCGTAAAGTGAACAAAGAATGAATGAATGAATGAATGAATGAATGAAAATGTTCATTGATTGCACATGCATGCATGCATGAGTGAACCGTGAACTGGATTTTGGACACATGCTTGGATTGCTAACACAATGTCTCGATCTCCAGATGTCTAATTTAAGGTAAATATGGACCAAATTACCGCCAGGGACAATTGTCTATGTAATCCAATATGCAGTCGTGCACGTGTTGTACTGCAGAGTGTACATGCTGAATCAACTCCAGAACTCTCTTCCCTACTCTTTTTTTCTGTGTTTGTATTTATTGGATTTAAAACCAATCAAGAGATTTATTTTAGAAGCTTGGACTTTGGGTAGTTGTGTCAAACAGCATTGTGACGTAGGCCTGCCCATTTCATTGAAGACCACTTAACCAATCAACAAGATTCATCTGGCTTTTGAGCTAAGACTACGAAATCGGTGTATATTTCGCTTGAAACCAGCGTCATTTTAAACTTGTTTTGACGCAAGAAATAGATAGTTATGTCCTACTGAAAGTCCAAGGCCTTGTTAAAATAGTTCTACCAAAACACCCATGCAAGACGAAGTACTTTTGTAGGTCAATGATATGGATACGAGATATAACCTTTTGAATTATCAACCGTTGTCAAAATCTATACAAAGGCTCTTATTCCGTCGCATGTAAATCGACCTTTAGTGTAATGTTAATGAATTAAGACTTAGTCTATCGCAAAAACGTAACGTAAACATTATCCTAGGTCGCGTTTTTAACCGGGTTTTCCAACGGAAAAATCCGGTTATTAAAATGGTGAAAATGGCGGGCGGGCGGCTGCCAAAAGGGTACCCTCATTGTACGGATAACTCCTCCTACAGTTTCAAGATATGAAGTTGTTCCTTTGCAGATCTTTTGTACATATATCAGGGCTAGGTGCGCATATTGCTAGGATTTTGATTTCTGATAATTTATGAAAAAAATACCAGCTTTTGAACTTAGTCATTTTTTGGCAAAACATTGCATATAGGGTACTCCATTTCACTGGATACGGGATGACATGGATTATGGATACAGTTCACATAAAATGGCGGGCGGGCGGCTGCCAAAAGGGTACCCTCATTGTACGGATAACTCCTCCTACAGTTTTCAAGATAGGAAGTTGCTCTTTTGCAGATCAATTATACATATATCAGAGGTATGCATATTGCTAGGATTTTGATTTCCGATAATTTATGAAAAAAATACCAGCTTTTGAACTTAGTCATTTTTTGGCAAGATATTGCATATAGGGTACCCTCATTGTACGGATAACTCCTCCTACAGTTTTCAAGATAGGAAGTTGTTCTTTTGCAAATCAATTATACATATATCAGAGGTGTGCATATTGCTAGGATTTTGATTTCCGATAATTTATGAAAAAAATACCAGCTTTTGAAGTTAGTCATTTTTTGGCAAGATATTGCATATAGGGTACCCTCATTGTACGGATAACTCCTCCTACAGTTTTCAAGATAAGGGTTGTTCTTTTGCAAATCAATTGTACTTATATTAGAGGTGTGCATATTGCCAGGAGTTTGATTTCCGATAATTTATGACAAAAATAGCAGCTTTTGAACTTTTTTGGCAAAATATTGCATAAAGGGTACTCCATTTCACTGGATACGGGTTGACATGGATTATGGATACAGTTCACATAAATGAAAACCCGTTTTGCTGTCACATTGACAGCTTTTTTTTTCGTCCTACACCGACCTTAAAAATAATACATGAAGGAAGGAAATATTTTTATCTGGCACATGACTTACCCGACACCACTTGGTGAATTCGGTATTTCATTGTCAATAAAAGTGTAAAATCCAATGTAGAGCGTTTATCTGTCAATGATGGTTATGATACAGTAAGATCATGGTACCAAGCGAGCCGAGGCACTTGGCTAACAACGTAACGATGAACATTTTTAATATAAAAAAAAAATACCAATATTCATTTTTTAATTGAAATATAAAAATATATGTATAGAGATTTTGAATTGAAATACTCATGTGATAAAGATAATTTTTCAGTTGGGTTATGGATTTTCTTTATTTCCTCAAATTCAAGTGTCAGCCCCTTAACAAAAGGTAAGTTAGTTAATATATTGTGTTTACACTGCAATAAAGACAGGAAGAAAAGGGGTATGTGTACATGTATGTATTAATTCTCAATGAGCCAATTGGATTACAGATCATTTGGAGGTTTCCATATATTGGGGGGGGGGGGGCTGCTCAGGGTCAACGCGAGATAACTCTTTTTATAATTCAATGACTTCACTCATGCGCATCTTTTAGGCTTTAAATAAATCTCAAAAACAGCATAATTACATATAGTAATCAGATATACTGCCATTGCTCAAAATTAATCAGCGTCAAAATTGAAGTTGCATCAACGGTGAACAAACATTAAAACTTATAATTTGATTGCAGAAATTTATAGTTATCATAATTCATAAACACGGAGCATTTTTTAATTGGGAGCAAAACTAGGCATTTCGCTTGCTTATAGTATTAAAATAAGCATTAATATATTACTGAGTTTCATAAAATGAAACCCGTAGCTTAAAACAAGGTTGTTAAATTTAGTGATTAAACTTTTATCATGCTTATACATATATCAATGTGTTAACATATAGCTTGCATCACACTATAACTAAAGGAAAGTTAAATGATACCATATTATTCCACCTAACATCTAGAACTTCAAAGCAAATGCAATCCTTCGGTACTCTTGTGCTCCAACAGAGAACTAAATGCTTTTGGAGATCAGAGACATAAATAACATTCATTTATGTCTCTGCTGGGATTGTGGAATACAGTAAAAATTTGATGCTAATTGCAGCGAACCCAATGCCTTCATAAATTCATGTATCTATGTACAAGTGAAACAAACTAAATTCACAACATTCATGTCTCTTTAATATATATGAATTACCATACACAATTTCATCAGCACACATTGGTTAATATTGCAACTCATCAAATGGTTCATTTAAAACATGCATTAAAATCTCTATAAACATACATGTAAAATGTAACAACAAAAAATAAAGCACAGTAGCTGAAAAATGAACAACACTCCATCAAAGAAAAAAACCACATGACTTTTGGTATGCAAAAGCACACCGACTGAACACTTAATTATGAAAACATACAATTGTCCAAAAGGATAACAGTATTGAAACAGGATATAGTCATATGTACATGGAAAACATCTGTGAAATCGCATCAAAATCTATACCACAAAACTAGGTGAAAGTCAAAAGGTCAACTGACTTTAAGCCTTGGTATTCAAATCCAAAATGGAAAAAATATCTCAAATGTTTATACGTTTATCATGTTCTCAATATACATGTATCAATTCATACAGATTTTCAAATAGCTGACAATATCAAGCGAAATCTATTAACAATGGGTTGTAAAAGTCAAATTCAATATGTAGGGAAAAGATATGACTCAGAGAGAAAGATATGTTGCTCCTTCAACACCTTTATGTATTTTTAAACATTCTATAAATGACTGTAATTGCCTGAGTAGGAGACAATAAAATCATTTAGATTAAGGCATCTCTAAGAAAAGATCTACATTTATATCATTACAAAATTGCTTATGCTCAGTCAAGATCATCTATTGTATCTGATAATTTTTGTATAATAACTACATGTATATTCATCTAGGATGATATGCTGAACAAATTAGACTAAATTTTCATACCATGCATTAAGAAATCTACTTATATAACAAATGACATGTCAACACATGTATAAACATTGCATATAAATAAAAAAAAAAAAGGCAAGAAAATAAATAATACCAGAGTGATAGAGACTAGTTTTTAGGACATATGAAGTCAAAGCTACACATGTGCATGTATATATATCAATTAAAAATAATGTCACTAATTTTCAGCATTATCTCCCTTTCCTTCCTGTTGAGTGTCAGATGTCCACAGATTAAGATTATCTCGAAGGAGCTGCATGATTAAGGTACTGTCCTTGTACATTTCTTCATCTAACGTATCGAGCTCAGCGATTGCATCATCAAAAGCCTGTTGGGCTAGATGGCATGCTTGTTCCGGGTTGTTCTTAATCTCATAATAAAACACTGAGAAGTTGAGAGCTAATCCAAGTCGGTTGGGGTGAGTTGGACTCATGTTGGCTTTCGCGGTGTCATATGCGAGTTGATATGACTTCTGTGCTTCTTCAATGACCCCACTTCTTAAACTCTCATCAGCATACTCTGCTCTGTATCTCTGGTAATCTCCCTGCATTTTCAAGAAGAACACTTTGCTGTCGATTGATGTAACATTTACTAACAGGTGCTTTTCTAACAATTCCAAAACTTCCGAGCAGATTTTCTCTAGTTCCTCTTCGATTTTTTGCCGAAACTTTTTGGCCAGTGCTAGCTTGGTTGGATTAGATTCAATTTTTGACTCCATCATGGTAATCATGCGCCAGGAGGATCTTCTGGAGCCAACGACATTTTTATACGCTACAGAAAGAAGATTTCTCTCATCAGATGTTAGCTCTTTGCTGTCAGATGCTGACAGGCTTTCGGTTACTTTTTTCATAGCTTCTGCCATATCTTCGAATCTTTCTGCCTGTTCGGCAAACTTTGCCCATTGCACTAGTTCGTCCCGGCTGCTCATTTTGAAATATTTTGGAGGAAATATATCTGCTTTTGATGACAGGGTAAAATCTTCTACCGCAGTAAAGATGGCGAATGATGCACCGGAAATTCTATCAGTGCTGAATCACGAACCCGAATTTATTTAATCGATTGCAGCAATGACGATAAGGTTATCGAGGATATTTAACAGCGATCGTGTGAATTTCACTTTGTTTTTATTGTCAATCTGATAATTTGTTAAAAGAAAGATGTAAATATAAAAATAACGCGGGCTGTGTATTTTTTCTGCAATGTCGCCACCTTCATATCCAGCATGAATCACCAAAGAAAACATTCCATCGTTTAAAGAATTTGAGATTTGTGCAGGGATAAATCAATATACACATTTTTGCGAATATTATACGTGTCGGTAACATGATAAACCTAAAACCAGTAATTTGATTACATTTTCAAAAATATACATTTACTTAGATCTATTTCAGTGACCAATAACAATTTAGTTTTAAAAAAACCCAGAAATCCAAATAACTGCTATTTTGTGTTATGAAAATATATATCAGAACAGCTGTTGACAAGCAAATAAATACTTAAACAACATGTGCATTCTTCTTTTAGTGTAAATTTAATTCAACATTTGATACTCTTGTCATTCAAGTAATACAATGTACATAATCAGGCACGTAGCATCGTTTTTGAAAGGGGGGGGGGCGACTCATCCAAAAAATCTTGACAAGCAAAAAAAAAAAAAAAGGAAATTCCCAGAATTTTTCTTATTTTCTTATCAATTTTTTTTTTACATAATCCCCCCAAAAAGGGGGGGGGGGGGCAACTCCATGATAACTCAGTTTTTATATGTAAATTTTAAAAAATTGGTTGCTGCGAGAAAAAATTGGGGGGGGGGGGGGGCAGGCCCCCCTGCCCCCCCCCCCCCCCCGATGCTACGTGCCTGTCACGCGCTTTTTACAGAATTTAACGTCACATAAAAAACTAGCTGCAGATCTGTAGCTCTCTGGTTGAAAAAATTCGGATAGACAAACCAGAGTAAATCGACGCACCCGAGATCTCGCTACTAGGTAAACATGGTTGTCATAAGGCGAGTTTTTTAAAACGATGACATTCCAAGGCGAAGGATGGCCGTTGTGAACCATTGAAAGGAAAACAAAGTTAGCAGAGTTAGGGTAAACTATATGTTTAATTAATAAATCCAGTTTTTTAGGCGGTTGAATGCTTTTAAAGTCGGATATAATTCCCGAAGCGAGCGACACAAAAACGGCGGCGTAAATCGGAGGTTTTTACAACGCTTGGACCTGTAGCTCTCTGGTTTGTCAATCCGAATTTTTTCAACCAGAGAGCTACAGATCTGCAGCTAATAAAAAACACAACTAATTTTCCTTAAATCTGCGATATATAGAATGCACGTACAGGATAAACACGAAATAAGTTGTAATTTACCTCGAAAATACATAAATACAGTATACAACATTCCAAAATTTTTAAAGATTTTTTTCAGAATAAAGTGATAAAAATTAATTAAGAATGATCACGCAAGGCTTATACCGGTATAAATCGATATAGATTTACTCTTTGGTCAAGGACATTTGAATAATTTTTTGGCCAATGCTAGTAACCAAAACGATGAACGTACATATTAAAACAAATGAATAACATTCTTTTGCCAGACAGAGACACTATTTGCGAAAAAAGAAATAAATTTGTTTAAGGCTAGCTACAAGGCTGGCATGTTGCAACGGAGAAAAAAAAATGGGGGGGGGGGGGGTGGGTGTCGGGGCCCCTCTCCACAAAATTATGTTAGAATAAACGTACATGATAGAATAAATGACTATGCCCCCTGTGCCCGATTAGGATTTTAAGGTTTGTCGGAAATACCAGATTTGTAGAAAATATTGTCCTACTGGCTTAAGAATTAAAAATAATATTCACAAAAAAACGTGATTTTATAGCCTTACAGGATGGTCTTAGAACAAGGTAAGTGATGTCCTAAAGTTAGGACAAAGTTATGGCGGTTCCTAAATTTAGGAAAGCTAAATTTAGGTGGGGGGGGGGGGGGGGGGGTTGAGGAATAATTTTGTTTGCCTGTGGAAGGGGGCCTATTTTGTTAATTCATTATGAGAATTTCATAAGTTTGAATATTGCAGAGTTTGTGTATGTGTGTGTGTGTGTGTGTGTGGGGGGGGGGGGGGGGTCCCGACACTAGGTGTAAGAAGATTAATCCATGTTCTATGAAGTTCATCTTCGCTAGCCAAGGGTTTTCGGGACTTGGCTAGCGAGGATGTATTCAGTTATACTTTTTATTTACAAACGATATGAACGTTAGATCTAAATCCATTGGCAGCGAATTCCTTTATTTTTAAAACATTCTAACCATGCGTATATATGTGCTGCATGTATGAAAATTACACACAGAATGTATCTACACAGTATATTGACAGTTCATATTTAATGTTGAAACAAGGCAACACAAGTTATCGACATCGATATATAGTTATATTTTAATACATTTCGACTAAAAATACTAGCAAACGTACTATAGTACTTGGAAATCGTTCTATCTCTGAAGGAAAACGCTACTTATCCACACGTCCGCTGTGAACACTCATAGAGAAAGATTCATTCTATAGCACCGAACAAAAAAAACAACAAAAAAAAAAACTAAAAACATCAACAAAAATTCATTGATCGGGAATACCGTGGAGATCTGTGACCTAGCTATTACTGTTGACATGGATCCAGTCCAAAAAGGCGCCATACTCCGGACACGGGTGGCACTCGTTAACGATTTAGACGTGAGCGATGAACTTTGTGATGCACTTATGAGCCAGGATATTTTCAGTCCGCTTATGATTGAGTATATAATGGTGAGTTTCGGTGATATATCTGCTGTAGATAATGAAAAACAAAATTATTGCACAGTTCATGTATTTTCCCTTTTAAATATGTGTCTTTTACTAATTAACAATATTTGATAGTCAGTGGATCAATGACTATTACTTAGTATAATGGACTTATTGACAATTAAAAATTGTTAATTAGTTAAGGATATATACACTTTAGTATCAATCTAAGCAAAGAATATATTCTGATATCGATGCTAAACAGTTTGCAAAAGCCAATGGTCTGATGCAGCATGCTGGTACTTTTCTCGATCCCGTCCTGCGACAGATCTACATTGTACATGTATAAATTTATACATGTACATGTTTTGTAAACTTTATCCTCATGGTTAAAATCCTATTAACTCTGTACGATATTTCTTCCGCAATTTGAACACATTCCAACTTTATATATATAAACGACTCATATATTTTATGTAACTATGTAAATGATTAGAAGTTTTAAACAATGTAATGCTTTCTTTGGCGAAACATGCGGGAATAAAGGTAGCAGAAAAAATACATGATTGTATACAGGAAGCCCGTGTTAGCGGACTATGTTAATATTTTTTTCTGCAATGATTTCTACCTTTATAGCCTGTATGAATTATCAAGAAAGGCATTTATTGTTTATATTTACATCCTGTCTTCAAGAAAATTAATGAATTTGTTGTAAAGAGTAAATAAAATACGTAAGTAAGTAATTGTTTATTATAGTGAATTTGTGCATGACATATATATTAGATCTATACAAAATATATATCGTAATTTGCACTCGGCCCTTTTCACCTCTAAGTCAATTGCAATTTATATACAATTGTAACTTTATACATGCATGATTTCAAATTTATATTTTATTAACCTTTGGACATTGATAAATTACATTTCTGATGTACAATATTTTAACACATTTTAATACTTTTGAATATTATTTTTCCTGAGTTGGTAAGCATGCAGAGTTTATAAATCTAGCAGCTTATAGTGGGTAATAGTTGATCAATGAAACAAATAAATATTGCCTATTATCAAATTCTTCGAAATTCACCATCGGCTTTCTTAAGAAATAGAGGAGAAAATACTCGATAGATATGCATTTAAACTATGATTCTATGGAACTGGACCACGTATTTTCAGATTACTGAACCAATCTTAGCAGTGCGAAAGTCAAAGAGTTTCGAGTGTGACTCTACTCAAAATAGATATTTCATATGATTCCGAAATTAAGGGTCATGTTTAAAAAATCCTTCACTGAAAAATAATACCAAATTCAGGTGACCTTTTACTTTTAAATATCACCTGCAAATTGTTGATAATGAAAATGTAACCTACATATTTCTAAAAATAAAAAAATAATAAACACCCCCCCCCCCCTGGATTGCTACAAGCTAAAAAAGAAACCCCGGGGTCCGTATACATATATGTGTATTTACATTTTACGATATATGTCAAGAATTTTTATAAAATGTACAGCATTGTTGACCCTGATACGTTTGGCATCGTTCAGGTGTGAAAGTATGCGGTCGCGGTTTACTTTTTTTTCTTCAAAGACATACATTAAAAACGACAAGAATTGCAATTGAATTCAATTAATGGAACTTGTATGTGAAAGAGATTTATATTTAAACTGTTTAAAACGCCGTTATCATGGATCAAGTTCACAAAGAAACCTTACTCCGTACTCGAGTAGAACTAGTCAAAGACTTAGACGTTAACGACGAAATTTGTGATGAGCTTTTGAGCCAGGGCATTTTCACTGAGCTTATGATTGAGTATATAGTGGTAAGTTTTGTTGCTATATCAGTAGGTGAATACTTTGAAATAAACTTGTCATTAACGAATTTGAAATGGCCGACAATACATTCTATGGGTCGTTCGTCGCTACATATAATATCTCGATCTATGTGAGCGGATCTATAATGCTATATGTACATTTTCTGCTGTCTTTGTCTGCGATAACATTACGAATCAATTTTGAAGCCCAAAACCTAATAATTTCATAAAATATGAGCGACAAAAATGGGCGTGTCTTATAGCAAAACCGAAAAACAGAATTGGCTGAGCCGCGTACAGTAATACATAGCATGTGCTACATGAAAAGATAGTGACTTTAATCTATGTTGTTTTAAAGTGTAGAAATTTGAAATAATATAAAAATAAGTAATAAGGAATCATTCTTTGAATATTATGAGGGGATAATTTCGGTCGGAGCGTGGTCAAATCTATCATAAAGCCCTTCGGACTTTATTGGAATTGACCACGCCCCGAAAATTATTACCTCATAATACTCAAAGAATGATCCCTTATCCCTTAAATATTTACATTTCCAGTGCCTTTGCCTGTGATAACACTACGTATCGATTTTGTACTATATAACCCATATCTTCAAATGACGCCAAATTGAGGCGCCAGCGGGGTTTGCTTATTTATATTTAAAAATTTAATCGCACGATGGCTTAAAATTATACATATAAGTAATAATTAAGGAATCACTCTTTGAATATTATGAGGTGATAATTTCGGTCGGGGCGTGATCAAATCTATCATAAAGCCCTTCGGGCTTTATTGGATTTGATCACGCCCCGGCCAAAATTATCATGCACCTTATAATGCTCAGAAAATGATTCCTTATTCCTTAAATTAGACCATACTTTATCGCATGTCCTAATGGGTTTTTTTATAGTCTGTAACGAATTAAAAGGACTTGTAAGTTTACATTCTTTTAATAAACAGGCCCAACATACACGCATGGACAAGGTTCGTCGCCTCTTGGACGATCTTTCCAGGAGAGGTTCCAATGCTTACCATGGCTTTCTTTGGGCTCTAAGGAACGCTGGATACGATTTCCTTGCAAGTAAAATTGTAGAAAACGAGAAAATTGTTCGCAGGGAAATAGAAGAGAAAGAAAGGGAAAAGAGGAAAAAGAGTGAAGAAAGGGGGAGTCCTATGCAGACAGCCACCAATACAGTACCCTCGTCTCGGCCACTTGAATCAGGAAATGACAGTGCTGCTCAATCTTCTACCATTGATAATCAACATCCGAATCCGAATTCCAATTCTTTAGAATCATTTAGAGTTGACTTAACATCCGACAGGTCGTCCGAAGACATTCCCCAACAGTCCAAGTCAGAGGAGCCCTATTTCAAGCCTCAACCTCAAGACGAGGTGACAGTTCATGAAATGGGCAAGTTTGAGATTTGACAGATTGCTATTATAAAGCACAATTGTTTACTTTCTCTATTTTATATAAATATATTAATTAATCATTAATTTGCAGCTCTTTCGACAAAATAATAGGTGATAGTATAGAGTTAAGTTTTTTTGTAATTGAATTTTTATTGATTTTTATGGTACAACTATTTCCATAGCAACAGCACTTTAGTATTGATTAATTTTATAACTTGGTGAGTTTAAAATGTAGACATTTATGAACTGCTGATATATGATGACACGTAGCTACTAGGATTGCACGTTCTGTAATGTTTGCAAATCTACTCCACTTTACAAGAGCCATTCACAAATTCTTATAATAAAATTAAAAAATAGTATTTGAAAAAAAAAATACAAAGATAAGTAGTAATCAACGATTTCCTTTTCTTAGTTTCAGTGATTAACTTTATCAACCATAATAGATAGATACGTGATCATTAAATAAGTATCGATAGATAGATAGATAGATAGATAGATAGATAGATAGATAGATAGATAGATAGATAGATAGATAGATAATGATGACAGATAAAACTTGCAGCTTCCAGTTCAACAATATCCCAAGATGATGACATGATTGATTTAAACCTTAGCACCACCTCAAATCAAACAGGCATGGATGTTGATCATTGACGAAGGTACATGTTTTAATAATAAACACTCAAATGATTTTTTTCTACATTTTATATTTGAAAATAGATGGAATAATTACCTATTGAATATGCCAAATGCGGTTATGAATAACAAAAAAGTCCTTTGAGGCTGAAACTGTCGGTGATAATTTTTTCCATTTCGATTTTTTAGGTCACCTGAGTCACCCAGGTGACCTATTGCTATCTGTTATGTCCGTCGTCGTTCGTAGTATGTCGTTCGTAAACTTTTGAACATTTTTTTTTAGATAGATTGATTGAATGATTTCTGAAAAAATTGCGAAATTCATGGCACTTGCTCCCCTGGGGCCATGGGGTCGGGCTAAAAGTTAATGCAATCTTTAAAAAAAATGTTCTTGTTAACTCATGGACATCAAGCAGTCAAACTACTGGCATGATTGTAATAAGCATTAAGCTCTCTACCAAACTTGTGAATTCTATGGCCCCTGGGTCAGAGGTTCTGGTGTTGAGACTGGGCTCTAATGATTATTTGTATAGAGAAAATGCATTCATTCATAAAAAAAATCTTCTCCTCTGCTCCTGGATATTAAGCATGATTTAAGTATATAGTAATGATGGGGAAGAATGCCTCTTCCAAAATTGTGAATTTCATGACCACTGGGTCAGGGTTTCTTGTGTTAGGGTGGGGCTTTAATGAGTACATGTATATTGTGAAAATACATAATTTCTTTAAAAATCTTCTCCTCTAATCCTGGGTATTAAGCCCATGATCTATGTACAAGTACATAATTATAATAGGGAAGAACGCCTCATCCAAAATGTGAATTTCATGGCTCCTGGGTTAGGGGTTCTTGTGTTAGGGTGGGGCTCTGATGATTAAATTGTGAAAATACATTAATTCTTCAAAATCTTCTTCTCTGATCCTTGGTATTCAGCCCATGAACAAAGTACATAGTTATGATGGGGAAGAATGCCTCTTCCAAAATTGGGAATTTCATGGCCCCTGGGTTAGGAGTTTTGGTGTTAGGGCTCTAATGATTAAATTGTGAAAATACATTAATTCTTTGGAATCTTCTCGTTTGCTCCTAAGTATTATGCAGATGAACTTACAAGTACATAGTTATGATGAGAAAGAATGCCTCTTCCAAAATTGTGAATTTAGTGGCCCTTGGGTCAGGGTTTCTGGTGTAAGGATGCGGCTCAAAACGAATGCAGTAATTCTTTGAAAGTATTCTCCTCTGCTCCTGGCTATTAATCCGATGAATAAAGTACAAAGTTGCGATGATGAAGAGTGCCTCTTCCAAAATTATGAATTTCATGGTCCCTGGAACAAGGGCTCGGGTAATAGGGCAGAGCTCTAATGATTATAAGGGGTAGGGTGCAGTAATTTCGACCGATAATTTTTCGTACTTCAGATTTTTTTTCCAATTATGTAACTGTATGTTTTGCTATAATTTTAAGTTTTGGTTTTTTTATTTAGAATTTAGAAAGTTTATTGGATTAAACAATCCCGGAATAATAAAAAAGATTTAATTAGCCCTGTAATTATAATGCACGTGAATATATATAGCAAAAGCCACACTGCAGTTACTCAGGCTGACCGATAATACCCATGGGCCTCTTGTTTGTATATACACGGCATACATATATCAATCATAAAACTGTCTTTAAATTTCAGAAAATTTGTTGGTTTACCGATATAGACTTTAAGACATTCCGAATATAAATTACCATTGGATTTCCAAATGAGAATTCGAAGAATGGCAGCAGTACACCAAGAAAATTTCCAAGTATTTCGAGCCTGAATCATGTTTTCCTTCTGTTGAATGGTCAGCAGTGGTGGCCTGTCGATGGATCACCCAGCATGTTTCAACAGTGCTATATATATAGCTCTTTCGTCACTCTTAATTTAACAAGAGTGGTAACTAAATTGTTTATTTACAAAATTTATAAGTATACAAGAAAGAATTAAACAGAATTCTTATAAAAATTATGCTGGCATTTTTTTTTGGCCCCTTACATGCATATTGAATTCAAGATAAATTAGGTTAATATGCAAGAAAAGTAAATCAAAATTCAAGAAAATCATGTTGACGTGTAGGTTTATACATGTAATTGTGATTAAGGTGGCTCTATACACCCACAGTTTATTCTAATTTTCAATAGAAGACCACAAAACATATACTTATCAAATATTAAAATGACGATAGGGATACTATATGTATTTTAAAAGAATTTTTTAATGTTTTTTCGCGTTTTTGTTAAATATTTTTTAAAAAGACAGCTATCAACAAATTGAGAGAAATTATTTTGTCACATGATGGATATTTCCTTCGGACACATAAAAAAAATATAACACTTCTTAACATTCAAAAATGTTATTATTGCAATTTTTTTTTAGTATTTCCCCAAAACATATTTTTTCATATTTTCTTACTCTGTTGACAAATCATCTGAAAAAGTTGCTTGATGTTATAAGAAAATGTATTTTAATAAATGTGACATAAAAAATTGAATGAAAACCATTGCAAATAAACACAAAAAATATTTTAAATTTTATTTGGTATGAAAGTTCCTCATGTAAGGGTTATCGTTCCTAAGTCCCAAGGCCCAAACACCTTGAGGACTTTTCCTTTCTGAGTTGAAGAAAATTTCCTAAATATAATGTTGGAATGATAAATACATACATATTTCATTATAGAATTTGCGCTGTATAAGTGAATATATTCGCTTTAATGCAAAACTAAGTCAAATAAATAAAGGGGAACATTGACTAGGCTAATAGGATTTATGTATCCCAACCTGAGAAATATTCAAAGCACCCCTCTCATCCCCGTTAGATGTCGATATTAATGTGCATTAAAGTATATTATAATTGAAATATTTTCACCTGTTTAGAATTTTCTTTCACGGTATTCAACCAAAAAATACGTTTTAGAAGTTTTTGGAAAGTTAAAAATTTATTGTTCTCAACGGGAATCGAACTCATGACCTTATGGTTTGAAGTGAATCCACTAATCCACTGCGCTACGGTGTAACATATCGATAATGCTAAAGAAACTCTTTAAAAATTTATACTTGATTTTATTGTTTATTTCGATAAATAATACCACACAACGTGAAGGTGTCACAAACCACATTACTTGTAAGTAATGAATTTTCCAATTATCAAATTAAATCTATCCATTTAACAAATTTTTCAAAATAGCGGTTCCCATACAATTCACCTCACTTTAAATCAGCCAGTACCGGAAATGCATGTTTCCAGATTTACTTTTTTGCGTACTGCGTCATCAAAAAGTGGTGTATAGAGCCACCTTAATTGTAAAAATCCATAGACGTATATATGTAAATAAAAACAAGTTCTAGAATATAAACGGATTTGACTTCTATTACTAACATATATACAATTGCTATGTAAATGACAAATATTATAGATAAGTTTGCTTTCTGTTTTATATAACCAAAAATTTGAAATTTTCATTAACAAAATGGGGCTTTTGTTTATTTCTGTCGTACTGGTTAATTCTAGTACATGTCCTGATATTGATATATCATTCCAGTTGATGAACTTCCGCTTTGAGATCTATGATAAATGTACAACATGTCATATCATTTTAAAAATAAAATGTGTGAATAAAAACAACTTTATTATTTTCAACAAAATACAATGACAATTTCTTTATTGAACTGCATAAATTACAGTGTTGAGAAGAATCAATTGAACAATAATACATATGATACATACATTGCATGCATTGGAGAGTGACAATACAATAGTGAAAAAAAGGGAAAAAATGATTGACAATTAACTAAGCGTGTTATATGTACAGTGCATTATAAAATGAAAAACTGCAAATAAAAAAAAACCCAAAAAACCTAGCGAGCTAACTCTCTCAATTATAACTTTAATGAATTTACACAGATTAATCAGCAATTTTTTATTATTAGTATTAAAGAGTTGTTGAAATTTGTAAACATTTGGGTGTGTGTAGAAGTATGAAGGTATGTATAAAACTCTCTTATATTTAATTGTTATATATCTGTACAAATAAATGATGAAATTCATCTCCTATCTCATTACAGTTGCATATGGTACATATACGGGTTTTCACGAGGTATATCATACCATCTACCTCGTTCTATAGGCAATTTAGCATTACTTGTTCTAAAAGTACAAAAAAAAATTCTGATATTTGAAAGTGCAGTTCTAAAAAGTATTTTACCAAGGATAACGTGGTTTTAAAAATTCTATAGTTAATACTTTTAATGAATTATACATTTCACTATTCCATGACTGCTTGAATTGGTCTACAGTATATGAAAAACAGTTCTCTTAAGCCACTGGATATTTACATTTTGTTGACACAAAATAAATTAAGATAGACCACAATCATTCAATATTTTAACAATGAATTTAACCAGGGTCTGTTCATTTTACCCATTGCATATTATTGTAGTTTTGACGAAACTTTATTATTTTTAGAAAAGACAAGTTTACTCCAAAATGCTATAGGCCTAATGCGGAATATAACATTAATTATTAGTGGGTATCGTCCAGGCCAATTTCCCCGTAAACCTTATAATTTGGTGTTGACTGAGACTTTATAAAGGTTTAAGATATGTTTACAAAATCAGATGTAACTTTTCAACCAGTGCTATATTACCAAATCACTAAACTTTACATCCATATAGTAGTATCCACAAGTCAAATTTTATATCAGATATTTTCCACAAGTGTGATATATCATTTTAAAGCTTGGAGAAAGTATGAAAAGAAAATGACATTTTGGAATTCTTTGGTCATATATTGTTACTAAAAATAGACCGCAAAAAGTAGTGCTTATGTTATTCTTTGTGACCATTTCTTGGGAATACTATTTATTTTAATAATCGCATATATACAAGATAATTATTATCACAAATCAAAATAAGTTCAATTGGATTGTAATGTACACTTTCTTTAATCATGCTCTTTTGATTTTTATTGGATATCCAAATCCCTTTATTATTCCGCACCTCGGATTTACATGAACGTATTCCTACGCCAACGTCCCGTTGACAAAAACGACGTCAAAACGTCAACAAATAAAAATTAAATACATACATGTACACTAAGTATTTTAAGGTAAATCATTTCACAAATATTTTTGTTCTATGATTATTGAGTGAATACAAGCTTATGAATTTGCTGTTTAAAAACACTTAATTTTGTTTAGAGTCACATATAGCGTTACGTTATGACGTGACTGTGTTTGTGGATGCTACATATAGTAAAATATGTTTCACAATTTTGTCAAACATATATAATTTGTTTGATTTTGTATTTGATTCTCTTTTGAGTATTTGCTGAATTCGAAATCGTCCGAGGCTCCGATAGGCCGAGTCGCAGGCCGAGTAAGTTAATGTACGACCTCTCTAGTACCCAGTTGAACGAAACTTGGAATTTCCCGTTTATTTTTAGAAAACATGGCCGACAAAAATGTCACCATCGACGATCGAATTCGAAAGTAAAAATTTGATCACTCTGAGTTAAATTTGATTAGAATTTTACATGTCAGTGATGTGAAACAGCGCTGTTGACATGGATCAGATCCATAAGGACGCCCTGCGCCGCACACGTGTGGCGCTTGTTAAAGATTTGGACGTGAACAACGTTTGTGATGAGCTTTTGAGCCAGGACATTTTCACTCAGCTTATGATGGAATATATCATGGTGAGTTGTGACTGTGTTTTCACGTGTTTCATGTCAGTGTAATTAAGTATTTATTATTAGACAACCCCGAACCCTACATTGGCCCAATTTACGGTATACGCCTTCTGATTTTCATTAAAATTAAACTATAAGTTTAATGATACATAGTTAATTTAATCATAAGTTAATTTTTAACTTATGATCTCTTAGCCATTTTAACCACAAGTTATATATTCTACTGATTTTCATCACACGACATCTTTACTGGACATTAGCCTATTATCTTTTAAACAGTCGGAACGTACACGCATTGACAAAGTTCGCCGCCTCTTAGACGATTTAGTAAGAAGAGGGCCTGACGCTTACCTTAAGTTTCTTGAAGTTTTAAAAAAATCAGGATACCCATTCCTAGCTGATCAAATTGTTAAAAATGAGGAAATTCTTCGAAGAGAGAAAGAACCTTTTTCTTCTATACCAATTCAAGCAACCAATCAGACACGAGAAGAAATCCACCCAGCCTCAAGACCATGGTCAAGGAATATCACAGCAACTCAATCTTCCTTTGTTGGGAGTCAAAATTCAAATTCAAATTCCTCGTCTATGGAATCATTAGGTTCCAGCTCAATGATATACAGCGGACCTTCGACGTCCTCTCTTCCATTGTCTAGATCAGAGCCTTCTTGTCTACAGCCTGGTGGTTCAGCAGTTCGTGAAATGGGTAAGTGTTGGGCGCAATTAAAATAAATACCATATCAAATCCAATGTAATAGATGAATAATAAAAAAGAAGATGTGTTTGTGAAACTCGTTGATGACAACGTTCCATAGAAGGAACTTGGCAATGATTGTCCATTATCGGTAAATTCATTTCTGACCTTGATCTTTCACTTGACTAGATATGAGTCATGACTTAGTTTCTGTCTTGTAGATTCGCTAGATATGGCGAAGTTGAAAATTCAGTTAGATTGAAAGACAAGTGGACAGACCTTAAATCATATGTCCTCTACTCATAGACATATAATAGATTCAAGAACCCAAAAATCCTATTTTTTCCCCAAATCTGTACACATACCCCAGATTTACAATTGATGATAAATTAATCAGCCGCTAATATTCATCGTAAAACAATCTTACAACTATGTTTAATCTGTGATGAACTATAATTGTAAATAAAATCAAAGGTGACCTACTGACCTATACATGTAGGTTTAATATGGGACGGATGCGGCACTGCCTAATATTAATGTATAACTCATTGGTTAGGATTTGAATTATACGACACAATTGTACATAATTATAATATGCACATGTCACTATAGTAGATACTTACTTCATGATTGATTTGATAAACAAGCAAAATGCTGCCTTTGCAGTTTTCATAATGTGGCTGTTGATGCATTAATTAATAAATACAAAATGTATACATGAAGCATGTTATTTGTAATTCGTAGAATCTAGTGAGGATAACGAACTGGATTTAACTGGAAGTTCCCCATTAAATCCAACCAGCATGGATGTTGATGAAAAGGATTCCCACATTGGTAGTGTTGAAGAAGCGGCTTTGTTAGGAGGTATAATATTATAAATATACTGCATAACACCACAAAATGAGTCAACAAAGACTTTCTTCCATTGCCTGCAAAATTTTCAAAGGAGATATATTGGAATATTATAACAGTATATCACATTTATATTTTAAGCTCTATTTATTTAATTATAGTGTTGTGTTGTGCATGTACTATGCCTAAATAGTGGTCTTGGTTTGATTTATAGTGCATGAGTCGGATGCAAGTGCATGATGTATCAAACCCTGACTACTATTGAGGCATACAAGTACATGCAATTTAACACAATTGTTATTACTGTTCTATGCTGACTGTTGTATATATAGAACCATTTTAACAAGACCATGGACTTTCAGTAGGACGTAGCTATCTATTTCTTGCGTCAAAACAAGTTAAAAATGACACTGTTTCAAGCGAAATATACACCAATTTCGTGGTCTTAACTCAAAAACCAGACAAATCTTGTTGATTTCAAAGAGCCATGGCTGAGTGGCCTACAATGAAAAAGACAGGCCTACGTCACATTGCTGTTTGACACAACTACACAAAGTCCAAGCTCGTGTTAAAATGGTTCTACTGTTTTGCCTTGCTAAGTAATTGTGAGGTTTGAGTGTTGTCTTGTCCCTAAAAATAATTAGCGGAAAAGCAAGTGTTTGCTCTTTTAATTATAATTGACTTGATTGATTATTTATTCAACAAGTTGCTGTATAATCACAAAAAAATCTTAAAGTTTTTATAAATGAGACGTCATGATAGACTTTACCGAGAAAATTAACTCGAGTTTTTTGGCAGACAAATTCTCATTTTTTGTACATTCTGTATCAAGCCTCATTTAAAAAAGCATTTTCATGATTCAACAAATTTTAATATTTAATTTGTTCAAAAATTTATTAGAAACTTTAACTTTAAAACCCCCATCAATATATTAAGGTGTTTTTGGATGTCAATTGTATGTATCTACGTTATATATATATATATATTTATATATAAACCAACATTAGGCTGCCATGGTGTTATAGTTTGGCTACCAAACATAATGATTTTAGGGTCCAATGTTCTGAACTCTCTGTTAGCTGCTCTTAAGATTTTCATTGAAAGCATTTGCCATGCTAAATTTTGGCATAGTATGCTAATGCTCTATGCACCCTTTGTATACTATGCTAAAATAGATGAGTATTGAACATGTAGAGACAGACTGACAGGGGGCATAATAATATTTCTTGAGATGATTATTCATACCAATCTATAGACCAGCTGCAATAATGTAGCCCTCTCCGATTTTTTATATCTGTCACCGAGGGGAAAGGGCACTATAGAATAAGGGGAATTAACTTGTATAGGCCCAACCCAAGAGACAGGGGGTCAGCCTAGTCAATAGGCTTAAATTGACCTCTAAGTCGAATATGCATAGAGCTATAACTCGAAGGCAGGTTTCACAATTTATTGATTAAGTGATTTTAATTAACTTATAAAATATCAACAATAATCAAAATAGAATAAAGTCAAAAAGTACAGGATAAAATAATTATTTCTTAAAAAGCCAAATGAGTCAGAATGAATTTAACTCAATGTTGCTTAGTCTACTGACGGACTGGTGGACAGTCAACTAGATAGTCAGTGTGAAGACATAAGCAACATGAGATAGTGGCCGAAAGTGTCTGACTGAAATTTAGCTCGATGTTGCTTAGTCTTACTGACAGACTGATGGACAGTCAACTAGATAGCCAGTATGGAGACATAAGCAACATGAGGTAGCGGCTGAAATGAGTCAGATTGAAATTTAGCTCGATGTTGCTTAGTCTTACTGACAGACTGGTAGACAGTCAACTAGATAGTCAGTATAAAGACATAAGCAACATGAGGTAGCGGTCGAAAGTTTCTGACTGAATTGAATAAATTTCTAACTGTATTTATAATCTAAAAGATAATTAATAAAAGTGATGTACATTACTCGTGATAATTACTCAAAAAAACTTAAGAACAACTCGGAACAATTATATAGACTAATTGGGGATAATTAGCAGAGCAGACTGACTCTAGCTAATTACTTGTCATTTGGCATGAGTAAACTCTTAAACATATTTACACAAAATAACACATCATGACATATCTGTTGTTTACTGAAGAACAAAAAATCGGGAGAGGGCTACATTATTGCAGCTATCTATAGACATGCTTTGTAGTTCTTGAACAGGCCATATACATGTATAACAAGGTTACTAAAATGTGGTTTTGTATTTTGTGTTTTGATAGAGCTCTCAACATATTCTGTTCAGCCCTCAGATGGAAATTGTTCATATAGTCTGGGACCAGCAACAACAGCAACAATTTCATCAATATACAGCTCGCAGAAACCTGAAAAGGTATGAGTATGATGGTCTTGTTTGAATCATTGTATCACTGGTACATTTCACAATATTTACGTACATTTGCAAATATGTTTCCTTATATGAACCAATAAAATAGCGAAAACGTTCAATTCTGTATGAACTTTTTCATGACGTCACAATGATCATAGCACGCACCTATCGTTTGTCGCTTGGATTATTGTAAACTTAAACTCTCGGTAATTTTAACAGTTCTGGATGATTTGTCTTTTCCAAAGTAAATATATAAGTAATAAATAGCAATGTTAAAAAGTTCACCAGGATATGAAGTTGATTGGTATGTGATCAGATCTACCGAGAAGCCCTTCAGGCTTCACAGAATTTGATCACGTGACCAACCAACTTCATATTTCAATGAATCTTTTTAAATTGCTGTTTATTTCTTAAATACTAAATATTTTAAATTGACGAAAGATTTAGTATTTTAAGCTGATCAAATTGTTAAACTGCATGTTGAGAGATAGAACATGTAATGACCAAATAGGATATCACTTTTAATGAGGACTTGTGTGTTAAAATTAAAAAAAGGAAATTGATTGCAGAATTGTTAATTGGTAAATCA
The DNA here is from genome assembly GCA_015776775.1 of Magallana hongkongensis. Lineage (NCBI taxonomy): Eukaryota > Metazoa > Mollusca > Bivalvia > Ostreida > Ostreidae > Magallana > Magallana hongkongensis. Next base: position 22,327,921 of record CM027466.1, read on the forward strand.
CTGTGACAATACATTCCAAATGATTAATGGCTTACTTCTATCAGAATATGCAAATTTGTGTACTACTTTCAATAACACCACAGAAAGTTAGATAGGAATATTATGTAGATATGTAAGTGATTAGTCATAATATCTTACATGTATAAAAACTATTTATCATGATGTTTTTTTAATAAAAATTCTAATGATAACAAACATTTTTGAAAAATGCAATTTATTTGTCAGTTTAACTAGTCAAGTAAAAGGTGATCAGCAAAGGTCAATTAAAGTTAACCATGTTGTTCTAGATCTTCCATCTGAAACACTCCTCGTACTTTTCAGTCATAGTTACATTGTATGAGTCCAATATAGACAAAATCATTCCTTAAACATTGTAGTGTTAAATATGAATAAAATGTTAAAATAGACACAGTTTTTGGTACTCAACAGTGATCTTTATAAAGTTTATGCATTAAATAATGAAATAAAGGGAGAAAAGATAAGTTGTTTTAACTGACAGTCATTATATACTAGTAATTAACACCCACTGACCGAAACTCCCTTTAAATCTCAGCCTTGGGTCATAATTGTCTTGATTTAATTTGATTACCGTAGATCAATGTCATAAAATATGAAGATACAAAATTAAATTTATATGAAATTGTGCTAAAATATACAGCGGTTTGTATCTAAATTAACTAACATATTACTGTAACCGGTTATTATTGTTCCGATCGAGTAACTGGTTAGAAACTGCCATAATTTTTAAAATACATATCATTGTTTCAAAATACTTGTTTTACCAAAATTGAATGTAAAATTTATAAAAATATACAAAAATTTAAAGTATTATAATTCTAAAATTTAAGGAGGCTGGATTTATAGCCAACAAACTATTCCATCAAATCTCTTTAAAATCTTAGATATGATTTGTTTTTAGCCAAAAACTATTACCGATATTAAAAAAACTCCTAATGTTTCATTTACAAAATAAATGAATAGTTTCCTATGCCTTTATACAGGGCTATTCTTCTGAAGGAGATCAATTTACCGGTAGTTTAAAAATGGCAATAACCATTAAGCCCTCTTTAATAATATTATTACAATATACAGGTTTACATGCATCAGTATAATGTTAGAACAGCGTGAGAACACTGCTTTCAGTATTAGGCATTGTAATTAAGACTGATTATAGCTATAACTGGCCTTATTGTTCATGTTGTAAAACTCACATTTTCCAGCGCTACACTATGGATTCAGACCCAAGAGGGGCTGTTCTTATCATAAACAATAGAAGATTTGAAAACAACCACAAAGAGCGACTAGGAACAGAGCAAGACTGCCGGAACTTAAAGCTTCTCTTTGAGGAATTAGGTTTTGACGTTTATGTGAAAGAAGATTTGAAAAGTTTTGTGAGTCATTTTGGAGATTTTTTTTTTTATATCCCCCTTCCCCTTACCCAAGCCTTTTTGTACAAACTTTTAAGGGATGATAAATATGTATTAGAATTCTGATTATGTCCTGCCTGTCTGTGAGTCTGTCCCATTCCATTTTCATATGTAGTCCAGAACTTTGTACAAAAGAATGCTGTTTTACAAAAATTGCCTTTCTCTTCTGCATTGAAAAACCAATTCTCTTTTCTGACTGCAATTTTAGCTTGTTATGAAGTACTACAGTAGTGAAAAACTGAAAATGCATTTCTTTGAAAAAAATTTTTCTCATCTTCAGTCCACTTTACAGGCAGTCTTGTTACATAAATATGAGGAACCAAAGCATTTATATATTTAATTATCAGTATTATTTTTTTTTTTTATAAAAACACCATCAGAACCAATGAATTTTTTTTTTTAGTTAATGGTGTAACAGATAAAAAAGCCTGTGGGTTCCAACAATCTTATAAAATATATGAATTTTGCATACTATTTGTAGGAAATTTTGAGAGACTGTAGGGATTTTGCAAAAGACCCAATCTTAGCCAAGGTTGACTGTATGGTGCTGGCAGTGCTTTCACATGGCACAGCGGACAATGTGATATGTGGAGCTGATGCAAAAATGATTAATGTGATGGATGAAATTTGTCCCATTTTTTCACCACTGAGATGTCCTTATTTGTCTGGCAAACCAAAGATGTATATCTTCAATGCTTGCAGAGGAGGTGAGCTTCATTGCAATTTATTGGGCCTTTACTTCAAGTGTTGAAACAACCTTAAAAAACTTTAGATAAACCCTCCATTTTATTTCCATCGTATTTCAAAAAGTTGTTGACTGGAAATAAGTGCAAAAGTAATAAGTTGAACCCTCTGACAGAAGTTTGTCCAAAGGCTAAAAGTAACATTTCTGTCTAAATATCCAACATTTTATGTGTGGCCAGAATCCCAGTTAACAAAAGTTACTGTTATCAAAGACCCTGCAGTGTTTGTTTGCTTTTCTATGATTGGAATATTTTGAAACACTTGTGCTAGCCATCAAAATCATAAAGATAATGCCCCGGCCATTACTTTTATAGTACTGGTATGGGAAGTTATTGAAATAGTGAAAAAGAAATTCTTACAACATAATGTACCTGCTTAATACATGTATATGACTGTAAAAAAAAACTTTCAGCACCCAATTGGGCTCAGCATACTCATGGAGATCAGCAATATATAGTCCTTTATTACGTGACTGTGAATTTCTCACATTAATGTCTGCCAGGTATGGCCCGCCAAATTCACAAAAATGAACTAAACATACTGGTTGTACGTTTCACATTTATAAAAAAGGTTTATCGACTGTAAACTGTAGTTTATGAATTGTAAACTGCATGTATAATTACTGGTAATGCTTCGTTAACTATAGTTTTCATCTGTAACACAATATTTAACGGTACCGTTGTAAACTAGCTATAATTTACGAATACTAAATAATGTAAATTAATCTGTCTGTTAATAAACATGAAAGATAGATTCTGCTGATAAATGTAAATTCACATCTGTAAACTATAATTCTCATTCTTTGACTGTAATGAAGAGTTGTTAATTATAGTTTCACAAATCATGAGAGTACCTGTATATTTATCAGATAAATTGTGTTTTGCAGTCGCAAATGATTTTTTGTGTAAATTATAGTTTACACTACATAGATGAGCGCATTATCTATGGTTTACAAATATCAAATATAGATTAACATTGTTACATACTATAGTTTATTGGTTTACAAATATCAAATATAGATTAACATTGTTACATACTATAGTTTATTACTTTAAGTTTTGGTATAACCAATAAACCTAGTTTATCAACTCTGAAACTATGTTTAGCTCATTTTTGTGAGTTTGGCATGCCATAGCCAGGTTTATGGACATTTTATGTTTAAAAAATATCAAATGTTGATACTGTAAGTTAAAAGTTAAATCTCTCTCTCTGAGTCGTTGTGCTTATCCAAGGAATATGTGGTGCAAAGTGAATGGACATCAGTCCATTGGAGGTCAACTCCCATTGTAAGCTGGTACCCAGTTTCAGCTGGGTAAACTCAGACAATGTACATTTAGATAAAGTGCCTTGTCTGAGAACAAAACATCCATTGACAACAGCAGGGTTTGAACCAGAAACCTTTGGTTTACTGGCTGAATGCCCTTGACCACTGAGCCAATGTGCTCTTGTTGCCAAAAATGTTAATGAGTTCAATCTAATTCATCATTGAAGTTAATTTAATGAGTTACTAAATGTATTTAGTGGTAATTCCTTTTTGTTAAAACCGTTAAAGGCTAAAATGAAAAGTTGTTTTAATTTCTATTGTTTGGAATATGGGTCTATGAAATGCACCACAGATCTATTATATATTTTACTTATTTTATAAGTTTTTTAATCTGTAGATTAAGAATACTTTTCAAAACATTTTTGATTTGATCATATTAATAATGATCAGGTTAACACAGAAATAACTTTGGAAATATAGTCTTTATAGCATGATATATATAAATCCATACACTGATTTGCTTTGTTGACTCGTAGATAATAGTTATACGCATGGAATTCAACTGTTAAAAAAAGGGAGAGTAAGAATAAATGATTATTTACCATCATGCCTGTCATAATATGAATGTAAACAATTCCTATGATGCACACTTTGAAATTATTAAATAAATGTATTTTCTCTGTACAATACTCATTACATAATGAATAACATGTATGTCCCATATGAAACCTTGGCAGATTCTTTTTATTAATATGACAATTAATGAGAATTTCTTCTTGACTTAATTTACAGAGAAAAATGGTCGTTCGACCCCGAGTGTAACACTTCATGTTGATGAACTTCAAAGAGATGGACCCAATGAAGTCGGAGGATACAGATCCCAAGTTCTGGAAAATCAGGATATTCTTTTCTGTTATTCAACTTTTCCAGGTAAAGAGTTAATATGTATGGTCACCAAACATTGTACATATTGTACCGGTACAATCATGTACTGAGTAGGTTACTTATGGTCTGCTTTGAAAAAGGGCATATATTGCATGTTTGCTCAATTTCTTGAGAACCGTTTGCTTGGTGACAATATTTAATTCAAATGGAAATTTACAACTTGGATAAAGATACCTGTAGTCTAAAACTAAGTTCAAAGTGGAATTACCAGTACTTTTCAAGTACACATGCGGTATTTAAACAGAATATCAATAGTAATGATGAACAGGAACAAACTATGAGGCCTTAGTAACCAAAAATTTAAATCCATGCAGTAGATGGGGGTGGATTTATTGGTCAAATGGTGAAAATGCAATTAAGTCATTGAAAATCTTCTTTAATACTGGGCATCTACATGCAGCAGACAAACAAAGTATAAAGTTAATTTATAACAAATGATTTTTGGTATGCATCCCATAAGTGACCGCTTAATAGTGTTTGATTGTGTATGTGGTATTTAAATTTAAGTCATCGTGACTGATTGTTCTTATGCTTCCATTAGGATATGCTTCCTACAGGGATCCAGATAGAGGCAGTTGGTTTGTTCAGGAGTTTGTAGAAGTATTTCGGGAACAAGCTAATGAAGAACATGTGATGGATATGTTAACCGAAGTACGTACTTATGTACTGGACATGTATCAGAGCTCTCAGTACTTTGATTGCAAAATTTGGGATAGTTTGAAAAATGCTATCTGCTATGTGTGCATGTTTATCATATATAACGAAATTTACCAAAAAGGTACCCTTTATGGATCATGTTAATTATAGCTCTAATGCATTCTCCAGGTACTGTATATACTAGTAATCCTTCATTCACAAATGTTAACATAAACCTGAATTGAATTAGTGGTATGTAGAGAGAAATTTTTCATACCAATAGGTTAACAAAAGAGTTTCCCAGAAGAACCATACGGATAATTCTTTAGAGGCCTCATGTGTGCAGATACCATGTCCTGCAACCTCCTTGACCAAGAAATGGTACTTGAACCCTCTTGGGGCTACAAGTCTTGCATAAGTAAATGTACATAACATAACTCATATATCATATATATCTGTACATTCTATGCAAATGCATGTACAATGGATTCACTTGATTTTTTCCATATGATTTCCCGTGAAAAAAATCATAAAAAATTCATGTGAACTTAATTTCATGTGAAGTGTATGTTTTTAGCTGAACCGAGGTTCAAGTGAGCTTTTCTGATCACCCGTTGTCCGTCGTCCGTCCGTCCGTCCGTCCGTCCGTCTGTCTGTCTGTCCGTCCGTCTGTAAACTTTTCTCATTTTCAACTTCTTCTCAAAAACCAATGGGCCAAATTTAACCAAATTTGGTACAAAGCATCCTTATGGAAAGGGGGTTATAAATTGTTAAAATAAAGGGCACAGCCCTTTTCAAAAGGGAGATAATTGCGAAACAGTAAGTATAGGGTGCATGTCTTTAAAAATCTTCTTCTCAAGAACCACTGCACCAGAAATGCCAATATTTACACAAAAGCTTGTATATATAGTGAAGATTTTAAATTGTAAAAATCGTGACCCTCGGACCAAAACTGGGGCCCCAGGCGGGGTTCAAAGTTTAACATAGAAATACATAGGAAAATGTTTTAAAAATCTTCTTCTCAAGAACCACTGCACCAGAAATGCCAATATTTACACAAAAGCTTGTATATATAGTAAAGATTCTAAATTGTAACAATCGTGACCCTCAGACCAAAACTGGGGCCCCAGGCGGGGTTCAAAGTTTAACATAGAAATACCTTAGGAAAATGTTTAAAAAATCTTCTTCTCAAGAACCACTGCACCAGAAATGCCAATATTTACACAAAAGCTTGTATGTATAATGAAGATTCTAAATTGTAGAAATCGTGACCCTCAGACCAAAACTGCTGGGTTCAAAGTTTAAGATAGAACTACATATGAAAAATGTTTAAAATTTTCTTCTCAAAAACCACTTCACCAAAAATGCCAATACATACACAAAAGGTTGTATATATAGTGAAGATTGTAAAAATCGTGACCCCCGAACAAAAAGTGGGGCCCCAGTAGGGGTTTAGATTTTAACATATATCGGAAAATGTTTTAAAATCTTCTTCTCAAGAACTATAGTGCAACTATTTGGGATATTACTATGCATAGATGTACGTACTTAAATAATGTAGATTCAAAAAATTGTAACTCCCGGACAATTGATGGGCACCAAGAGGGGTTCAAAATTTAAACATTTTAAAAATCATTAAGGAAAAGTTTAAAAATTTTCTTCTCAAGAACTACAATGTTTTAGTTTGTGGAATTTCTATGCCTTCGCTTATGTAGATTCCTAATTGGTAAAATCGTGACCCCCGGACCAATACTGGGGCCCCAAGATGGGGTCAAAGTTTATTATAGAAATATTAAGGTAACATGTTAAAAAATCTTCTTCTCGAGAACTACAATGCTTCAATTTGTGAGATTACTATCATGCATACAACCTTGGATAATGAAGGTTCGACAGTTTTAAAATAGTGACCCCTGGACTAATACTAGGGACCCTAAAAGTTAAATGTAGAAGTACCGGTATATATGGAAAATGTTTAAAAATCTTCTTTTCGAGAACTACAATGCATCAATTTGTCAGATAACTACGTAAGCACCCTCAAATAGTGTAGCCGTGACCTCAATCTAATACTGGGGCCCCAAGAGGTGTTCAAAGTTTAGCATAGAAATATAGAGGGAAAGTGTTGAAAAATCTTTTTCTAGGGAACTATAATGCTTCAGCTTGTGAGATAACTATGCAAGCATCCTTAAATAATGTAGATTCCAAATAATAAAAACTTTAGCCCTGGACTAATACTGTGGCCCCAAGAGGGGTTCAAAGTTTAACATAGAAAGATATATTGAACATGTTTTTAAAAAGTTTTTCTCGAGAACTAAAATGCTACAGTTTGTGAGATTACTATGCAAGGATCCTCAAATTGTGTAAACTCTAATGTAGTGGAACCAAGAGTTATCTTTCTTGATGTTCTGTACAGTCTGAGAGTTATTCCTCTTAAAGTGGAACTCTGCACTGTTCAGTTTTTCAGGTTGTGTACGTGCGGTCCCACCGCAGTGCTACACATTTTCATTCCTATGTTACTATTTATGTTGTTCAAGCCAACCATAAACCTCGGACCATAACTGGGTCCCCCGAAAGGAGTTCAATGTTTAAAATAGAAAAAGAATATGCTACGAAATGTAATGTTACAAGGAACTGCTGTTCAGGTGAGCGATGTGGCCCATGGGCCTCTTGTATTATAAATTTGTTAATTATTAAAGCCAAAAATAAAAAAATTGATGTAATTACCAGGTAGTAAAAGTATTGTGAGAATTTTTACTGAAAATTCATGCTTCTTTCACATAAAATCTACATTAAACCTTAGTATGATAAGTACATGTACACATAGTTACCGGAAAATGATATTTAAGAGATATTGTTTAATTTGAAAGCTTTTTGTATTTGATATTCTTAAACAAAAAAAGTGATTTGAAGTGATTTCAATAGAATTGAATATACAAATTTGGCAAAAATGAATGGTAACCAATTGTTGACCTTAAAGACAGTATTTTAGTGCATGTGATACATGATATTCATGTATCACATACCAATGCATTAATGTATTGATATGATAGATTTTGTTGTTACATGTAGTACAATTTGATATCAGAGATAGTGATCTGATCAAATATGCTATTCCAAGCTGCTGCTTTTTATATGTTTTTTTGTGTTTTAATTTTAGTCTCCTATTATGTGTTTTATGAGATAATACACAGTCATGCATCTGTTGTAAACTTACCAAAAAATAGGCCTCGGAACAACCCCCCCCCCCCCCCCCCTACCCTGGCAAACAGAATTATCCCTTGGACCCTCCTGGAATAATTTTCTAGATACACACATTCTATGAACACTGCAAGTTATGGTGATGAGGCATTTTGACAATTTGAATGCAGTGCTATGCATGCTTTTAATATGTTTTACTGTACATGTAACAGCTAGGCTTCTTTTATGTCTCATTCCACACAAAGGTTATTCCATGCATTCATATGTACAAGTTTAGAAGACAGATTTTATCAAATTGTTTTAAAGTACCATGTACAATGAATATAATTATGGTGTATCATTGTAAGAGTTTATGATTGATAATCATTTTATGTCAACATATTACATGTATAATACTTTATAAATATTTGCATGTTATCGTAGTACATCGTTTGCAGGTTAATGTATATTGAAGAACAATGATTGCTGTCATATAAAAGTAAATTTATTGATTTAGGGGGACAGCTGATAGCAACTTTACAAGCTGTATGAAGCGTCCTATATGATCTATGTACCATATCATAAACTGCATGTAATATCCAAAACATACATGTACGTATATAATACATTACTTGTAATTTTCAGATCATGCTTTGTTATTGAATTCATTTTTTTCTTATTATATATATTTGTGAGATACTTGATAGGAGATCTGGGGGTTATCTTTGGTCATGTGTGAATTAGCTGATATCAGGCTATACTATTCATTTTGTATCTCGTATATGCTTGTACTTGACTCTCATTGGTCAGAGAGAATGTACACTCAATTACTGCATTGTAAATTTATAAGCTTTGGTTACACCATAATTTATGCTGGTTGTTTAGAATTGAGTGATGGTGGTTTAATAACAGTGGTGGGTTCATCTGTTCCTTGATGGTTTGAAAAACCAAATCCTTGATTTCAAAATGTATATTACAAAATGAAACTTAAAGGAAGAACCAAGACCGATCGCTGTAATATACACTGCATTATTTTAACCAAAATTTTCATGTTTTTTCTATTGTCACAAAATCATGTTGTAAGATTTGGTTGAAATTGCTATTAGAATTTAACACACCTTATGCTTATTGTGTTATAATCTGCCATTATGTTTTCTGAAAAACTACAAATCCAGCCCATCATGTTGCTGGTAAAAGCAAATAAATTGCTATCATGAAAAATGTTTTTCTATTTGTTGTATGTTCCTTATACCAACCAGTTCAAGTTCTCAGATCCCCTTTCCAATAAATTTTTAGAGTGTTGTTTCATGCAAAATGCATGTTTCATTCAAAAGAAGAGTATGTAGGTGTTTTAAAAGCTGTATCATTTTTGCTAGAGTGAGTTGTTATGGATTATAATGAAAATGGTACTTGACAACAGTCAATGAATCTTTTATTTTTTCAGTGTCTTTGTCTGTGGTAACGCTATGAATCGATTTTGTAATGTACAGTCAAATAAATTCAAATGACGTATTGTTGGGGCGCAAGCGGGGTTTGCATAATTAAAAGTAATGGAAATCACATAAATCTGTCAAAATGAATATTCTAATATTTAATCGTACAATTGCTGAAAATCATAAAAATATAAGGAAACTCAGAGAGGAATCATTGTTTGAATATTATGAGGTGATAATTTCGGTTAGGGCGTGATCAAATCTATCATAAAGCCCTTTGGGCTTCATTGGATGGTCAACAGGTCAACACCCCCCATCAAAATTATCTCCTCATAATATTTAAAGAATGATTCCTTATTACTTATATCTATAACATTTTCACGATTTTACGAATAAATAAGCAAACCCCGCTTGCGCCCCAATTATACGTCATTTCAATATATTGGACTGTATAGTTCAAAATGGATACCTAGTTTTATTGGAGGCAATGGCATTGAAAAATGTAAATATAATTATGGATTAAAGTACATTATAATTAAACGTGTATACCTATATACAGTGCCTCATTGTTCAGTGGCGTCAGAAGCAAATTGAAAGCGGGGGGGGGGGGGGGGGGGGGCTAGACATCATCAGAAATCTTGACGAGCAAAAAAAAAAAAAAAAAACTCCCCCAAATCACGGATATGTGTGTGTTGTGGGGGGGGGGGGGGGGGTGCGATAACTTCAATCTTCAAAGTCATTCAATCTTCAATGTCACTTATTTTCAATGTGATTTTTTAAATACTCTCCCCCCCCCCCCCCCCCCAAAAAAAAATAAGGGGGGCAGCTTTGTTATACTTCAATTTTTTAATATGTAATAAGAAAAATGATGTTTGTTGCGAAAAAGAGTGTTTCGGGGGGCTGACCCATCCCTGATGCTACGTGCCTGATACTTGTGTCTAACTTTGCAAAAAAAAAAAAAAGCGGGGGAGGGGGGGGATAAGTCTCAGCCCCCCCCCCCCCCCCCCCCCCCCGGTTCTGACGCCAATGTTGTTTATCTTCTAGTTGTGAACTCTTATAGTTAGGCTGCAGGTCTGTAGCTAAAAGCTCGAGAGTCGCCATTTTTAAATGTAAACAAACTGCATCACTTCACTTCACAGGACTGGTGATGGAGTTTAAAAGATTATCAGAGGCAAGTTAAGTGATGATGTCTGCAGTAAAACGTTGTAGGAATTTTTTGGAAGAAAATATTTGCATAGAATATGTTCGGAAATTAGGTTAATCAGTCCAAAACTAGCGCAATTTTTTGTGCGCCGTAAATAACAGATTTTTACTATGGGAGGCTCTGCAGCTCCCAGGTCGTCTATCCGGGTATTTTTTTCAGACCAGGAGCTACAGTCCTGCAGCTAGCTATTAGAAAGATATTTAGACGGCAAACTAGTCAGGCCATGAGTCCTTTATTTGATGCATCTTACATTGCTCTTTGAAAATGTGATGCAGTCTTTGGTGAAGGAACCCGTTTACGCCGACAAAAAATGAAACGGAGTTGCTCGTGCCTAATGAGCAGGCAAAGTGTCTGGCTGAAAGAGGCGACTTCCTAGAGAAACATTTTACAACCTTGGAATTTCCGTATTTGATAAAAACCACAGCCTTCAAAAATGGGATTCCCCTGAGTTATATTTGATATCGAATTTATTACATGTTTTGTATGTGATGAAGATACAGCGCTGTTGACATGGATCAGATCCATAGGGACGCCCTGCGCCGCACACGTGTGGCGCTGGTCAAAGATTTGGACGTTAACATCGTTTGTGATGAGCTTTTGAGCCAAGACATTTTTACTCCGCTTATGATTGAGCATATCATGGTGAGTTGTGCTGTCGTGTCATTAATGTTCATGATTATATGGTTTACAATGTGACTTTTTTGATAACAAAGTAAAGATTCAATATTTCAGTGCATGTTATTTGTCAATTTGCTGTAATTCATTTGAATGAAAAGTTGGATTTGCATATCCATTCACTGCATGTGCTAAAAATAGATAATAGACATCCGAAATTGGAGTGTGATATGTTGAGTTATAAGCGAGTTACAGAGCTTGAAATTCTTCGCTATGTAAACAAAGCGTTTGTTTACATTTTGAACATTGAAGTAAAAATTTCAGGTTTAAACCTAAAATGAATGTGCTAAACGTTAGGAATTTTTTTATCTATGCTTAAAATAAATAAAAAGATCGACAAATAAGCTGGAAAAAGATTTTTATTGGTATATTGAACATATGTAAACAAAAACAGGGCACGAGCCTTGTTTACATGACAAAGAATTGTGAGCCCTGTATCTTGCTTATAACTCTACGAATGACTCTCAAATTTTCTAAAGCATTGTAAATAGTGAAAACCTAAATATAGAATTTGACCAAAATCGTGAACATGTCCCTTTAAAGTACTAGTATATACTTTTGAGGGGGTCAGCAAGATTCCAGTTTCCTATGAGAAAGTCCTTTTCCTTAGGCATACATTACATCGAATTTATCAATTATTTTCAAGAACTAAGTCTTGTCAGCAGCAATGATTTGTGCTTAGGTCCAAACACTGTTTCACATTCGGTTTGTCTGAGTAACTGCATAGGAGAGTTGATTAAAATCAACTCCCAAAAATGATAATGGAATCTGACATAGATGCATATCAAATTACAATAAATCTTATTAATTTTAAGTGACATTGTTGAAATAAAAAAGATGATTTACTTTTTGATTATTACAATTGAAAGAAGAAATACTGAGTATATTAATATAAATGATAAAGTGTCTCTGAATTAAAATGTCTTACCGAATCTACAAAGATTTGAGTCAGTATCACCAATTTTTTATAGAACATTTTTATTATTATGTATTTGTAGCTTAAATTCTTTAATCATTTTTAGAGTAGAACTACCATTAAAAGTATGTAATTTTTAGCTCATCGAGACGAAGTCGTTGGGGGGGGGGGGGGGGTCAGCGTCGACGTCAGCCTCCGGACCTGATTAAATATTTGGGAGCAGGTTTAATTAATTAGATATATATATTGTCCTTTCTTCACCAAACTTGCATGGATGGTGCATCTGGGCGTACTTATGGACTTAACAGATTTGGATGCTGAATCATCGTATCATATGATACACTGTGATATATTAATGTATTGTGTTATATTGTATAAAATTTCATATTTTGTCATATGAAACAATATAAATCATTGAAATAAATTTCAGTATCATATAATTGCATCATATGATATATCAAATTATACAATAATTATTATTAAGTATAAATCATATGATACAATATCATAAAGTATATGATATAATGTATCATATGATATGATACTGTAATACGATATGAAACGATATTCTATTAAATCATACAATATTGCATTATACAAATATTTTACAATATTGTATGTTATTATGATTGATTAATTCCTTGCTATCTGATTGGCTCATATCCAATTATCTAGAAAACCCCCCAGAACGACGTGTCATAGCTTTAATTACGCTATTTTAATGAACTATGCGTTCATAAAATATGAGAAAAGTAGTCTCATAAAGGTGATGCTCGTCTCTGTGAGCTCTATTATTATTGGCTACCTAATTTCTGCTGTTGAATCAAGATTTTTCCCCATTAAAATTTATCAACATTAAGATCTAACATATATTGTCCTATTTAATTTCAGCTTAAATTAATCTTAAGTCACACAATAGAACAGAACAAGTTATACAATTTAACGTCCATAACACTAAAAAATGACCAGGAAAAAAATTATAACCCTATAATTGGTTCCGACCTCTAAACGGCCACGTTGTGAAATATTTTATGCATTGAGTGTATAATGTCTATATGGTTGGTATATGTATGTGTTGTCAATAGAGAGAGGTTTGTCCCCACGTACATGTACTCTTCGGGCGCCCCCTGTGTATTTAATCGATGTTTCATATTTTGACTTAATATTTCTTAAACAGGTCGAAGGTACACGCAATGACAAAGTTTGCCGCCTCTTAAACACTTTAGCTGAAATAGGAACTAACGCTTACCAAGCGTTTCTCAATGTTCTAAAGACAACTGGATACGAATTTCTAGCAAATCAAATTGTTCAAAATGAGGAAATGATTCGGAGAGAAAACCCCTTTATTTCGACTCCAATTCAAGAAACCAATCAGCCTGCAGAGGAAATCCGCACATCTCCAATACCATTTGAGTTAAGAAATTATACCAGTGCTGGGCAATCTTCTTTTGTCGGGAGTCAAATTCAAAATTCAAATTCCTCATCTTTAGAAGCGTCCGGTTCCAGCACAATAATTTACAGCAGAACTTCTGAATTTTCTCTTCCACCGTCCAGATCAACGCGAATTAATAGTGAACCTCCACCCGTTGGTTTGTTTGATTGGGAAAGAGGTAAGTTTGGAGACATAATCAAATTAAAATAATGCAAATAAAAGGTATAAAACAGGATGTAAAATACTATGACAAATTGGGGGAGGGGAGGACAACTCCATGGTAATTTTCTGTATGCAATTTTGAAAAAAAAAATGTTTGCTGCGAGAAAAAGTAAACAAGCTTTCTTAGATAGTGTAGATTCTAAATTAATTAAACCATGACAACTGGGATAATACTTGGACACCAAGGGGGTTGGAAGTTCAACAACTCAGTCTTTTTTCAAAGGTAGTACACAATACTGAGTAATTTACTTTTCACTTTTTATTATTACATGCACTTGTACCCTTTTTCATATTTGGTACGTTGAGGCATATGGTAATAAGATCGATCATTTGATGCATCTAAGGAGATCTTTACATGTAAGTTTCAGTGATCTTCTTTTAATAAATTGGTATTATGCATTTTAAAATATTTGGAATACATGCATCTTCGCTAGCCAATGGCTTCTGATCCGCACCGCTCCATTTTTGAGGAGCGGTGCGGATCAGAAACCCAAGACTAGCGAAGATGCATGTATTCCAAAAATTTTAATATATGTTGATTTTTGTGAGTTTACAATATTTTAGGAGAGTTTCGATTCATAGTCAAAATTGTGAAGAAAGATAAAATTTAAAACTGTTATTCTGGTGAGCAATGTGGCTAAAGGGCATGTGCGGATCTAGAGTAAAATAGTAAAATTATAGCAAATATGCCTCGGACCCCCCCCCCCCCCCCCCACGGCAAACAGTTATCCTTTGGACCCTCCCCCCCCCCCCCCCCCCCGGAAAAAAACCCATTATGGTTCCGGGTATGAAAGGGTCTCCTGTTGATATTAATGTATAAAACATAATTTGTACACTGAAGAATCAAATGAGGGTCATGAGTTTCTGGATTTTAAATCTTTTTAAAGTACTCCTAATCAGACTCAAATAACCGGTACAATTCTACATGTATATGATTTTTTAGTATGTTTTTACGTAGGTAACAGGGTATTTTTTCCTTTGACAGAGACACCATATCCCGTTCAATCACCAGTAAATGAAAGTCGGTCATATAGTGTAGAACTAGACTCAATGTCATCAAAATAGAGCTTGCAAAGTATTGAACAGGTATGAGTTTGAAAGTCCTGTTTGAATTATTGTATGATTACAATTCAAAACACTAGAAATTTATTGATAATTTAGTATTTTATGCTGTAATTGCAAAACTTGTAAAACCGACATTTTTCAGCGCTACACAATGAATTCATATCCAAGAGGGGCTGCTCTTATAATTAGCAATAAAAGATTTGAGAATGATCACCGGGAGCGACCGGGAACAGAGCAAGACTGCAGGAAATTAAAGCTTCTTTACGAGGAGTTGGGCTTCCACGTGTCTGTTAAAGAGGATTTGAAAAGATATGTGAGTCATTTGGGAGAATATTTATAACCCACCACCCAGGCCCTCACAAACAATTTTTATGAAGAAAATACATGTAGATAAAAATCACAGTCTATCTGCTTCTGTCTGTGTGTATGTCCTACATGTATATTTCACATTCAAATCGAATGAAAATCTAACATATTTACATAAGAACAGGATAGACTCGCTCTACAATTGATATCTATTTAAGGTATAGTACGAAACACCCCTGAAATTATATATTTGAAATATTTTCTCAAATACACAAAATAATGACTTAATATTATGTAAAAATTAATTTCAGTCCCATATCTTAAGAAAAAAAATATAAATCATAACCATCAATTACTCAAGGCCAAAAAAATTGAGATACAACGTATTTCGATAATTTTGAAACATACATTTGGATGGTGTTCATATGATTTTTGTGCAATTTAGCCTTGTATATCATTTAAAAATGCGTAACTTGTGTTCTTTTAAGGAAAGACCTGAAATTTGGACAACCACCACCAAAGTTTAGGCTTTATGTCAAACAAATTTCAAGGTCATATCAACAGGTCAAAGGTCAAATATGATGACGTCATCAAGAATTTTTATCAATTTATACCTCCGTCAAACATACTTAAACCTTAATTAATCTAAAACCAATGGTTAAATATTCTTTTATATATATATATTTTAATAACAGGGTCATGACAATTATACTGTTAAATTTATTCAAATTTAAATTATACATTTTCTTTTTAGATACCGTTAAGTGTTGCAAATTTTCGTCATAAAGGAGTATTCACAAGCGCTAGTTTTACATTATATCGCATGAGAAATTATCTTAAGTTACCAGTTATAATTTATTTTAGTTTCTTTAAGTAACAAGAAGGTCTCCTGTTAAAATAGCAGCACAAATATTTGTAATGTCTTGAAAAATAACTTAATAGCATAGAAAATTATAACGATGACTATTTCATTTTACACTCCACTGAAAGTAGATGCCAATGGTAGGTTTGGGGCGATGTAGGCAAAAATTGTGAGGATGGATTTTTTTTCTTCAAATTTTACGATAAGATTTCATTCCAACGAAAAAAAATATCAAAATTTCAGAAAAATTGAATGATAGGAAAATTTAGCTTATCTGTTTTGTACTTCTGTATGAAATATTACAATATTTTTTGTCAATTTTAACATGTTTAACAGAATAGATAAAAAATGAAAATGCATTAAGGTATTCAATGTATAATGAAGGGATATTAATCAATTTTGAATCATTTTAAATTAGTTGAATATGTATTCATTTGCTTGATAACATTAAAAGTGGAATAAACCAAATTCACATGACAAAATATCAGAAGCCGGTCATTTTGCACCGTAAAATTTTTAAGGAGTTGTTTTCCCTTGATGAAAAGAAGAAAAAAAAGACTTTATCAAAATAAAATAACCGCGGTAAATGATTCATTTTCTTTCATATTTAAAAAAAAAAAGAAAGAAAGTGTATGCATATATTCACCCAGAGATTTGAATGAATTACAATGTTTTATTAAAACATGCGCGTTGCTCAAATTTTTGAAAATTCCTTTGGTGGCATTGAGTATTTTTATTTGAAAAAAAAATTAAAAAATAAATCTATGGTTAAGAATATTGGATCATTTTTACAAAATGTGGTCATTATACATTGAATACCTCAATTCTTTAAAAACAAAATTCTTATATTCGGTCCATTTACAGGCAGTCATTGCTACATACGTACATATATAAGAAACAAAAGCATTTCTTTCAAAATTGTGAAATTCATTACTCTAGCTGGCATGACACTGCAACTGCTCTCTATTTTCAAGGTTTTTTTAAGGAAATTTGTCGAGTTGTTTAAAGAAGGCGATGCGACCTAACTTGTCGAGGAGTCCCTTATAATCTTTCTATGCATTATTGCCCCAAAAAATGAAGAAAAAAAGTTTTGGTCGCAATGTTGCCGTCCTATCGACGACTATAGTATATAAAATACAGTCACATGACGCGTTTTTACAATTCATTATAGTCAGAGGCAAAGCAAATACAAATATTAGTATTTCATTAATAAAATATGAATATACATATTCTTTGTAGGAAATATTGAGAGAGTGTCAGATATTTGCAAGAGACCCAATCTTAGCCAAGGTTGACTGTATGGTGCTTGCATTGCTTTCACATGGCACAGCAGACAATGTGATAAGTGGAACTGATGGAATTGGAATTCATGTGGTTGAGAAGATATGTCCCATTTTTTCAGCAAAGAGATGTCTCTCTCTCTGTGGCAAACCTAAGATGTATATCTTTAATGCCTGCAGAGGAGGCGAGTTCATACAATTTCAATATCTAAGACCTTTTCTTTAGGTGTTAAAAACAACCTAGACAACCTGTTTTATAAAGCTTCGAGATAAATCACCATTTTAAAAAAATCCTGACTTGGTTTGAGGGAACTCTTGGATTTTATGACAGAAGTATTGTCAAAGACAGAGGGCATGATTTCTGTCTGAATGTCCAAGTTGGCAACAATTGCTTATTGCTGCTAGATTCCAAGCCAATGACAGTTGTAAAAGGATTTAGTGTTGATAATGCACCTTAACTCTAATAGCACGGGGCTTTATTGAAATAGCAAAAGAATCCTTACTATATGCAAAATCTTATATCTGCATGTTATCAAAAATCTATCGAGCATTTAATTAGAATTGCACAGACTGGGAATTCATTCTCTTTGGAAATAGCACTAGTCTTCTATACTGGTCATTGCTCCTAGATAAAAATACATGTAGTAATAAGCATTTTGCAAGTTCTGACTTTATGCTTACGTGTTTTAATGTCCGTTAATTGGAACACTGTAAGGTCCAATGAAAGGTACGATAGATTTAAGAGATGAATTTTTAAGCCGGGTTTTCCAAAGGAAAAATCCAGTTATTGAAATGGTGAGAATGACGGGGCGGGCGGCTGCCCAAAGGGTTTCCTTATTGTACGGATAACTCCTCCTACAGTTTCAAGATAGGAAGTTGTTGTTTTGCAGATCAATTGTACATATATCAGAGCTGTGCATATTACTAGGAATTTTGATTTTTGATAATTTATAAATAAAATACCAGCTGTTGAACTAAGACATTTTCTCGGATAATATTGCATATAGTACCCCTATTGTACGGATATATAACTACACGTATTCATACAGTTTTCAAGATAGGAAATTGTTGTTTTGCATAAATCAGAGACTTACACATTTTTTGAATTTTGATAATTTATGAAAAAATGCCACTTAAAATAATGGAAATTAGCCAACTTTACATAGAAAAGAGTAAAGTGAGATTAAATGAATAATTGCTTACACGACCGTCATAGTTGTAGTAAAAATAGTTTCCAATCATAGGAAAGAGAATTTTATATGTATTTTTTTTTTACATACAAAACTCATTAGAAAAATAATTTGCCACACCTAAAAATTATTGAAGATTCTTTTATTAACCTAACTAAAATTGATTTTTTCTTGAATTCATGCACAGAAAAAACTGGCCATTCCATTCCACATCTTTCCCTGAGTAAAACAATACAGCGCGATGAACTTCAAAGAGATGGACCTTATGGAGACATGGAGACCATATCTCAAGTTCTGGATAATCAGGATATTCTTCTTTGTTATTCAACATTTCCAGGTAAAGAATAAAAATGCGCCGCTTCGGTCGATCACAGGTGTGTCCAAATGAGACATCCGGCAAATTTTACTATCTGCGCACACATCACGCCTCGCACTACTTTGTTAACTAGGCAGTGACAACTTCATGTAAATATTCAAGTACATGTTCAGCACTATGGAACATTATTTTGAAGCATTTGTCTTGATATTCAAACATTCATACAGTTAAAAATGATTTAAATCATTATTCTTAATATGCGTATGAATTTCTTTCAGAAGTACACTTCACCTACTTAATGCTAAGTTATTAGTAATTCATTCATTGCTATTTCAGGAAAGCCTACAATTTATCCTATTTAAAGCATGTTGTACTTTCGGCATTTCATGATGCTCACAACTGATACTTTCGATTTTTCCTTTAAAAGAAATACTTGGTTTTTGTCTGTTAGGATACACATCCTACAGGGATACAGAGAAAGGCAGTTGGTTCATTCAGGAGTTTGTAGACGTATTTTATGAACATGCTGATGAAGAACATGTGATGGACATGTTAACTGAAGTACGTACCTATCAGAGCTCTCAGTACCTTGATTACAAAATAGGGGATTGTTTTCAAAAGAGATTTGTTTTTGCCATTTACAGGTATCGATGTAAAAAAACCAAAAACTTGAACATATTAAGTTATAGCTGTACTACATTGTCCTGGTACTATATTATCCTTCATTCAAAAATGTTTACTTAAACCTGTATTAGTCGGTTTTTTTTTTAAATAGAATATATTTTACCAACAGATAAACAAAAGAGTTTCCAAGAGGAATTATAAGGATAATTCTTCAGAGGACTCCTGTGTGCAGATACCATGTCCTGCAACCTCTTTGACAAAGAAATGGTACATGAACCCTCCTCCCTTTGCCACAAGCTTTAGGCGAACAATTTACTATTAATAATTGTCTGCTGTGCCATGTGAAAGCACGATGACAGAATTTTATACAAAGCCCAGAAGGCTAATTCGAGGTTTAAGATTGGATATACGTTTGTATATTATCGTCCTAATGTGATAATTGAAGTATTATAAAATACATATATGTACATTTTTCATTTCTATTTTTTATGTAATTATTACATTGTACATTTGTTGTAATATCTCATAATGGCAGAATGATGTGTCTGTGCACTGCAAAAAATTTGTTCACATTGATTATGTATTTATACAATGCCTATACATCATGTGCTTTTGAGCTAATAAACTATACTATACGAGATACGAAATTCAATGTTATCTAAATTGACCAATCATATTATTCATATGAACATCCTTCGATACAAATTAATACTTTATTATCTCTATCATAATGTTTATATTGTTGTGATATTAACTGTGGTGAATTATTCCACACCGTATAAATAATTGAAATATCATGTGCGGTTTTGTTCGCCTTTAGCTGTTTAGTTTATTTTCCCAAATACATTTTAACCCGGAGCGTACTCGCCCCGACTGTGTGTAATTTAAATGATAATCGGAATGGAAATTTTGAGTGTGGTTTTAGCTACATGTAGGAATCAATGACAGAATCAACCAATCAAATCGATTGAAGATTAGACATCATGATTAAAATATTTTAAAAATACTAGTTCCTGACGCCGTAGAAGATTTACAACCTCACGACAAGAGTCCATGTACATTTTACTGATCAATGCCATAGTCGAGGTTTTTGAGAGAGAGAGAGAGAGAGAGAGAGAGAGAGAGAGAGAGAGAGAGAGAGAGAGAGAGAGAGAGATCAATAACTTAATGAAAGTAATGTTTAGCTCTGTATTAAGTGTTTGCGGTTGGGCCCGGGGGAGGGGGGGGGGGGTCGTTTAATACATGCTTACATGTACATGATACATGTATATGTACATTGTAATAATTGATTAATGGTAAAATTTGCCTTTCAATATCATTTTATTTTATATTTAACTACTGCAGTATCAATTATAACTTACATTACATCTATCTTTTCTAATTAGTGTCTGCAAAATGATGGATTTCTGTATAACATACATGTAGGTGGTATTTATTAGATATTACTCGAAATATGCGATGTACAGTCAGAGACAGTGTTAAATGTATTTATGTCTCTGGTACTGTGTATATAACTCATTGAATTACCATTGATGAGAAATAAAGCAGCAATACATGACAATTATAACAATTACAGTCAAGAAAAGTATTAACATTTTGCAGTTTTCAAGTTTTCAAAAAAGTTTATACACGTTCACGTGCAAATCATGATATTTGAAA
Organism: Magallana hongkongensis; assembly: GCA_015776775.1. NCBI lineage: Eukaryota > Metazoa > Mollusca > Bivalvia > Ostreida > Ostreidae > Magallana > Magallana hongkongensis. The sequence continues at coordinate 22,349,295 of CM027466.1, forward strand.
GTTGACAATTCATTGCTTATTTTTAAAAGTTGGATGCAGAAAACAAACCCAGGTCGCAAAATTATGACAAGAAGATATTAGTACACATCAACTGATGACGCCTCCAACAGATTGATAAAGCAAGCCACCGATATAAATGTGTTTTTAGAATTAAAAGTAATTCATATACCGAAACACAATTAAGCATCAAGTTTATTAAGTTTTCATATATTTCATAATGACGTGCATGTTAAGCTGTAATTTTATTGAATATACAAGTATGCCAAGCAAGCATTTTTCTTCTAAATTTTCCTAAAATTTGATAATAAAATAATCTTTGAAAAAGCAAGAAAACACAACTAACAGAAATTTTAAATGACTTTATTGGTGACTAAAACGCCACAACACCCCAACCCCTCCCCCAAGTGACTAAAACGCCACATGGTAAAGGTGACAAAAGCACCACAACAAAAACAAAGTTCAATTGCCACGTGACTAAAACGCCACAACTGAGATCCATATAATTAAGTGACTAAAACGCCACCTTTACTGAATGCCATGGAACTTCAGCATCAAAAAGTCTTTCGAATCTCCTCGGCCAAACTTTTTCTCCAGTGACATTGCAATTCTCTCAAATAACCTGGGTCTTCTAAAGCGAAACGGACAAACTTTAATCTTTGTCACGTGACCAATGGATAGGCTCTCTGTATTTGGTTCGCTTGCTTTCGTTCTTTCCAGATTTCGCTGAAATCGTTTGATCTACAAAATGGAGAAACATCCAATTATGATAAGCATTTTTTTGTCTAAAATCTTTAAAGTTTCTTCGAAGAATAAAAAAAATGCTGGCACAAATAGTTTATAACGCCTTAATATTGGGATATTTCAAATTTGATATTAATTTAGATGCATTTTTGGAAAGACATAAATATGTATTTAACATGCAATACAATACAATGCAATACATACGTTAAAACTTGTCTCCTCGCTGTTATGAAGAATCCTTTCGTATCTTTCAGCTGTCTTTGTCATTTCTGTAAAGAAAAGAAAAAAAATCATGCATAAGGAATCGAACACAATCTTTTTGATAATAATTTCATAATTACAATCAAAAGCAGTGTCAAATTGAATAAGAGTTAAACCATGTACATACCGTTGTTGACCAGGGACAGGATATGCTGCCCCCACATTCTCTGGAGGGTGGTCAAGTCCGTCTCTGTCACCGTGTGTTTCTTCAACGCCTCCATGAAGAGAAAGCCGAACAAAACGTACTTCCTTTGTTGATCTGAAATTAAAACTAATTATCGTCATGGTAATAAATATCTGGTCCATTAGAATTAAGAAAAACCATGAATTCAAAAAGGTAACTCGGGTCACATCTAGATTAGAATGAAATCTTGAGCAGTGTGTTATTTACATACCAGCAACTTCTTTGTTCTTGGAGTAAGAGAATCTACCAAGTTGATCAAAATTCTCCTCTCCATACAGAAACATCACCAGCTGCAGAATGTGTTTCCTCTATAAAAAAACCCATTAAGTAAAAGAATTAGTTTTAAAAGCCCAGAATTCGAAATTAATATGTCAGATTGTGTATATGCAATGCGATGAAGCAATGTTAAGGTCTTTAAAATCATAAGCAAACAACAAAAAGTATAAATATCAAACATACCACGGGCGTCATTGTCCGTGTGTTTGTGGAGGACAAGTAGTCCACCAACAGTGAACGCAACCGACCCTCGAACCCTGCTTTCTCCATCTTGATCAGTAATAGAATCCTTGCAATATCGATAAGAGCGTGTGTTTATCTGTCGATTGACAACGATAATAGTTCGCAACGTTTATGACGTCATGTCATTATGATTCGCATCGAGACGACGTCACGAATAAAGAGAAAAAACAAACAAAAAAGTTGATGTTTTCCGGATTTAGTCTTTTTTCCACATGCATCGTCCTGCTTTGTATGGATTCTATAACACGTTGTCGGTTAGTCGTGTTTGTTAATCAAGAGGTCCGGATGATTGTGGCCATTTTAAGGCTATATTCAACTACTCTGTATAAAGATATGGGAAATGAGTTTATATATTTTTGCATTTATTTACCTCTCGCTTCTTCGTTCCGTGACATCGAGCGACATCATCTTTTTGAGCCAATTTAAATGATGACTACATTATATCTGTTTTTCATAGATGATATCTGTTTACGAAACTATATACAACCATTATTTAGTACATATATATTATCAATACAAAGTTCATTTTAATCTGATGTTTAAATCACTTTAAATTACTTAAAAATATGGGTTTCCAGCAGGTGTTCGAATTTAAAATGACCGAAAAGAATTAATTTAATTTTTTTTTTTGGGGGGGGGGATCAACTTTTTAAAATCTTACAGTTATTCATGAAAATAAATTAAAGTCCCTTCGGTATTCAAACTCGGGACCTGCGAGTCGGTAGATCTAGGCTACACCCATTGAGCCACAGACAGAGTTATTCAACTGGTTTTGTATCCACACACCGTTGCAGTTATGATAACCACATCTTTAAAAAATAATGATTCAACACCTAAATAAAGTCACAGCGATAGCACACCGATCTAATGCAGACCCTATCTTAATGTATCGAACCTGTATAATAGGGCCAACTCAGTGCCCTGGCGCCAAAAATAGGCGCCTATATCGCCACTTTTGAGACCAGATTCCGTCAGGGGACACTTGTAACCTTGAGGACCGGGTCTCAGCTAAATGGCATACCTCCTAGTTTGGGCGCTAGGCGCCCCGTTTAGAGACCCTATCTAAATTTACGGAACCTGTACGATACATGTAGGGTCAATTCAGCGCCCTGACGCAAAAAATCGGTAATTATATCGCCACTTTTGAGACTGGATTTCGTCAGGGGACAGCCGTACCCCCAAAGAATTCGGTCTCAGCTATACTCTGTCGCGAGTTCTTGCTTCCACCACTTTTCGCATGTATTTCGATAATAATAAATACCTTTGTGCTCAACCTACTTTCATCAAATAATATGAAAAATGTCCAGATTATCTGTTTTGAAACGCCCCATCCACCGCTTCAGGTTTCAATACACATCTCAAAATAGAAAGTCTACGGGGATTTTGCATTGCATCAGCCATTAATAAGCCCGGATGATAACGTTGAAAAATTGTGCGAGGTGTCCCGAGTACTTCCGAATGGAGAAGAGATGTAAACATTTCCCATTATAAATCTCCGTAAGAAATTTGTTTTCGTTCCGGTGAAATTTTATGAGTGAAAAGGGATCATTTGTCAATGAAGATATCTTGATTTTTTCCATTTCACTGATTTCAACTGTAGTTCTTTTACAGGTGTGTGTATTTATATTCCAAATTATCAATAAGTGATGGAAGCAGTAATTTTGGGACAGACTATAAATGGCAGAGAGAGAGAGAGAGAGAGAGAGAGAGAGAGAGAGAGAGAGAGAGAGAGAGAGAGAGAGAGATAGAGAGAGAGAGAGAGACAGAGAGAGAGAGAGAGGGGAAGAGAGGAGAGCTCAATAACTTAATGAAAGTAATGTTTAGCTCTGTATTAAGTGTTTGCGGTTGGGCCCGGGGGGGGGGGGGGTCGTTTAATACATGTATACATGTACATGATACATGTATATGTACATTGTAATAATTGATTAATGGTAAAATTTGCCTTTCAATATCATTTTATTTTATATTTAACACTGCAGTATCAATTATAACTTACAATACATCTATCTTTTCTAATTAGTGTCTGCAAAATGATGGATTTCTGTATATCATACATGTAGGTGGTATTTATTAGATATTACTCGAAATATGCGATGTACAGTCAGAGACAGTGTTAAATGTATTTATGTCTCTGGTACTGTGTATATAACTCATTGAATTATCATTGATGAGAAATAAAGCAGCAATACATGACAATTATAACAATTACAGTCAAGAAAAGTAATAACATTTTGCAGTTTTCAAAAAAGTTTATACACGTTCACGTGCAAATCATGATATTTGAAAGTTGACAATTCATTGCTTATTTTTAAAAGTTAGATGCAGAAAACAAACCCAGGTCGCAAAATTATGACAAGAAGATATTAGTACACATCAACTGATGACGCCTCGAACAGATTGATAAAGCAAGCCACCGATATAACTGTGTTTTTAAAATTAAAAGTAATTCATATACCGAAACACAATTAAGCATCAAGTTTATTATGTTTTCATTTATTTCATAATGTCGCGCATGTTAAGCTGTAATTTTATTGAATATACAAGTATGCCAAGCAAGCATTTTTCTTCTAAATTTTCATAAAATTTGATAATAAAATAATCTTTGAAAAAGCAAGAAAACACAATAAACAGATATTTTAAATGACTTTATTGGTGACTAAAACGCCACAACACCCCAACCCCTCCCCGAAGTGACTAAAACGCCACATGGTAAAGGTGACAAAAGCACCACAACAAAAACAAAGTTCAATTGCCACGTGACTAAAACGCCACAACTGAGATCCATATAATCAAGTGACTAGAACGCCACCTTTACTGAATGCCATGGAACTTCAGCATCAAAAAGTCTTTCGAATCTCCTCGGCCAAACTTTTTTTTCAGTGACATTGCAATTCTCTCAAATAACCTGGGTCTTCTAAAGCGAAACGGACAGACTTTAGTCTTTGTCACGTGACCAATGGATAGGCTCTCTGTATTTGGTTCGCTTGCTTTCGTTCTTTCCAGATTTCGCTGAAATCGTTTGATCTACAAAATGGAGAAACATCCAATTATGATAAGCATTTTTTGGTTTAAAGTCTTTAAAGTTTCTTCGAAGAATAAAAAAAATGCTGGCAAAAATAGTTTATAACGCCTTAAATATTGGGATATTTCAAATTTGATATTAATTTAGATGCATTTTTGGAAAGACATAAATATGTATTTAACATGCAATCAAATACATACGTTAAAAATTGTCTCCTCGCTGTTATGAAGAATCCTTTCGTATCTTTCAGCTGTCTTTGTCATTTCTGTAAGAAAAAGAAAAAAAAAATCATGCATAAGGAATCGAACACAATCTTTTTGATAATAATTTCATAATTACAATCAAAAGCAGTGTCAAATTGAATAAGAGTTAAACCATGTACATACCGTTGTTGACCAGGGACAGGATATGCTGCCCCCACATTCTCTGGAGGGTGGTCAAGTCCGTCTCTGTCACCGTGTGTTTCTTCAACGCCTCCATGAAGAGAAAGCCGAACAAAACGTACTTCCTTTGTTGATCTGAAATTAAAACTAATTATCGTCAGGGTAATAAATAACTGGTCCATTAGAATTAAGAAAAACCATGAATTAAAAAAGGTAACTCGGGTCACATCTAGATTAGAATGAAATCTTGAGCAGTGTATTATTAACATACCAGCAACTTCTTTGTTCTTGGAGTAAGAGAATCTACCAAGTTGATCAAAATTCTCCTCTCCATACAGAAACATCACCAGCTGCAGAATGTGTTTCCTCTGTAAAAAAAACATTTAGTAAAAGAATTAATTTTAAAAGCCCAGAATTCGAAATTAATATGTCAGATTGTGTATATGCAATGCGATGAAGCAATGTTAAGGTCTTTAAAAGCATAAGCAAACAACAAAAAGTATAAATAGCAAACATACCACGGGCGTCATTGTCCGTGTGTTTGTGGAGGACGAGTAGTCCACCAACAGTGAACGCAACCGACCCTCGAACCCTGCTTTCTCCATCTTGATCAGTAATAGAATCCTTGTAATTGATTTTGCCGATAAGAGCGTGTGTTTATCGGTCGATTGACAACGATAATAGTTCGCGACGTTTATGACGTCATGTCATTATGATGCGCATCGAGACGACGTCACGAATAAAGAAAAAAAACAAACAAAAAAGTTGATGTTTTCCGGATTTAGTCTTTTTTCCACATGCATCGTCCTGCTTTGTATGGATTCTATAACACGTTGTCGGTTAGTCGTGTTTGTTAATCAAGAGGTCCAGATGATTGTGGCCATTTTAATGCTATATTTAACTACTCTGTATAAAGATATGGGAAATGAGTTTAGATATTTTTGCATTTATTCACCTCTCGCTTCTTCGTTCCGTGACATCGAGCGACATCATCTTTTTGAGCCAATTTAAATGATGACTACATTATATCTGTTTTTCATAGATGATATCTGTTTACGAAACTATATACAACCATTATTTAGTACATATATATTATCAATACAAAATTCAATTTAATCTGATGTTTTAATCACTTTAAATTACTTAAAAATATGGGTTTCCAGCAGGTGTTCGAATTTAAAATGACAGAAAAGAATTAATTCAATTTTTTTTTTAAATCTTACAGTTTTTCATGAAAATAAATTAGAGTCCCTTCGGTATTCAAACTCGGGACCTGCGAGTCGGTAGGTCTAGGCTACACCCATTGAGCCACAGACAGAGTTATTCAACTGGTTTGTATCCACACACCGTTGCAGTTATGATACCACATCTTTAAAAAATAATGATTCAACACCTAAATAAAGTCACAGCAACAGCACACCGATCTAATGCAGACCCTATCTTAATGTATGGAACCTGTATAATAGGGCAAACTCAGTGCCCTGGCGCCAAAAATAGGCGCCTATATCGCCACTTTTGAGACCAGATTCCGTCAGGGGACACTTGTAACCTTGAGGACCGGGTTTCCGCTAAATGGCATACCTCCTAGTTTGGGCGCTAGGCGCCCCGTTTAGAGACCCTATCTAAATTTACGGAACCTGTACGATACATGTAGGGTCAATTCAGCGCCCTGACGCAAAAAAATCGGTAATTATATCGCCAGTTTTGAGACTGGATTTCGTCAGGGGACAGCCGTAACCCCAAAGAATTCGGTCTCAGCTATACTCTGTCGTGAGTTCTTGCTTCCACCACTTTTCGCATGTATTTCGATAATAATAAATACCTTTTTGCTCAAACTACTTTCATCTTATAATATGAAAAATGTCCAGATTATCTGTTTTGAAACGCCCCATCCACCGCTTCAGGTTTCAATACACATCTCAAAATAGAAAGTCTACGGGGATTTTGCATTGCATCAGCCATTAATAAGCCCGGATGATAACGTTGAAAAATTGTGCGAGGTGTCACGAGTACTTCCGAATGTAGAAGAGATATAAACATTTCCCTTTTTAAATCTCCGTAAGAAATTTGTTTTCGTTCCGGTGAAATTTTATGAGTGAAAAGGGATCATTTGTCAATGAAGATATCTTGATTTTTTCCATTTCACTGATTTCAACTGTAGTTCTTTTACAGGTATGTGTATTTTTATTCCAAATCATCAATAAGTGATGGAAGCAGTAATTTGGGACAGACTATAAATGGCAGAGAGAGAGAGAGAGAGAGAGAGAGAGAGAGAGAGAGAGAGAGAGAGAGAGAGAGAGAGAGAAAGAGAGAGAGAGAGAGAGAGAGATCAATAACTTAATAAAAGTAATGTTTAGCTGTGTATTAAGTGTTTGCGGTTGGGCCCGGGGGGGGGGGGGGTCGTTTAATACATGCATACATGTACATGATACATGTATATGTACATTGTAATAATTGATTAATGGTAAAATTTGCCTTTCAATATTATTTTATTTTATATTTAACACTGCAGTATCAATTATAACTTACAATACATCTATCTTTTCTAATTAGTGTCTGCAAAATGATGGATTTCTGTATATCATACATGTAGGTGGTATTTATTAGATATTACTCGAAATATGCGATGTACAGTCAGAGACAGTGTTAAATGTATTTATGTCTCTGGTACTGTGTATATAACTCATTGAATTATCATTGATGAGAAATAAAGCAGCAATACATGACAATTATAACAATTGCAGTCAAGAAAAGTAATAACATTTTGCAGTTTTCAAAAAAGTTTATACACGTTCACGTGCAAATCATGATATTTGAAAGTTGACAATTCATTGCTTATTTTTAAAAGTTAGATGCAGAAAACAAACCCAGGTCGCAAAATTACACATCAACTGATGACGCCTCGAACAGATTGATAAAGCAAGCCACCGATATAAATGTGTTTTTAAAATTTAAAGTAATTCATATACCGAAACACAATTAAGCATCAAGTTTATTAAGTTTTCATATATTTCATAATGACGTGCATGTTAAGCTGTAATTTTATTGAATAGACAAGTATGCCAAGCAAGCATTTTTCTTCTTAATTTTCCTAAAATTTGATAATAAAATAATCTTTGAAAAAGCAAGAAAACACAATTAACAGATATTTTAAATGACTTTATTGGTGACTAAAACGCCACAACACCCCAACCCCTCCCCCAAGTGACTAAAACGCCACATGGTAAAGGTGACAAAAGCACCACAACAAAAACAAAGTTCAATTGCCACGTGACTAAAACGCCACAACTGAGATCCATATAATTAAGTGACTAAAACGCCACCTTTACTGAATGCCATGGAACTTCAGCATCAAAAAGTCTTTCGAATCTCCTCGGCCAAACTTTTTCTCCAGTGACATTGCAATTCTCTCAAATAACCTGGGTCTTCTAAAGCGAAACGGACAAACTTTAATCTTTGTCACGTGACCAATGGATAGGCTCTCTGTATTTGGTTCGCTTGCTTTCGTTCTTTCCAGATTTCGCTGAAATCGTTTGATCTACAAAATGGAGAAACATCCAATTATGATAAGCATTTTTTTGTTTAAAGTCTTTAAAGTTTCTTCGAAGAAAAAAAATGCTGGCAAAAATAGTTTATAACGCCTTAAATATTGGGATATTTCAAATTTGATATTAATTTAAATGCATTTTTGGAAAGACATAAATATGTATTTAACATGCAATCAAATACATACGTTAAAAATTGTCTCCTCGCTGTTATGAAGAATCCTTTCGTATCTTTCAGCTGTCTTTGTCATTTCTGTAAGAAAAAGAAAAAAATCATGCATAAGGAATCGAACACAATCTTTTTGATAATAATTTCATAATTACAATCAAAAGCAGTGTCAAATTGAATAAGAGTTAAACCATGTACATACCGTTGTTGACCAGGGACAGGATATGCTGCCCCCACATTCTCTGGAGGGTGGTAAAGTCCGTCTCTGTCACCGTGTGTTTCTTCAACGCCTCCATGAAGAGAAAGCCGAACAAAACGTACTTCCTTTGTTGATCTGAAATTAAAACTAATTATCGTCAGGGTAATAAATAACTGGTTCATTAGAATTAAGAAAAACCATGAATTAAAAAGGTAACTCGGGTCACATCTAGATTAGAATGAAATCTTGAGCAGTGTATTATTTACACACCAGCAACTTCTTTGTTCTTGGAGTAAGAGAATCTACCAAGTTGATCAAAATTCTCCTCTTCATACAGAAACATCACCAGCTGCAGAATGTGTTTCCTCTGTAAAAAAAAAAAACATTAAGTAAAAGAATTAATTTTAAAAGCCCAGAATTCGAAATTAATATGTCAGATTGTGTATATGCAATGCGATGAAGCAATGTTAAGGTCTTTAAAACCATAAGCAAACAACAAAAAGTATAAATAGCAAACATACCACGGGCGTCATTGTCCGTGTGTTTGTGGAGGACAAGTAGTCCACCAACAGTGAACGCAACCGACCCTCGAACCCTGCTTTCTCCATCTTGATCAGTAATAGAATCCTTGCAATTGATTTTGCCGATAAGAGCGTGTGTTTATCTGTCGATTGACAACGATAATAGTTCGCGACGTTTATGACGTCATGTCATTATGATGCGCATCGAGACGACGTCACGAATAAAGAGAAAAAACAAACAAAAAAGTTGATGTTTTCCGGATTTAGTCTTTTTTCCATATGCATCGTCCTGCTTTGTATGGATTCTATAACACGTTGTCGGTAAGTCGTGTTTGCTAATCAAGAGGTCCGGATGATTGTGGCCATTTTAATGCTATATTTAACTACTCTGTATAAAGATATGGGAAATGAGTTTAGATATTTTTGCATTATTTCACCTCTCGCTTCTTCGTTCCGTGACATCGAGCGACATCATCTTTTTGAGCCAATTTAAATGATGACTACATTATATCTGTTTTTCATAGATGATATCTGTTTACGAAACTATATACAACCATTATTTAGTACATATATATTATCAATACAAAGTTCAATTTAATCTGATGCTTAAATCACTTTAAATTACTTAAAAATATGGGTTTCCAGCAGGTGTTCGAATTTAAAATGACAGAAAAGAATTAATTCAAATTTTTTTTTTTTTTTTTGGGGGGGGGGGGGGGGGTAAACTTTTTTAAATCTTACAGTTATTCATGAAAATAGATTATTAAAGTCCCTTCGGTATTCAAACTCGGGACCTGCGAGTCGGTAGGTCTTGGCTACACCCATTGAGCCACAGACAGAGTTATTCAACTGGTCTGTATCCACACATCGTTGCAGTTAAGATAGCACATCTTTAAAAAAAATAATGATTCAACACCTAAATAAAGTCACAGCGACAGCATACCGATCTAATGCAGACCCTATCTTAATGTATGGAACCTGTATAACAGGGCCAACTCAGTGCCCTGGCGCCAAAAATAGGCGCCTATATCGCCACTTTTGAGACCAGATTCCGTCAGGGGACACTTGTAACCTTGAGGACCGAGTCTCAGCTAAATGGCATACCTCCTAGTTTGGGCGTTAGGCGTTCGTGGTGTATGGAGACAAAATATATTTTCTCTTCAAACTTATAACATGTACATATACTTTCTATAGACAGCAAGTTAAACAAAGCATTACATATCCGGCATTTTTGCAATAATCTTTCTTGTTTAAATAAATTATTGAAACTGTTCATGACCAAATTAATGTTTGAAATTAAATTAAAAAACATGCAGGTCAATTGTTATGTAAATGTGCGTTTATGCAATTTATATTGTAACATTAAATAAAAGTAAATATCAATTGGAAATAGATATGTTAAGTTTTATTTATTTTATTGTCAATCTGCCCTCACAGGAACTGTGATATAGACTAAGTAAGTAGACCATGACAACGTTTTCCAAATCCTTTTAATTCCATGTTGACTAGTCCTCTGTCTATATATCGCGCATATCAGACAGGCATTGCCAGTCTAAATTCCATGATGATGCTAAGTGGAAGGGGTCGGTCCTGTCCCAAGAACCTGTGTTCACGATTTGTATCATTTTGTGGAGAAATACTATGTCACAAACACAGAGAATGTAATAGACCATCATAGAAAAACTTTATACTGGTACATGTACATGGAACCATTACATTACAAAACAAGGTCAGAGTGACCTGCTTCTAAAAGTACCAAACCTTTTCTTTGAGATTCGTAGAGATTCTAAGCCTCGCATTGCCCCAGAAATGATCCAGACATGATTTGAGTATGTACAGTAAGATTCCACAACAAGGCCAACATGACCTACTTTTGGGTTGTGAGACGGCCTCCCTTAAACATGCATCAGCTAACTAGGTTTCAATCATTCTAGACACACAGTGTAAAAGATATGACTTGGACACAAAAAATAAAAAGGACAATGTCAAAAGACATGCATTTAATAATAAAATGCAACTGCATCAATTTCACTTTATTATCGGCAAAACATAGTACATGTACAAAGTAATTACAAAATAATGTATCACAGATTCAATCGCACCAATTACTTCTTTCACTAGGATTATTATTGGTTTATGGTACATTGTACCAGCATACATGTATGTAGTTACACACAACTCATAATTCCTGCCATTTATGACTTTGCTGCCACCGCTTAGTTTGACCTCAAAAAATTTTCCAAAGCACATGCCTTGCTTATTTACAGCTTTGATAATTCCTTTAATGGGCCATGCCATTCTTCTTCTGAAAAATTAAAAGGTCAAAAATAAATTTCATTTTCATTTTGGATGTGTATACAAGATGAACAAAATGGACATTAACTGATTAATTACAAATATATCGATATCAACTACAGATTTTTCCTTTTAAGAGTTCAAATTAGAAAACTGGCATATTCAATTAAAGTTGCAATTATGTTCAAATTCATGTTTTAAGGGATGAGGGATATTTGACTCCTTTTCAATAAAGTCATGTCTACATGGATCCACCATAGTAATAAAAAATAACCACTCAAAGATTGTCATCTTTTCATCAGCTCCACCTGAATATAAAATCATGTCATACAATGTATGCTGGTACATGTACTTGCCTAATAACATTGCTAATATTGGAAATCTGTCTGATCCAAATATAGATTCTTTCTTCCCATTTATGTGAGCCACAATCCATGGACTGCCAAAGGCCTAAAAAGATCAAGTTTTAAAGGTATTATTTTATTATATTATTACATGTCTTATTATTATATTGACATATAGAGCGCAAAATATACATAGTTTCCATGCGCTGTACAATGTACAAATTTGTGATCTCCCTCAGAATACATCAAGACTTGCATTGCTCTTACACAGCTTCCTCCCAGTTGTAAGATCTTGACCCACCCCTCCGGTATTTCACTCCCAACATAAGTACAAATGTACTCACCCCTTCATCCAGGGCCTGTTTTGTGTACTGAGCAAGTCTGTCCTTCACATCTTGGTCCTTCATTCTTTTAAGTGCTGTTGCTATGGCATCATCACATAGTCCTGCTTTTTTGGCAGCCTTGAAAATATTGAATGAAATGTGCAATGAAAATCGATGTATCAAATATTGTTGGGAAAAGCAAAATTAAGGATCTCCTTTTTACCCTTCTTGAAATTATCTTTCTGTAACGTAAATTTCTTCATTCTTACTTAGCATAAATTTTTATGTTTTAAATGCAATAATACCAGAAAATTTTGCCATTAATCTGCAGAAGGGATGAGTCTTTTTCTTCTACACTTATTGTATAACTTAAATTTACTAGAAAATGATTTCAAAAATAAAACTACATTAAAATGAATATTTCATTCATGAAGACACATGATTAATTGAAGTATATACATTAACCAGTAATCAAATGACTGTGGAGTTGGATGGATGTACTGGTAATTGCTTTTGTTCTTGTTTCCCTCAAATTAATTTGGAAGTAAACTATGCATACACACATTAGTTTTTTCTCTTATTCTAATATTAACTTGAGAAAAAAAATCTTTCAAAATGTTTCTACCTCTGCATAATGCTGGGGGTCAGTGACTGGTTCATCCTGCAAAAGAAACAGATTCATGTTTGACATACATGTAAATTACCGGTGATTAGCTTATTTCCTAATCTCTGCAGTAATGTATATTATACATGTCTTGGGAGTCACCAAACTTACTTAACCCTTGTGTAATTGACTAAAGTGATTTCTATTTGCTGATACTTTCCTCAAGATGTGCTTTATCATACATACATAGCTAGTTTTATTTTACAAGCATTTACTAGGAATGTTTTTGAGATATTATGAGTTGAAGCGTCTAAATGTTTTCATTTAATTTCTACAAAAAAAAAACATTTTTTTTTTCAAAAAATTTACCAGTATATTTACATGTAATAATTGATAGGCTATGAATATTTCCTTTGAACCAAATCAAAAGAATGTACAAGAAAAACCTTGTTTTAAATTTTTTCTTCTGTTTAAATCAAAAAAATTTATATTGGTAATAAGTAAGAAAATCTAAATCAACATACATTTTTCCAAATTCGGAACCAGAATTGCCGAGAGAGTTCCTCAGTGTACTCAGGATGGGCCATGTCCACAGCTGTTAGAAACCTCTGGACGGGGAGGGTACCAAACATCACGCTGCCAAAGTCCTGCCCCACAGGAAAAGACAAAATACATGTGTTGATATTTGTTTAAAACTCTACTACCTAAAAGATATACATGTATGTTGCATGTTTTAATTTCAAAAACTTTCTAAATCGTTTCAAATATATCATGTGTCCTTTAAAAAACAGATTACAGTTTTAAACTGTTTGAAATCACAAACCACGTAAAGCTCTCCTCAATTTCTATCAGAAAATATACATGGCTTTCATTTTTCTGGAGAAGAAAATCATTTTTGGACTACAGATTGTTTACCTTTGGTTGGTTCAGAGGAATTCCATAGTATTTCCCCAATCTCTGTATGTCCTTTATCATATAAACACCTTTGTTTGGAACCATGGCTGGGGGTTTGTTTCCTACAAGACATCCCTAAGTTCAACTTAACTTTTAAAGTACACACATTTCTAGTCATTTGAATCTCCTAAACTTAATTTCAGAAGTATTTAATACATTGATTTGAATCAAACAGCACATCATCTCCTGAACTTGAAATATTAATCCCTCTATAATGTACTTGTAATTCGTAGAAAGATTTGTTACCATGTATATTGGCAATACACAAATAAATTATTGGCTGATCATGCTTAAGGATCATGAAGGATTTTTAGACTTAGTCCAAATTTCAATCTTTTATAAAATTATGATATGTCATAAGATTAGGCTTAAAATTTGTAACTACATGTATCAACATAATAGAGACACATTCTAATAGCATATCATATAATCAATGTTTTCAATCATGAGGCAAGATAACAGTGTACAAAATTTGACTTAAGTCTAAGACTGCTTCATGATCCTGGGCCCAGATGACCGAATAAGAGTACATTGTATTTACGATTTCAAACTGAAAAAATAAATAGGTATATAAACTCATACCTGATTCCTTCATTACTCCTCCAAGGAAGAATGGTTTCAGCTGCAGGTCCATGTTTGGCCATTTTGTTCTGTATCGACATAGCACCTACATGTACAATATAGAAGCTGTCATTTTTTACTCTTACTAAAGTTATACAGTTGTCCTAACTAAGTGTTTAGACCAAAATGACCAGAACAGATAAAAAAGATACTTGAATCATGAAACTGAAATAAATCTTCAAAAGTTGTGATAAATAAAATATTCATGAATTTTCTCATTGGATATTAATAATCATAATATAAGCAGATAAGCATTTGTTAGAAATAAATTTCAGCTTGCTAGATTTCAAACCTCAATTTGGTAATTTACCGTCGAAACTTTGTAGAGGGAATTTTACTGAAAGAGGTATTCCGCAAAAGAGAAAAGTGCAATCTAATGATATGTAAAAAAAAATATATGTGGTAGAGTCAGGTATATGGCATTCCTACTAGCTCTGGCTAGTGGGTTAACCCTTTAGCTTGATCGGCAGAGTGCTTGACTGGCATGTCAGAGGACCTGGGTTCAAACCCCAGCAGAGGCAATAAGTGTCTCTGTTACATTTGGCGCCCATGTTGGGACCTGGGTATTCTCTGGCGGGTGAGAGAGATTGTCTCTAGTACTTCGCCCCATAGGTGCTGCCACTCAAGGAGAGTTGGGGACGCCTCTTTCCTTGGAGGGTGACAATGTGGTAAATTCAGGTATATGGCATGCCTACCAGCTCTGGATAGTGGGTTAACTCTTTAGCTTGATGGGTAGAGTGCAGGACTGGCATGCCAGAGGACCTGGGTTCAAACCCCAGCAGAGGCAACAAGTGTCTCTTTTAAATATAGGAGATAAATTTCATTGTGTTTTTTGCTTGATCATTGCAGCATGTTAAGAAACATATTAAGAAATACAAGTGTCCTCAACAACAACAAAAATCAGTGGAGGGGAAGCAGTGAGTGGGTAGAGAAGAAATTGTATGCACAATTCATCTGCCATGCTTGTTAACAGACAGGTCGTTTATTTTCTCTTATTTTCATATAACAAAGTGAGATGATACACATGTCATTTAAAATGTGCAAAACATTGGTTATAACAAACACGTTAAAGTTGTTCTCTTTTGAGAAGTGGACAGGCATAGCCTTCATCTACAAGGGTGTGCAATTCCAATCCACATATAACATGTAGAGCATAGAGAGTCTAAAGTCCATTCTATAGTTATAACGTTATAGCTAACGTTATAGAGGTTATTTTTATTAATGCAGCCTCTGTCAGAAGTTGAAACCCTGGCATCATATTAAATTTTGACATTTGAATTCCAAATAATTGATACAAACTTCAAATCCAATCCACGTATAGGGTGAAACTACATCATAAAAAAGTTCAACAGTTTTCTTCATGGGAGCTGCCATCTTTGTTTTCATGAACAACTGTTACCTCAAATGTTTCGTGTTTAACATTTGAAAAAAATATTTTCGATACATTTATTCACGTTAATTAAATCTAATTATCTCTCATCTTTGAATTAAAGTAAATTTATCTATAAAAAGATATGAATATGCACTCTATTTATTCATTTTTATTTTTTAAAAGGTTTTGCTGGTGTAATTTTCAGAAATTTATATCGATTAATAAAAATCCACTTTTTACTTTAAATTTTGATACATATTGAAATAGTGTTTTGTCTATTTATATGTAAAAATCTGGCATTTCAAACACAACATTAATATTAGGCCCCTAATTATGATTATCTTTTTTTTTAAAGAACTTTACTACATATCTTTTATTTATCTTCTGCAATAGAGCCGAAAAACTAACTTTGATCATAAAATCTTCGAAACAGGAGGTTTTAAAAATATTTTTATGGTATGCCAAAAAAGCATAACAACTTCTGAATCTTTTTAGAATCGACCAAGGAATTTTTTTGAATTGTTTTACGCGAGCTCGTTATTGTTTTTACTCAAAAGAATAAACAAGATATATATGTAGATATATCTTCTTTTTTTTCAAAGAGATATCTTACAATCTTTGAGAAATATCTTTTCTGAAATAGATTTTGGGCCACGTTTGGTGAAGAAAATAGTAATACAAAGAAGAAACGTCGAATTTACATATTTTTTTATCTATTCAATTTGTAAATTGCGATAATTTAACAATTAATTAGCACTTTCAAACATATTAGTGCACACAACTTTAGGAAATACAGTTGTAAACAATATTCAAACAAAATATGCCGTTTTTACTCACTTTTCATGTCCTAAAAAGAAGTACTAGTACATATAAATGAATATTTAATTAACCCATAACTTTTAACTTATATGACGGTATTTTTTTTTGGGGTGGAGGGCGTGTGTGGGTTTTAGTGAGGATGCCGTATTTTTTTCTTCAGGATCGAATGTGGTCCAATCTGGACCCTCGATGACGTAATTTCTACCGACATCTAACTAAGCATGTCGCAACCAGCCCTTGTACATGTGAACAAAGTTTTAATGCAAATATATACTGTTTGAAAAAGAGAAAATATAGAAAGCTAAGGAAGTTACGGGAAATTTATTTTTATCAATATCATACGAATTACAGCTAACATAACACAGTTTCGTGAAATTAAATTGAAAAGCAAAAAAATGCCACTCCTAAAAAGTCTAAAGAGCTTGTTATTTTTCAAACCGAACTCGTTGAAATAAAGATATAGATAAGACACATAAAATTTAGTTTATCCTGTTTATTTAGATAGCACCAACAATCTCATCTAGTAGTAGCCTCCCTTTTTACCTCCTCCTCCTCCTCCCCATCTGCAAATCAAAAACAAAAAGGGTTACAAAATAACCAAAATAGAGAGAGAGAGAGAGAGAGAGAGAGAGAGAGAGAGAGAGAGAGAGAGAGAGAGAGAGAGAGAGAGAGAGAGAGATGTACCGTGAGCAGCACTGTTGCAACAAACTATATCCACAGTAGCCCTGGCTGTATTCCCCACGGAAACAGTACTGTCTGCACTGACAGTTTCCGCCAATTCCACCGCTTCCACCTCCAGGGTACCAGTTTCCTCCGCCGGGGTACCAGTCATCGTTACCTGGGTACCACCCGCCTCCACCTCCGGGATATCCACCACCAGGATAGTAGAAGGCAGAAACTGAGAAAAAGGAAATACAGATATTTAAAAGTAGTCATTGTATTTTCCATTTGCAAGTAGTTTGATTATGCCTTGTTTTGAAATAAACAGTTTTTAAAATGTTGCACGAAAGATAAACATAGATCTAACATGTTGAGTGTCACTGGGTGTTCAAAGAATTCAATCTTACAAAAAAGTGCAGTAAACTAGATTGTGCAAGAAAAGGTAGGCCACACTAAAAAAATGAAAGATACTCTGAAGAGGAAAAAGCTCGTAGATATCTAAAACCTTTACAGCCGACCCCCCCCCCCCAAAAAAAAAAAAAAATAATAATAAGAATATAAAAACAATTTTGAACTCGTAAAAGACTAAAAAATTTCTTACCGTAGACTACAGCAATGCAGAGCACTGCTAGGGAAACAATGTGAGAGATGGCCATTGTTGTTACGTCGTGCTTCCAGACAATTCGGATATAGGGAGGGAATGCCAGGGGTCCTCATATATATACACAGATCTACCTAGCGTGACCCCGGGGTCACTGGAATTGACCGCTAGTTTCCTCTTTCCATCACAAAGAGTAATGATGAAATATTACTGTTGTATAAAGGCTTATTATTATCATAAAACTTATGAATTCCCATTACTAGTAATTGTGGCAATGTTTGGGGGTATGATGAATGTTCTGATACGTGTAAACACGTTGTTTTCACGCAAAAATGTTTATGTAGAACTCTAGATATATATATTATTCTTCTCTATATCAGAATTATTGAAATTGATAGCACTCACTCTTCCTATGTGAGTAACGCACTATCAACGCACGGTCATTGTATTTTTGATATGAATGTAATGCTAGAGATTTTAGTTTATATTTTTGTTGTTGTTTTCATTAACATTATTGATTAATTATCATCATTATCATTAATAAAAAAATGCTGTAAAAAAAGTAAAAATAAAAACGTTTATCGTAAACGTCATATTTGAACACACTTTTCATATTTATCTTTGCAAATTTATTAATTATACTAAATTTACTAACTCTCTAGTCATGAAAAAAAATAAAGCCAATAATTATAGTTTAGATATTAAATGCATGATTACTAGCTTCCTTGTCTTTTTTTCTGATCGCGTGCGATTGTACTGGAACTATAAAAATGTCGGAAACAACTATTTCATTACATATCTTAAGTATGAATGATTCATGATGACGTTTCTACATATGTATCTATCTTATATTCATTAAGCAGTCAATCTTTACTGAAGTGACCGGGGAGTCGTTAACTCAGACATTATATTGGCATTAACACTTATGTATACCTATATGGCTATTTTTCACGATGAACTATCATGAGTAATTGCACTTACGATCCCCACAAACAAAGAAAATACTAGGTGTACACAATACGATCATCCGTGTTCGCTAGATTTATCATCTTTGACATAGAAGGGGATTCACCACACGTTTATTTACCCCCCCCCCCCCCCAGTGACCCCACCCCCTTTATAAACTCCTTCCCAAAGTTATTCACACCTTATATACACTGTATATTACATGTATATGGACAAATATTATTTTTCTTTCATGTATGTGCGTAATCCCTCCACCCCATTGTAGATTTTTTTTCTTTTTCGTTGGACAACTACATGTGCAGCTGTATATTAAATGAAGTATGCTTTAACCCCACCCTACCCCAATCCCCTTTCCCTTCCCCTGTAGAAAATACTAGGCTAGTAGTTTCTTCTTTTTGGAATAGTTTTTAAGAGACTATTATTTTAAAAAACCTTTTTAACAACAATTTCTCTTTTAAGTTAATCAAAAATCGGGTGTAAACATATTACATTGAATTCTTCCTCAATCATCTCTGCATTTTATACATAATGCATGTGTACATGTCTATTAATAAAATATGTGTACTGTCATGAACAGGATAATAAATTACACATATCCATACAAGTGTTATGGAAATTCAGCCCCCCCCCCCCCCCAAAAAAAAAAAATCAAAATTAAATCTCAATTACCTCGAGATACAAGTTTTAGAAGGTAAATACCACTCAAAACTTAAAAAAAAAATTAGCCATACTAATCTTGCTATAATTTCCAAAATACTTGTACAAGTTACAACTAGCATAACAATGAAGTACATACCCGGTGATATTAAAATTAACATTTTCATTTTAACACTTGTAAAAGCTAGTTATGATCATGGATATTTTTAAAGGTAGCTAGTGGGTTTACCTGCTTGTGAGAAAAACGACCTTGAAAATTTGTCCACGTTCCAGAGTTTTATTTCTAAAATTTATTTGAAATTCGTCTGCGCGGTAATAATGATATCATGTTTTAAATACAGTGTCATTGATAACACCAAACAACGCCATTTCAATGAAATATACACATGTATAGTAAAATGCACACCTTAGTCGAGAAACGCATTACAAAACTATGCTCCAAACTTTTAAACGATTCAGACGAAATTAATTGAACTCAACACAATAACAGAGGAGATAATTATGAATCAATTCATTAAAAAATAATCAGTATGTGTTCTCGGCCAATTTTTGGCAAAACAACTTTAAAGATTTAAAAGATTTCTCAAAACCTTATATTTTCATTACGACGTTAGCCCGACGTCATCATCTCCTTACGTCTGAGAACCCAAAAATTGAAAAGCAGACTAACTGATTAACACATTTTAGAACATGTAAATGCTAATTAGACATTATTGTGAATGTTATCAAATGCACAAATGCAATATATATAAGGCTGTTAAGATACAGAAAATTGCTATTTTTTTTATTTCAATGCAAAAGAAATTGCCAGGCAACTACTGACATTATAAGTTTGTAATCGTATGAAATAATTAGCTCAAGCCAAAAGAATTTTTAAAAATTTGATCGATAGTTAAAATTACGTAACTTATAATATAAAAAAAAGCGAAGTGAATGCATACGGTTCAATTAATTTACTTGTCTTTTTTAAAACATGATTTTAAATGGAAGATCGAGTTCCAATTCAATTCTTTATTCGCTCAAGACCAGTTCACTGGTATTTGAGGTTCAAAATCAGTATATACAAATGTACACGAATACAGTCAAGGATCACATGTACAGTAGAAGTAATAATGACAAAAAAAAGGTTAAAATCACAATACAATAGGTTGTTAAAAAGTTGGTTTCTGGAAGAACAGACTTTGAAAATTTTCTTAATAAATATTGACAAGTTTTTTTTAGTTTTCCAACGCACACTCATTCTTTATAGAACAAAATGTGACAGTGTATGTGGCATCTTTAAATTTTCAGCACTTGATAATTATAAATTTCAACGCTAAAAAGATATAGAAATCTTCTTTACAAAATTCTTCTTTACCTCATCTTGATTCAACTTTATAATTAGATCTTGTAAAACTTTGTAATAATCATTAACTGTTCTTCTTTATAATATGTATTAACGAGGCCAGGCGGTTGTGACTATTTTATAGAATTTACCAACCTTCGGTTTTTCTCTGTGTCGAGATGTAAATCATAACGAATTAAATTGAAAAACAGTAGTAAGTTTGAAAATGATATTGCATGGACTTGTTGTTCTTGAAGGGGCATGGTAACGATTTTGGTCAAAATTTTTTTTTCCGATTTTAATATTTACAATGCTTCAGAAAGGCATTTTTAATAGGCAACCGAAATTTGAGTGTAGTTTGTTGAGTTATAAGCGAGTTACAGAGCTTGAAATTCTTCGCTATGTAAACAAAGCGTTTGAAAGAAAGAACGAAAACATATTTATTTGCAATAATTGATCGGAAATATTTCACGATCATATGATTACAAATTAATGTCTTTTTAGCTTAAGTTACAATGAGTGGTTTAATCCCAGAACTTTTTTTTAAAAGAACGTTAAACGTGTTAAAAGCTATTTTAATTGATTTTCTCGAAATGTATAAGTTCAATGGGGTTACACCCAACACATATCCAGTTACTCCCTAAAGAAGAAAGGAGTAAAGAATTTGTTTAAACTGATTTGGAAATAGCAAAACCTAATAGACCTTAAAATAGATTACAAAAATCATTGTGCGCTTTGACCTCAAAGCAAATTCGGGTACTACTTTTGACGCAGTGAAAATTTACGTAAAATTTCAATTTAAGAGTGAGAAAAAGATAAATGGCACTTCAATTTCTATAATATTTATTTTTAGAACGATTCAAAGTAGCAAAATAAAATAGCTAATTAAAAAACCCATCATATTTCAATGCTGAAGAATTTTGAGGTCATTGTTATAAAGACATAATTTTTCACTTTTTACAGTACATGTACATCATGGCTTTGTGGCGGTAAAATATAAAGTAAAATTCAACGAAAAACAAAGTAAAAACAAAACAGAACAAAAAACAAACAAATCTTTGGTATCGAGTCTATTTCAAAGATATTCTCTCATGTTCAAACAACGTGATTTTCCTCGCATTTTTTAAGCAGTCCGCTTCAACAAATTTTGTTTGCAAGCTGTGAATGCATCTCTGGCCTTCACAGGTTCACCTTTTCTCCTGTATAACTCAACTAGAAATTGATAGACCTGTAAATCCGAATTAATTTCGGCTGACTTAATGAATTTGTTTTCAGCGAGATTGTAACTTCCATATGACATTAACCACTGTCCTTCATATTTCAATATTGTTGTATTTTTATTGTCCGTTATGCTTTTCTCTACCTTTTCCAAATAGCTCTCCTCTTGGGAATCAAACGAACGCTTTAACACGTGCATGGTACCATACCTGAAAACCTCTACATAACCTCGAGTAATAAACTGACGTGTTATTTTCATCACAAGATAATTGTATTCTTTTTGCCTAATCAAACATTTGAGTAAAAACGGAGTGTTTTGAATATGGACGTAATTCGATATTTGTGACGTAATTGATATTTCTCTGTTGCCATAGAAGGACCACACAGCCAGTCGACTTTCTTTCGAGAACTCCCTAAACTCTGTATTAATCAAGGAAAACCACGGAACATTTTGCCTCAAAACCGTATATCCTCCAGTCATGTGAATATCCCTGTCCATGAACACACCCGTGACGTCACTTTGTTGACCAATGAAATCTAGGCACACGTTAACGTCATGACTGTCTGTCTTTCCCTCGTAAGTCCAATCTTTCACTGAATTGTCAATTGAGTTTGGCACGCTTTGGTATTGACTAGAAATAAAACAAAATAACAAGAAACACAAATAGACTTGCTGTGAAAGACGTTTGCTTGAAAATATGGACACCACCGATGACAAATGATGAACTAATATGTACAGTAATAGGCCACAACAGATATAAAATAAAACAATCGCATCATGTAAAAATCTTGCCTCTTTGTGGCCTTGTAATGAATACATCAAAAACATGAATATAAAAGTTAACGAAGTTTTTCTTAGGAAATCATGTATCGTTGAAGTCTTATTAAATGTATAAATTGTGACAATAAGAATGGTACACCGATAGAAATAGCAATATATTATTTCCAAAGAATATCTGTAGATAAAACAGTGTTGGCATCGTGCCAAACATGCGCTTTGCGTAGCCATTGAAGACATTGAATGATATCCATTGATACGGCGTCACTACAAAACTTCCGTAGGACAAGAAATCATCTAGAACACCCGTTAAAATACCAATTACACAACCAGATATACAAATATATATCCTGATAGATGATAGCATTGTCCTTTAGACTGGGTCAGAAGCTCTGGGCATATAGGGTAGCAAGACACAAATCAAAAGACTTAACAAATCTGGTCGTATGTAAACGAATAATCCACTAAAATATCCCAAAACTAAACACGTGACAAACACGACTCTCGTTTCTTCCTATTTGCACAGATACATAGGTTGGATGTGTCCACTTGCTTATTGCAACGATGAACTCCATTGCAGTTGTTCATCGTATGAATGTTGTAATCATTCGTTGTTGTTGTTTTGTTGAATTCCGTTCCTCATCTTCTGAACGTTTCCATTAATATTATTTTCAACAGAAAACGCCGTTATAAACTTTATCAAATATCCAGTGACTAGAAAAACAAACGGGGAAAGGAAGGAGTTCAGTAAAGTGTGCGTTCCAAACACCCACAGGTGCGTTGATGACGCAACGAGAATACACGAGATCATGGACAGATCATGGTTTCCGGTCACAACTTTGCAGAAGACATAAACCGAAAGCGGAAGGCAAGACGTTATACTGGCATGGAACATTCTCCACAGCTGAAATTTAAATAATGGAAAAATAAATATATATATTAAAAAAATCATTATTATATTTTATTATTTTTTCTCCAATTTCAACAATTTTCATTGCTCCTTTCTGATTATATACGAGTACGATTACAGTGTTTATTCTTACCACAAAGAGACTACTGTTGTAGCCAAGCAGCAAAGCAATATACCCCACTCCAGTCAAAATTCTCGGGTAGATGAAGGACCTCATTGCATACATTCCCAGCATGCTCTCCTGCATTCTTGCTGACGTCACATTAGGTCCGGACGCTGGAGGCAGAAATTCATAAGGTCGGAAACCATATCCTTGCAACTCAGAGTAAGCAACTGCAATAATAGAATCGACAAGACCTCAATTACCGTGTTTTAGATAAAAGTATTGAGTTTTTACACTATAGAGCCATTTTAACGAGACCTTGGACTTTCAGTAGGACATAACTATTTATTTCTTGCGTCAAAACAAGTTAAAATGACGCGGTTTCAAGCGAAATACGCAGAGATTAGGTACTAGGTACAACAAATCTTGTTGATTTCAAAGAGCCACGGCTGGTTGGCTAACAATGACATAGACATACCTACGTCATATTACTGTTTGACACATTTATCTAAAGTCCAAGCTATTGTTAAAATGGTTCTTATTTAAATCAATTTCTGTATACGTTCTAGTTAGCATTAGGTTGAGGTTGAGGGGGTAAATATGCATCGTTTTTTCTTTCGTTAGGGGTGGTGGGTAGTTTATTAAGCAGTGTACGTGTCTTTTATCGGAATATGATAAAGTATGGTATGTAAGTATGGCAAAGTATGGTATGTAAGTTATCTGTTATTGCATTTAAAACTGCACTTATGATTATAATTAGATGGTAAAGTGTTCTAGATTTAATTAAATTCATATGGAATTGCTCTTACTGTAGGCTCATTCTCTCTAACATCGCACACAAATAATGCTGCCATAACACTGCCATTTCATTTCAAGATTGATCAAGACATAAATCAGCTGGTATCTTTTGCATATTAAAAACTTTTCATCATCTGATAAAATATGTGGCTTTTGTGGGAAATGATGGCTATATAATGGTTATTCATAAAGATACATAACCTTACTTAATCGAAAGCTATAAAACGACTGCGACTCTCCCGAAAAAAAAATCCCATATATTTTATTCACACACCTCTATATAATCCTTCAAAACCAGAAAACAGTAATTGATTTTGTATATCCTGTAAGAATTAATAGAACATGTAAAATACAATTACTGCACGCTTGTACAAGATATAATCTATCTTGATCTTACAACTTGGATCGCCAATTCATCACTTTAACTATACACCAGTCTTATTCCCCTCTTCATACCTGGGAACTTAACACCCAATCTTAACGAAATGTAATTCGTATAAATTTGCATAATTTCCGTGACTGATGGCTTTTGGAATTCTATAAATTATCTACGTTCTTTCAAATTGAATAAAACCGTTTGTCAATAACCAAAATCCCAAAAAGACCACCATCCAACTTGATACATTTAATACAGACGTACAGAGAATGGAAGAGAGAGAAAGATAAACTATCTAAAATCTTGACAAATCTTTTTTTCTTATTCTGCGCGTTACATATGTCGTTTGGGGCTTTTTTTGACACCGTTGACACTGAAACTTTAAATGGAATAATCTTTTAAATTGTAAATGGTGCCAGTATTTAGTTACAGTGGGAAGAATAAAAGATGAAATTCTAGAATATTTGATTTAGAACATCCCGAAGGGTGTGATGTTTCTGTACCGCATTGTTTAAAATCCCGACAAAGTTGTATTTTGATCTTGTTTACCGCATGAATAAAAAATACAAATTCTGCATACAAATTAAATGATTATATCCTCACTGTAAGCCAAAAAATTGTAATTTTTAAGCCAACTTCATTTAGTACATGCAAACTTATTAGTTTGATTAATTCAAAACTTTTGATCGAAATGAAGCAAACTTATGTAAGTCTTTCATGACAAATGTATACTGTATTTGGTGCAGTGACCTTTGCATTCATGCACAGCACATGCGCACTTCCTCAGATTAATTAGCTACCTCTTCATACCATCGTTGAAGGTGTAAACCCATAAAAGGCGTTTCCCTCTACCACGTCTGTGTAAAGAAATTCATACGAACTCGAGGTAGTTCTGGACGACAGTTCACTCGCTGCCAGGGGCGGCGAGTTAATCGTATTCAGAATTAAATGAAAAGTTCTAAATGAAGTTAAAATAAATATTCAGCCAGTCGTGAAAATATTTTGATATTCACTGGCGCATGTAGGAAGAAAAAAGTCTTTTTATCGATCTATGAGAAACTCCCGTTCTTACACTTAGAAAAGAATTGCTACCTGTTGAATAGACTGCAGCGTTGTACCAAGTTTACATAGAATATATAATTATTTTGGTACAACCATCATAAAAAAACTATTTGCGCGACATTACATCTTCAAAACATAATAAAATCTGCATGGATTTAAAGCATATTTACTAATTTATTGTTAGGCTTATAAAGGATAATGCAAATAATTGCCCTGATCACTATGACAAGTAGGGAAAATATTTTGAACGTCTTTAAAATTAATTTCAGTACTTAAAAGATCTGTATTGCGCAACATTCTTCTTCATATGGCGAATTAACAGTAATCCATGTATACTTAGGAACGCATTTGGGAGCTAAGATTGCTCGGCGAATCTCCTAATAGCTCTTGAATATATTTACTGAAGAATGAAACAAGTTTATCCTTGATAAATCTCAAAAGTGGACTTAAACTTCTGTAATATTATGAAGACATGTTTTTTAAAAGAAGGACGATGGTACGATTGTGGGGGGGGGGGGGGGGGGTGCTAAATTGACATTTTCATTTCACTTTAGATCAGTTTTTGATAAGTCACATTTAACCGTGTGCCTCTGGGTGTCAATAGTAAACAAGAGAACCTGGGGGAATAGAGAGACCCGCACAATTACCCATAAACGTTCACATTATCACCACCGGATCAATGAAGCGCCATTAAAGGACATGGACGATGGGAAATACCATTGTCTGTAAAGATATCAGAATTCCAACCTGAACGATAAATGTTACCATGACAAAATTGTCAAAGTCAACCCGGAGGGAACCCGATACACAAAAATCTGTATGATTTTGTCAAGGTTTTTCATGATTTCAAACGGAGACCCTTGAATTTCTCCTTTCCCCCGGGTTAACCTTGGTTTCATGCGTGTTATGTAATGATGCAAACAACACCTGAATATCGATTATTATCTCGAGCATTTTACTCTATTTCAATTTTAAATTCATTGCAACCGGAGGCAAAGTATCTGATTTATTTACCTGCAATACACTGTTTGATGCATGATCAGGTACATGCACATAGCAACATGACAGTATAATTGGAATCTTGAGGCCAATTAAAAGATCAAAAACATGGAAGAATAATTTTTACTGCTTAAATCTGAAGCATTTCGTGTAAACCAAATAATCAACTTTAATAGCATGCACTATAAGCAAGCGTGTACTTTTTATGACGCCATGGTTAGGTCTCCAAACTGTATATGGCCGATTTGATACATTTCATGAGTGCCTCTTACGTTTTAAAAATTTGACGCCGTTGTTTAATTTTCATTTTTACGAGGAACCAAGCAAGCTTTCAACAGAAAATACGAGACTACTGTTTTTACGTTTCTAGTGATAAACTCTTTGAACCATGCACAATAGAAAGAAAAATCTTGAAACTTGAACGTTCTGAAGAAAAAAAAAACCCCATTAAAGTTACGGTTTTGGGTGTGTGTTTTTCCGTCTTCTTTTATCTGAGGTTGAAACATTTAAAAAGCTAGGCGTTATTAAAAATGCATGAAATTTCTCGACTGGGGAGACGAATATTTAATATATAAATAATTCCAATCGAACCTCGTCAGTTAATGTTTTTGTTATTTTAAAAATCGAAATTGTAAACATCGGTGCGTTTCCTAGCATAGAAAAATTATATAAATGAAAATAGAATTTATTGTCCGTTTTCATTTCAAGGCTCAACATAGTACATGTACATGTATCTAGCTGTATTCAAGCCTCCTACCCGCCATCCCATCAAATGCATCCAAAACTTCGAACAAATACATGTATAGGATTTTGGAAAATTCGAGAGAATTTACAACATTAAATTTTGTTTTAAAAGTTTTTAAAAGTTCCAGCCCCCCCCCCCCCCCCCAGCGCTTACCTTCCATGGCCTGGAAGATCTCATCTGGATGCAGCACCCACCAATTGTCTTTCTGCGAAACATAATTACAGCGCAAAACCAGGGTGACCACGAAAACAATCCACTCGGAATACCTTGGAAATAAGCCTTGTCCATCCTCATTATCCAAATCATATCCATGATTTCCTTTTTTACAATTATTCCCAAGAACCCATCCGCTATGAGCGGATTTCTCATTTGATCCCTCAGTCTTGGCGTCGATAGGTGTTTTTTCCTCTGTTTCATTTTTTTTTCAAACGTTCCAAAACCTGCAAAATTTCCTCTGTTATTTTGCTCGGTCGTATATAGTTAAGTCGCATTAAATTGTCGACTTGTTGTACACTGCTTTTATTGCAAGTGCATCCATCGATTAGAGATAAATTTATGATGAGGCTCCGGAAAAATCACATCATCTACCTTTAACGGATAGGAAGTTGATCAATACGAGCATATACACAGAGAGAAAAAGAATCACCAGGTATATATTTCATTTCAGCTCGCAGGTATATTCAGGTGTTGTTCTCAAAGAGAATTAATCATTTGCGTACCGATCATCCATTATG
The DNA here is from genome assembly GCA_015776775.1 of Magallana hongkongensis. NCBI lineage: Eukaryota > Metazoa > Mollusca > Bivalvia > Ostreida > Ostreidae > Magallana > Magallana hongkongensis. The sequence goes on from CM027466.1 coordinate 22,378,102, forward strand.
AACTTCATTCTAAACCACGTGGTTTTCAGTCGTTAACATTTTCCTCCTTCATTTTTTTTAATGATTTAGGTCAACTTCGCATTTGCGTTTTTTACTTCGTGTGTGTGTGTTCTTTTGGAACAAACAAGCAACGGTGATTGCTCCCTCTAATACTATGCGTTCCAGAAGTTCATTTGGACCATGAAAAGGTTCGGCGAGGCCCGTTCGACCGATTATAGCATTAAAGAGCGTTAGAAATAGCAAGTCAAGGTAGTTTTTAGTCGAGATGAAAAGAAAGAAAAGCAAAAGAATACCTGTAATTAAGATTCCCGTTTTCTTAGTAGAGGTCAAATTGCAGTGACACATGAATGGTAAATTAAAAAAGATTATTCATCAAGGACCAATTTGACTTTTGTCAAGCTTTCACTGAAAATAACTTGGAAAGGTCACGAGCACTGGTTAATTGTACTCGATAGATAATATTTAAAAAATCATCTTTGTTCCCCTCGTAAGTACCCTTATACAATCGATCACGACATAATCATATAAAAGGAACATGGCCTTGGACCACATCGCTCGCCTGTGTAACACTTACATTTCTTCTACTACCGGGGGAGGGATATTATCAGGATATAACGAGTTGATTTTAATCAACTCTCCTATGCAGTTACTCAAACAAACCGAAACTGAAACAGTGTTTGGACCTTAGCACAAATCATTGCTGCTGACAAGACTTAGTTCTTGAAAATAATTGATAAATTCGATTTAATGTATGCTAAAGCATTGTTTTTCAAGGAAACTTATTTATAAATATCTTGAAAATAGTCAGATTTTAAATGGTACGAACAATTTAAATATTTTTTGTAGTCGTATGTATTCCTACGCCAGAGTTCAATATAGTCTCGTTCAACTCGACGCTCGGCTGTCTCTGTAAATGCTTGTCGGAGATTTACGGTGTCGGCCGAGCGTTTGGTTGAACGAGACTAGAGTTCAATATTGCTTGGATCCATACAATTTTCGAGAAATATTTCTATTACTGACACATAGTTTGATTGAATTAATTTTATCTTTGAATATTATGTAACATGATTCATATGGGGGTTTCACGACATTCTTGTCGAAAAAGTCCAAAAATTCATATTATAAAAATGTGCGTAATTCAAATTAGAAACTACATGTCCTTGTCATGCAAAATAACATATCATTGATTTTAAAATGAATAAACATCGACAAAATCAACTCCCGTCAGTTCTTCAGTACTTTGATTATTCTATAACTTTATATTTTTTATGAGAAATGTCATCTGTAATGAGTATTTTAAAACGTAAACTGTAAAAAGACCCTGCTCCCCCTCTTCATAAAAACCTGCGCAATCGGACAGACTGTAAATGCCTACCATGCGCAGTGGATCGGGAAATTTCAAATTTTATAAACTTATAGCAAAATTAACGAAAATATGCTTCGGAACCCCCCCCCCCCCCCCCGTTCGCTTGGTAAACTTAGATATCCCTCGCTCCCCCCCCCCCCAACCAATTTATCCGGGAAAATTTTCTTGATCCGCGAATGCCTAAAAGCGAATATGTTTTTTCCAGTCTGTTTCAGATTGTTCATGTTATTGCAAAATAACCTAGTACCGTAAAAGGCTTAAATGAATGTTTTCATTTGGAATTTGGCCATACTTGAGGCATTAAGATCTACTGTGTATCACCTGTTTAGTCTGTGTCAATATAAAAGGATCGACCTAAAATTTTCTTTTCAATAAAAAATAGAACTTTGTCAATGTCCTTGACAAAATAATGACACATCTTTCTGATAAATATAAAGGATTAATCCCCTGATTTGTTGGGGATATACATGCGCTGAAGTAAACTTTTAGGATATTTGTTGATAACAATATACATGCATATATATAAACATGTATACGTTGAATTTAACTATCAGGATATTTGTTAAATAGCAGAATGTTTACTTATTCTGGTGTTCCTTTAATTTGCAGAGAGAGAGAGAGAGAGAGAGAGAGAGAGAGAGAGAGAGAGAGAGAGAGAGAGATCTCGGAAAGTAATTTGTTAAAAAAACATTAACAGACGTACAGAAATGCAAATAAAACTGTAATATTTCGTTTAATAATAAGAGTATCTCCTGTACTGTAATAATAACAAGTCTGTTATTATATATAGTACAGGGAATAATTTCATTACTATTGGAGAGAGAGAGAGAGAGAGAGAGAGAGAGAGAGAGAGAGAGAGAGAGAGAGATATTAATTCTGTGTGCAAATTAGTCCATATTTCATGTCCCATTCTAAACAAACTACTTAGTACCAATAACCATTTTAAAGGGACATGGTCACGATTTTGGTCAAACTTTATTTTCCTGTTTTTATTATTTACAATGCATTTTGAATGCATTTCTAATGATCAAGTAAAATTTGGGTGGCCGTCGATGAGTTTTAAGCAAGATACAGGGCTCACAATTCTTCGTCATGTAAACAAGGCTCGTGCCCTGTTTTTGTTTACATAGGTTCAATATACCAGTAAAAAATCTTTTTCAAGATGATTTGTCAAAATTCTTATTCATTTTAAACATAAATAAACAGTTCCTAACCATTAATACATTCATTTTAGGTCTAAAACTGGAATTTTCACTTCAGCATTCAAAATGTTAACAAAAGCTGTGTTTACATAGCGAGGAATTGTAAGCTCTGTAACTCGCTCATAACTCAACAAATGTCACTCAAATTTGGGTTGCCTAATGAAAATACCTTACTGAAGCATTATAAACATTAAAATCGAAAAAATAATTTTTGACAAAAATCGTGACCATGTCCCTTGAAGTATTTGACTGGCCTGTTCAAATAGTATTTAAAATTGTATATTTTTTCGAGTTCTTTTACAAAAGAAATATTACTATACAGAGTAAGGAGGCAATCACAGAGTTACTAGCAATCAGTGAGTCAACTAAGAGTCAATCATACTGCGGATCCAGAGAATTTTTCCAGGTGGGAGGGTTCCGATGGTTATTTGAATTTACAATTTGAAATTAGAAATTACAAAATTAAACTTGCTAACCAACTTGTGGACAAATCTATTCCTCCCGGTAAATGGTGGCGCATTGCTAAATTTGTGACTCGGCTAAAGAAATAAAATCCTTCTCCTCCTTCAATTGTATGTCAGGATGGTAGAATACTTGTTCATCCCTTTGACAAGGCCAATGAATTTAACTCTTTTTTCTCAAGCATATCAAGTCTTATTGATGTCCCAGAGCTACCTGAGCATGGGCCTGGACCACCTGATTTTGACTTTAATGATATTATAATAACTGAGCAAGATGTTATTGACCAATTAAAAATACTTAATGTAACTAAACCTCCAGGACTAGGTGGTATTTCTCCAAGACTTCTCAAAGCAACTTCTTCTTCTATATATATACATCTAAACCTCTAACCAAACTATTCAATCTATCACTTAGTAAAAAATGTCTACCATATATTTGGTACAAGCTAATGTTACACCTGTGTTTAAGAACAAGGACAGTGTTGATAGTCGTAGTAATTATAGACCTATTTCTTATAACAAGCTCATTGTGTAAGATTTTGGAAAAAAGTATTGTTCAAATATATGTTTAACTACATTAAAGACAATGAGCTACTATCAAAATTCCAGTTAGGGTTCCAGCCTGGGGATTCAACTGTAAACCAACTTGTAGAAATTTATGATAAAATTATATCATATATCAAGTTTAGATAGAGGAAAAGATATTCGTTTTATCTTCTGTGATATTTCTAAAGCATTCGATAGAGTTTGGCATCTTGGTCTTATTCATAAGCTTGAGGGGCTAGGTTTTGGGGGTAACATACCGGTATTAGGCTGGATAGAAGATTATTTGACTCATAGGCAAAAGAGAGTAACATTAGAAGGATTTACATCTACATTTCAGATGTTAGATGCTGGGGTTCCTCAGGGTTCAGTACTTGGTCCTTTCCTATTCCTGCTTTACATTAATGACATTACTAATGGCATTTCAAACAATATTAGATTATTTGCAGATGATACTTCTCTATTTGCTATTATTGATGATGATGTCATTCAACAAACTTTATCAATTACTAATGACCTTGACATAATAAAAAATTGGTCCAATACATGGACTGTAGATTTTAATGCAAATAAAACTGAAAATGTTGACTTTCCTAGAAAAAATATAAAAATATAAACTATCCTGCAATTCTATTTGGATATAATGGTGAAGTCATAAACAATATAAAAAAGTCATGTACACTAAGGCTTGCATCTACAGTCTGATGGTGGTTGGTCCAATCATATTTTAATGGTATTTATGAGAAAGCATGCAAAAGGTTGAATATATTGAGATTGCTCAAGCATACAATTGATAGAGAAACAACGGTTAAAATATATATGGCTTTTATCAGACCTATACTGGAATATGGTGATGGTGTGTGCGGCAACTGTACCAAAGAAAACTCTGAATTGCTTGAAAAAGTACAAATAGAAGCAGCCAGAATAATAACAGGGTTGAGAGTTAATTCTTCTAAAAATATCTTAATATATAGTGGACTTGGCTGAGAGACCCTTCAATCTCGAAGGGATAAACATAAGCTTACTATAATATTCTATTCTACAAAATAATTCATGGTTTAGCACCGCAGTACTTGTTAGACTTAATTCAACCATACTTTCCAACTGAATATGCATATAATATTAGGTCTAATGGGAATTTTTACTCTCTGCCACTATGTCGGACTACTTCTTATTACAATAGCTTTATTTCGTTTACAATTAAATTATGGAATAATCTTGATGCAGAAATAAAACATTCATCATCTTTGTCAATTTTTAAGTTAAAACTCAAAAACCATAATATACCCAAAACTTGCAAACACTACTGCTTTGGCAATAGGAAAGAAAATATTATTTTATGTCAATTACGGAATAAAGGTTAAGCTAGCAATTTAAATGCTCATTTATTTAAGGATTTTTTAATTGATGATAGTCGATGTACAATCTGTGGGTCTGAATCTGAGTGTAATATACCTGTTTTTTTGAGTGTCCAAGATACATTCAACAAAGAGTTAAACTTTTTAATTAATTTAATGACATAAGTGAAACTTTTCATACTAACTATATTCTTTATGGTAGTTCTAGCTTTTCATACAACTTAAATTGTAAAATTGTTTCTTATGTTCACAGTTATATTATAGCTTCTAAGCGTTTTTGACTTTTTTTTTAACTTATTAGTTCTTTTTTTAATTACTGTTTCTTTCAAATGGGCTTGATCATGACACCAATATTCTATGTCTGTCTGTCGGTATGAATGAATGAGGTGATGGGTTTATAAATGTAAGAATGAATGTGGTCATGTATATGCTAAACAACAAATTAACTTACAATTTATAATCATATGACAAAATTCAAGCTTATTATTTATTATACAATTACCCTTTGTCTTGTATACAAAAATATCAATAATATATCACTCTGTAAACTTGTAAATTATACTACATACTATATACTATATTCTATGATTATTTTATAACACCACTTCTTGACTTTGTATTTTGGAGAGGGTTTATATAGGTTTTGCCTGTTGCCTAATCCATTTGATTACTCAATAAAATATGTTTAAATTAAAATTTGCCAGAGGGGATCCGAGGTATGATTTTGGTAATTTTATATTGCAATTTAAAGCAATATGAGCTGCATTTTTCATGTATAATTTTTTTTTTACGAAAATGTTCTTTTCTACTAAAATGACAAAATATTATGGTTTTTAAATTTCTGTTAGCCATTTTTCATGGAAAAGGCCGTTAAAAGCCTTATTTGGAGCGAAATTGAATTATTGTCGTCCTGTACAATAATTGATTTGCTATATATTCCTTAGAAGAGAAATATTTCCTTTGACAAAAATTAATGATTTTTTCAAATCTCATTTATCATTAAAGTTTTAGTTACAGGCAGACGTTATCATACTAGCAGATTTTTGCAGCAAAATAAAATTCTAAAAAAAACAGCTCATATTGGTTTAAAGAATTTTGAATTTTCAGACCCCCCCCCCAGATCCGCGCATGTACTAGTGGTCAGTTATTTTTTAAAATTATGATCTTTATACAGAATGTTAGATATCAGCCAATCTAAGAACTAAAAATATTCAATGATAAATTACATGTACATGTATTGAAAAAAGAAATAATCCATAATTATTTTTAAAAATCCAATCACAAAATCATTTTAATTTTTACAGGAAAATACTGCATCTTGAAAAGAATTGTTCACAAAGATTTGAGACACATATTGACTTTGTCTGATTTAATTTGTCTTATATTTAAATAATGAATAAAAAAAAAATTAAAAGAAAACTAAAGATGCAAATAAATGCAAAACTATAGCGTGTTTCGAATGTTGATTTATGAGAGTTATCTCGCGTTGAATATATTTTTTTCTCCAAAAGCGAAGGGTCCTCAAAATATTAGAGACTCATTTCGCTATAACAGGAAATAAAATTTTGCAATGAGTACACGTACATGCTCATGAGTGAAAGTGCCCAAAAATGTTGAATGTTTATGGCATCACGTATTTGACACTATTTTGTGCCTTTGTATGAACTAAGTTTGTGAAATATATATGGCGTGAAAGTGTTTAACATAATCATTATCAAAGACATTGTTTTTTGTTTTTTTCAAAATATGAAATCATTTATCGTGATGAAGGTCACATAGTTTGTTCTGCAAATCGAATTCGTTTTAAATGAATAAAGTTAATTAGGCTTATACCAATTTTGTTTGTTGCTTTTATTTAAACAATGAAATGCCTTCTTTGGTCTTTCATGAAGGTTTGAGAAAGCGAATATTGCAGAATTCCATTTGTCTGCAATAATCGCTACCGTTATAGCCCGTATGAAACACGAAAGAAAGCATTTTACTTTTTAAATCAATTTTAAAAACAAGTATCTGTTTGAATCTTTCTTTAAGTATTCTTATACATTGTATAAATAATATTAAGTGAATGCATCTGTAAAAGTTGAAAAATTAATCATGTTTGTTGATAAACATGCTACAAAGGGGAAAAGCCATATCTTTCATAAATGGAAGTCTGACGTCATCCTGTGCGTGCAGTCCGTGGAGTTCGTGCTTTTAATCAATGTAGCTATAAAGTTTTGATCGATCACAAAATAATAAGTTAAGAAAAGTAAGATAATAAATGATATTATTGAACTTTCATGTTAAATACTGAAATCTGATTGGTTTAGACGCAGTTGATAATCCGTTCTATTACCCTCAGTGTTAGCAACACACTTAGCAACGGGTAACACAACGAATTGTTACATGCGCGTAAATTATGCGCGTACGGTTCGCCGTGGAATTCACGTCATTTCTATATAAAATCAGAAAAAAAATCCCTGAAATTAAGACATTCAGTATAATAAAATAAATAGTGCCTGTTTGGGAGGATAACAGTTGAAATTGACACCCCTCGAAAACCATTGTCAACCTCCGCTTCGCGTCGGTTGACAATGGTTTCCTCGGGCTGTCAATTTCAACTGTTACTCTCCCAAACAGGCACTATTCATATATTGTTTAAATCTTTTATAAAAGATGTAAACGATATTATTAATTTTCGTTTTTGTAGATTTTTTACATTTTCTTTTTAACGTCTTAAACAATACAGTTGAACAGTTGAAGTTAGATCGCGATAAATGAAGCACATGCGTGTGCATATGATTACAGGTAGGTGAATTTCCAATGATTAAGTTTTTAATTCCCTTAAATTAAGAAGTGCTTAATGTTTTCTTGTACATGGTATACATGTAATTTCCCTCCAGCCTTTAGGATTCTGTATTACGGATGTCAATTTATAGTGCTGCGGGTCCATCTCACCAGTAATGAATCGGATCATACCTCCTTAGGCTGATGGCGATTTTATGAGAAATGTATGTACTCTGAGGTATAAATTGCCTATCAACAATTTTATGAACACATCATGTAAGAAATCAACAAACATTGAACCTGCTTTAGTATTCTTTACCATAATGTATAAAGCTTGGGTGTGAAGTTGCCATAGTTCACAGAATAGCTAAATGCAAATCAAAATAAACTTTATGGTACGGTAACAGTTTTTCGTGGAAAGCACTCGAGTGAAAACAACTTGCTATTGAAATTCGCATTTGTGTTCCACTGCTCATCGAAACATACAGTAAACAACTATATATATGGTCGAGTAACTGACATGACACTTGACAACTGCATTAAAAACAGACGTCTATAGACAAAAAAGTATCACCAGACATTGATATTTAATTCACAATGGAATACATCGCAGGTCATAATATTTTGCTTTTACTATGAACCTTTAAAACATTTTTACAATCTCATCTCGAGAATGTCTGATGTACCTTGAGAAATCGTGCGCGTTTCGCTCCGTTTTTACCCTTAACCTTTACCTATAAAGGTCTAATTTGTGTATGGTAAATGCGAAAAAAGAGTCCTGTTTTATATTCTTTAGCCTCTTTTAGAATGACTAGGGTAGAAATTCATTTTTAAAAGGTTTCATCGCTTTATATCAGTAATTCAATGATTAAATTGATATTGTGAAGATGTCTGAAAATCATATTCGAATTCCGATTAATTACATCAAATCAAATAAAAAGTTCATTGTCAAAATTGAGGAAACCAAAGGATCGATGAAATACCAGTATCTTGATCCATCGGTGAAATGTTACGTTCAGTAACAATTCTTCTTCTTAACATGTTTAAACTGTGGCCACTTTGCAGATGAAACACATTGTTATCTGTATTGCTCGAGTTTCCTCTGTCCTAATCGAATTATGAATGCAATAACACTCTTCTCCCGTCAATTTAGGATTACGACATCGGTCATTCAGAGCATACATGATTATGAAAAAAAGATATAAAACAAAATTCTTGATGGGAAAAACAAGTAAAATGTTCGATTTTCTTTATAATGTTTTTAAATCAGAGAACTGAATGCACCCTACTGTTATAAGTAATGACTTTATCCGGGCCCAATTTCCTTACTTTACTCTTTGGGGGTTTGGGTGGAGAGACTGAATGAAGTAATGAAGCATGAAATAGAACCATTTAAACAAGACCTTGGACTTTCAGTATGACGTAACTATCCGTTTCTTGCGTCAAAACAGGTTAAAATGACGCTGGTTTCAAGCGAAATATACACCGATTGCGTAGTTTTCGCACAAAGGCCAGACAAATCTTGTTGATTTCAAAGAGCCATGGCCGAGTGGCCTACAATGAAAAAGACAGGCATACGTCACATTGCTGTTTGACACAACTACCCAAAGTTTAAGCTCTTGTTAAAATGGTTCTAAAACATACTTCATCAAATCGCCTTCTTAAAAGATATAATTACTGACAATCATGCTAAATATTTCTTGATAAGCCAAAAACAATTCTTAACAATAGCTTTCAAAACAATAGCATTCAAATTCCGTATAATTTAAAACTGGGAATTGGACTATAAACCCGTTTTTGCAATAATGCATTGACCCGAAATATTAGAGACATGATTCAATTAAACTGATATACCGTAGTCAAAACCTTACGATGGCAGAAGTTTATCTTCCCTAACTTACACCATGACACCATTGTGGCAACGTACTTTGAAAAAAAATTTCAAAGTGCGTTAAATTTTGGACAAAATCAACGCACTTTGAAATTTTTTTTCAAAGTGCGTTAAATTTTGGACCAAGTTAACCCACTTTGAAAAAAAATTTCAAAGTGCGTTATGAAGGTACATCAACATTTTTTAGTATCGACACTCTTAACGCACTTTGAAAAAATATTTTTATATCACAAATTCTGGAACTGAATTTCTAATTTTTTTTAATTTTATGATGATTTGTTAACACTCGTGAATCTCACTTAACGTTTTTAGAACGATGATGGGGATGGGGGTTAACCAAAGATACAGGTCAAATACAAGTGCATCATTTAATTGATTACAGGATGAAGGTCACCCACCCCTCATTTTTCCTTCCAAAACATATGATATTCAGCAACTTTGGGTAAACATTTAAGTTTGGAAAAAGAAATATGCTTTGTATAAGTACATGCAGTGTTATTGAAAAAAACCTGCTGGTCGAACAATAATTTCTCCATTGGTATGTTAAAGAATCTATGTGTTTCAACAGTTACTCATTCGTTAATGTTAATATCCTTTTATTGAAGTGATTAATTTGATTAGAATACGAAAAGAGGGTTACAGTTACTGTAACCCTCTTTTCGTATTCTAATCAAATTAATCACTTCAATAAAAGGATATTAACATTAACGAACATCAAATTATTATAAAATTAAAAACAAGCATTAGGGTGTGGGTTAATTTTCTCGCACTGGTATTCTAAAAGATCATATTGTTTTTGAAAAACATAACTAAGGTATTCTTTTTTCACATCATATTTGTAATAAGCTAGTTGAAATTTATTGTACATTGATCTCCATTATTCATATATATATAAATCATATTCGTTCGGGCATAGCCCAACATACTAGATAAAAGGTAAATTTGCTGCATACTCAAAAAAAAAAAAAAAGGAAAATGCAATTTCTAGGCGATGAAGTTTGTCATATTGGATAATTCAAACCTCCCGAATTTTTTTTTCTGCGATAATTATTGTCTTATGAGAAAAGAAAAAAATTCTCGTCTAGAAACTGTTTATCAATTCAAGTTACCTGAGAATGCAATAAGTTCTTTTTTGTGAAATATATCACATTTAGCTAAACAAGGTTAAAACAATAATTTATTTTACGTGTATATAAAACTATCAACTATTGTCACTAAACCATGAACATTTATTTTTCAAAGTGCGTTAATATCGACGTTGACTTAGTCCCAAAATTAACGCACTTTGAAAATTGTTTTCAAAGTGCGTAATTTTTTAAAGTGCGTTGTAACACACCATGCTTTAGAGTGCACAGGTAAAGGAGCTGAAAAATAGGTAGTAACTAATGCTGGCCTTGACTTTAAACACTTTACATCTCAAGGACATAAAAAGTCATGTTATAAAGAGATTTTTGTCTCACAAAATTGCTTTAAGGAGTTTTAAAGAATGCCGAAGGTTTCATAAATCGTAAGATCGTGTAAAAATTCAATGATCTTTACAATTTTAAACACGAATCAAATAAAAAAACATGTCCACCACATGCACCCACTGATGTTTTGCGACGTTGAACTTTGTATTTAAGTAATTATAAAATCAGCATCTATATAAATCTTTGAATTACTATATTGTGCTCCGAATAAAATTGATTTTTATAAAATTGCATGCCGTGTCCATGACCTTCAGAATATTAAAATGTTTTACGATATTGATATACACATTAAATGTGTAAAATATATAACTGAGATTCTTTTGAGCATTGTTGAAGCAGCGACTTCGAATGGGAGGATTTTAGGTATTCCTTGTCTTTTAAGTCAAGGTAAAAAAGTTAAAAACATTTCAGATTCTTATTATTTTTTATCTAAATCAGCGGTTTGGCCGTGCGGTTGAGATTTTAAAGCTATTGACGACACATTAAAAATAGCAAGGCAGCAAGTAAAAAAGAAAACAGATAAAACCAAAATTAACATAATGCAACGCCCCCATCACCCCCCCCCCAAAAAAAAATGCCTCAGAAAAAAAAAACAATTTAGAATTTAAAAAATTATAATTAAACTAAATATAAAGTATAATTTAAAAAAATATTTTAGAGATTATTAGATTTCGATTGAAAGAAAATATATTGATCATAAATGTGGGTTTACGAGTGCCGAATCAAAAACATTTCAAACGCATTAAAAATACCTTTAAAAATTCTGGATATGGGTATTTGTGTAATTAAAAAAGGGTAAAGCTCCTTCTTTAAAACTTGAAGAGAAAAATCCATCCTCTGTCCCAATGTTGATAATCTCTGAACAATGAAAGGATTTTTCACTAATTGCTGTAATTTATGGCGACCATTGATAACCTATTGTGTACTAAACATCGGTACTGTGTGAAACATTGTGTTACGAACAAAAAAGAACAAATAGCAATTCGGAAAATCAATAATTTCTCATAATTTAAAATTACTGTATGATGCTTCATCAAAATTGATTTATGGGTCTTGGTGTATAAAAGCAGTCTCTCTCTCTCTCTCTCTCTCTCTCTCTCTCTCTCTCTCTCTCTCATTATATGATTTAAACCATATCAAATTCATCTTTTGAAAGTACGATTTTTTCATTCAAATATAATTGAAATGCATGTTTGACGTGTATATACATGTAAATCACTTAATTTATGAAATATAGTTTATAATGCATATAGTCTTAAATGTAATATTTGATAAAATTACATACATAATCTTAAAGGCCAAACATTTTACGAACTGTTCAAACTTCAAAATGATGCCGCTTGTCAATCAAGTTTGAAACAATAGCACCCGGTTTGATTGACGTGATCGTTCGAAAAAACTTATGAGCTACTAAAGTTTTATTTAGGTAATACACTTAACTGGAACTTCTTGCACGAAAACGTCACTCCATGGAAACTGAACTCCATAAATTGTTAGCGTTACATGGCTGCCTTTACATTCCACATTCTTACTGATCGTATGGTTTTTTTTATACAATAACATTTTTTAAAATTAACTTCTTAAAAAATAAATGTCAAGTGCTAAACACAAATTTGCTGAGGTATATTTTAAAAGTAGAATTAATTTACTTTCTCGAAAGCAGATGGTTACTTTCGTTATTTTCTACAAAAGTTTTTGATTGTCAATGAGTCCATGATTTTTTATTAGTCATTGACTCATTGACGATTAAAAGATGTTATTTAAGCATTGAATGTTTTTTTTTTGGATGTCGTCGGTCCTATGAGGCACCAAGCGGTGAAGACAAATTGAATAGCGCGCGTTAGCGCGGTATGGTAATTTGTCTGCAACATTTGGTGTGTCATAGGACCGACGATATCCAAAAATAACCATTCAATGCTTATATTTATATTTCCATAAACATAAAATGTATATTTGTATGAAATATTGTGTATCGCCGCTATAAATCCATTATTTGCGCTCTTATTCAGGGATATGATACATGGAACAGCCATATTAACATGTTATTTTGTTAGCTTCCGCGACAAAAAATAAAGTGCCAGAAACTTTGTGGAGAAAAATCTTTTTTATTATGGAGTAGATACAGAGGCGGATCCAGCAATTTGGAAAAGGGGGGGTTCCAATTGATGAAAATCAATAGGTGCAAAATCCATTATTTGTCAATAAACAAGGCATTTTGAACGTTTTCCGTGCGTAAATTTAATATACATTTATCTCGTCAATGTCTTTTTCATATCTTTTTTTATATCAGAGTGCACTGCATTATTGAGCGTTTTGGATTAGGTAAGGAACACTTGCATAATTTCTGGCCTTAAAAAAAACCCAAGTCTCCAGCAATGAGAACGTGCGTCTATGCTTAAGAGAAAGAAACACTAAGAAACAAAAATATAATTCAGACTAATTACGACAAGCTATTATGAATTTTTTGGTAATTTTTAATGTCTTTGATGTTTAAATTCTGAATTATCTATCGATTTTGATTTCTATCGATTGCTTTCTTAAATAAAGGTTTAAATGATAGGATATGACAAAAAATGGGGATAGTTTATCTGCTGAATAGATGGGATATGTGTAATGCAATTGTACAAGCAATAGCATTTAGTTGTCCCAGTCTGCCCCCATAAAAGGTGCACCACATCATCCGTTACTAGCAGGCACGTAGCATCGGGGGGGGGGGGGGGGGGGATTTTTCTCGCAGCAACCAATTTTTTAAAATTTACATATAAAAAATTGAATTATCTTGGAGTTGCCCCCCCCCCCCCCACTTTCTTTGAAGTATGTAAAAAATTAATATAAAAAGAAGGAAATGAGTAGTGAAATTGAAGTTATATACTACGCTAGCCCCCCCCCCCCCCCATCCCCCCTCCCCGGATTACGATTTTGAAGATTTTGGGACACTTTAGATTTTATTTTTTTCTTTGTCAAGATTTTTTGGATGAGCCAACCCCCCCCCCCCCCCCCTACTTTCAAAAACGATGCTACGTGCCTGACTAGTACAGAACTATAGATGCGATCATATTCAGGAAAGTTTTGAAAAGTTGTGCATTTCATAATGGTTTAAACCCCTTACACGGTATTTTTGTGACATAATTTCCTTTTCTTGGAAACAAAGAAGGGCTTTCTTTTGTGTTTCATGTGGGTATGAAGGAAGCTAGCATTCCAGAAAATAGCATAACCCGCATAAGCGGGTCATGTAATTTCCTTTGTATTTTTCGAATGAAACGGAGTAAAACTTTTCTATTAGTTAATTAACTAAACATTACCTTTGAAAGCAGCATTTTTAAGTAAAACGAATGCGTGTACTCGTACTTGAACGTCGTTTTACTCGATGGATTGTTAGTTCAAAACTGTATGAACCATAATCGATTTTTTTTTGGAGAAATAGAGCAGAAAATACATATTGTAGATGTTATTATGTATCTGTGTTTTTAGCGATACTTCTCCTTAAAGTTTATGTACTTTTTTTATTTATTTTCCACATGTTTACTCATGGAAGTGAACACAGGATGCCGGAGGGGAGTACTTTTTTCGATAAAAAATCATAAGGGTTTTATCATATAAGAAATACATGTAAATTACGGTTTATTGTAAGAAATTATGTAAATAAGCAATTTTAAAAGCATTTCTTTGAGATAATTACAGTATTTATATTATAAATGGGAAAGTAACCTTTAAATAGGCATTGCAAATTTAAAAAAAAAATCATATATCCCAGAGAAAGGGGGGGTTCCGACCCCCGGAACCCCCCCTCTGGATCCGCCAATGAGATATATATTAATGATTGTTTTTCAAAAGTACATATCAAATTGGTTATGTTAGATTGAAAGTTTCATTTAATCTTACATTTTATTGTAGGCCACTCAGTTAGGGCTCTTTTTTCTGCAATGATCACCACATTCATACTCTTCAAGAATCATCAAAGGAAAATACTCTATTGTTTGTATTTACATCTACCGAGTATTTTCTATTAAATATTATTTCTTATGAAAACCTCTTGATTCAAAGCTCCATAGAAAATGACAGGGCTGAAATCTACACGATTTAATTCAAAATAGTTTATCGGTCGGTCGAAACCTTCAGCATCCTAAGAAAAATCCCAGACTGCACGACATAATTATGATGACGTCAGGCTTAAATCCTCATATAAGACGACTTGGCTGTTTCTTTAAACTAACGTACTGTTGTAAATAAACAACAACTCAGAAACTTTTACCTACTTTTTACTATCAATTCATTAATTTGTTTACTAAATGTAAATATAAATAACAATTAAATGGTTTCTTTTATTGTAAATGCTTGAGCTATAAAATGCTTTCTTTGGCGATTCATGCGGGTTATGATAGTAGCGATCATTGCAGACAAAGTTTGCATAACCCACTTAATTAAAGGGGGTTATGTACTTTTTCTGCAAGAGCGCTACCTTCATATTCCGCATGAATCAACAAAGAAAGCATTTTATTGTTTTTTATTTATATCATTTTAACAAGATACTGAATCGATCATTTTGCGTTATCGCGACTGTGCATGCTTTTAACTTTCCGTGTAATGCATTATACATGTATAATTATTCATATTTTATATACTGGTATGTACATGTAAAACGAAGTCAGTGGACATGTTATTTTGATTAAGAATGGAAAGGCCAATAGTATGGAATAGGCCATTGACCGAATCCATATCACTGGGTCAAAGTAATATCAGCAAGGTAAAACAAATATATACAAAAAAGAATAATTGTTTATTAGCAATTAACATAATGTCTGATGAAATATTTAAAAACATAGCACAAAGTTTCAATGAAATATTGCTTTATTTTACTGGAAAAGCAATAATAAAAATCGATATTCAATAAAACATTTATGTGTATCTAAACTATCTGTGAAGAAAAGATATACATATGTACAAGGTTGCATTTTTTCGCGAAACACTTTTAAATGATGAGAGTATATTTATCATCAGTTTATGTACTTTAACAAATAAAAGTTAAAAACTGAATTTGGTGCCTCATCACATTTACTGAAATACATAAATTGTGATGACTGACTGTACCAAACAAACCACGCAAATTATGAAACATGAAAATGAATATGACCACCCCCCCCCCTCAAAAAAAAAATATCAGCATCGGGTCTCTTAAAAAAGGAAAAAAAACCACAAAAAAATGATAAGAATATACGGTATAACAGTTAAATTCATAATAGCATAATTATTATGTACTTTACATAAACAATAAATGAATTTATTTGGTGTATGTACACGTAAAAGAAAGCAATCATTCTTCGTGCAAGACATTCACATAGGTATGTATGACATACCTCAGACAGAACTCTAAGCATGTACACGCATATATAAATCATTGAATTGGTTCTTTTTTACCAAAACAAAACAAAACAAAAACAACGAAAAGGACAGTCCAGCATATCAAACATTTAGCGTTTTAACGCTTATAAGTTGAAAATTTGAAGAAAAAAAAATGACGCCATGGATTAAAACAAATTATATATGTACATATGAATCGAAAAAGCGATAAAGCTTGCTCTCCCAAGTCAGTAAAACGATGAAACATGCACGTAAAGGTATACATGTAACATTACCAACCCCTTCTATTCCATGCCTTGTACTATTTCAAAACCAGCGTATGACGTGTACAGATTACATAAAAAGAGAACATGACAACGATATGTACGTGCATTTGTTAGAGAAAAAAAATCAGAATATAACAGACATACGCGGTAGTTCCTGTGGTTATCAATTCTTTATAACAGACCCATACTAGAAGTACGTTTGTTAGAGGGGGGGGGGGGCTCTCACGCTGCTAGTGCGGTGCCTTATCATGGCTAGGGCAGGAAATACTACCAGTACTTTCCCCAAGTTTCACTTTAGGTTACCTAAAGTTCAAATTGCAATAGATAGACACACAACAAACAAAAACCAAGAATTCGGTAACAAATGGTCTGCGATACAGTCTGTAACTTGGAGCACCATGTTCGACACGTAAATACTAGAATTTCCTCTGTCAGCGTCCAACATTAATATGTCATCAGCAGTATATACAATTGTTTGAACTGACAACTGTCTTTAGTTCATCGATCTTGTTTACATATTCTTAGACCTCTTAGTTGTCACTTTTAGAGGTTTAATCGCATAACTGTCGATGCTTTTCTCGTTTCATAGATCCGAATTGCCGTATTCCGTGAACGTTGATTAGTTACCACGGTTAATAATATTGTTGTGTCATGAATTATCACAGTCAGGAATATATTACTATAATACATACATGTAATTTACAAATTCGCAATAGTTATTCCAATTTTCAGATTGCACGTCTTTTAATCTTTGTCTTAAATTGAGGATGTCACATGGTAAAATGACAGCCTTCGTCTTTCGTGGACCACTGGGACTTTGGTCTCAAGCAATTGAGCAATATTTTAAAACATTTTAACATCAATTAAAATAATCAGTATGAGAAATAATGACGACAAAAACAAAGAAAATTTGGCGGAATTTGTGCAGGAGCCGCTTTCATCTATACTCGCCGACTTTGCCCCCGAGGCTTTGGGCGTTTTGTACACAAAGGGGGTAGTTTCTCCTGGTGGTGACGGTGTGTTGGACACCGGCTGAGTGTGCATATGATTATTTCCCACGACAGGAGCAACATCAATATAAAACGGGCAAACATTCTTTTGCTCCTTTATTACAACAAGCGAATCCAGTAGCGAGGCATTGCTGTTGTACAATGATTTAAATGTTTGCTCATTGCAGTCTTCCAAACTGAGTTGAACAATCCTTCGCGACTGCTCTTTTCCGATGAATCCCCAACATTTGTAGGACCTGTCGAAGAGCGAGGTCGTAATGACGAAAACGCCGCCGTCTTCGAGCTTCTCCGATGACAAACAAAGGTGTTCCTTGTTGATCGGTTTTGTTGTGTTGATGTTTACCATGTTGAATTTGCCACTTCGACCAATATACTCATTATACGCGATGCAGTAATCCTGCGCTTTGGAATTCCGGAGATACAGGTGGCCGGATTTGAATCCGAAATCGCCCGGAAGACGGCAGTTGGTTGTATATATTTGAGCCTCGTTTATGGCAACGGAAAACGGTTTCTTTAACAGTTCCTCTTGGCAGGTATCGACGATCATTTTGTCCAAAGGAAACACTGGCCATTTGACTCTTCGTCCGAATTTGAAATGCAGGGTCATTTTAGATGTCTTTTTGTATTCAAAACACGTTGTTCGAGGAAAGCATCCATTTTCGAAAACATGAAGCAGAGTTAGTCTGTAGGCGTTATCCTCTGTTGAGTTGGCTTTTCCTACACATTTAAAGTTGCCTTCGCCTGGCAGATGTAAGTTGTATGTGGATATATTCATAACACTTGATGCGCCTTTAAAATCAGTGTGCCATGCGCCTTTCAAAAACTCAGGAAAAGAGCAGACGTTTGTTTCAGTATGGCATTGTCGACATGACTTGTGGCAGTATTTCTTGTACTTTGAACACGCTAGCTCTTGGGTACAGTAGCCAAATTCATTCTCACAGAGATTCGAAAAGACCGTTTTTTCAAATTCCAATTCGACATTTTCTACTGTGTTTGAAAAACTATCCCTATCGTTCAAGACACATTTTCCATCGCGAAAAATGTTCGCTTGTTTCAGATCGGATAAATTTCCCTTCAGCCTCATGCACACGGGAAACCGTTCGTTATCGGCCAAAACTACAAAGGTGTAGTTATTTTCCGCTGATTTATCTGTCCACGAGGCCAAGCATCGGAGTTTTTCTTTCAAACGGTGATCGTCATCCAGTTTACATTCATTGATCCTGAAATCCAACGTAACGCCGTCGCCATCTTCACATTCACTCTCTAAACGAGGCTGTATGACGGAGGATCCACATACTTGTGCCTTTTTGTATACGATTTTCAAATTATAACCCCCAGAGAAGGGACAACTTACCGACGGATTATCCACTAGAGGATATTTTATAATTGGACTATTTTTCAAAACCATATTTTGTACAGAACAACCTATCATACTTTT
The DNA here is from genome assembly GCA_015776775.1 of Magallana hongkongensis. Lineage (NCBI taxonomy): Eukaryota > Metazoa > Mollusca > Bivalvia > Ostreida > Ostreidae > Magallana > Magallana hongkongensis. The sequence goes on from CM027466.1 coordinate 22,397,230, forward strand.
CAATAATGATGGTTGTGATTCTCGAACCTGAACCACAGAATCAGACCTTTTCAGAAACTGCATACATAGATACATTACATTACTCCCGATACCACGATGTTCATGCACAAAATAGATTCCCTCTTCACGATTTATAATCTCACCACAACGTCTTTCGTATTGAATTCCCTCTCTAGTTTCACGGATGTTAATTCTATCTCCATTGAAATACATATTTTCAGAATTACGAAACTCAGTTTCCCTGCGCCATAATTTGTCGCGCTCCAGAAAGTCCGGAAACATGCAGGGTTGATTGCGCGGTTGCGTACTGACACGTAGAAATGGAAGACACAAAAGAACGATAACTAAGAGGCACCGGTCCAAAAACGTTTTCATGGTTATTCTCGTTCGTCAACACCTAAAACAAAAACGAAAAAAGGAAAATTAAAGAATATGAACTTGGTATCTTTCTTTCAATTTTGCACTATTCTGATTCTAGATAAAGAGAGGAATATTTACACCTTTCTTTATTTGGAGTCACGATAGAAATGTCATTGACGATACATTTTCATGTTAAGTGTAATACGTTATATTCCTTCGGTCCTAACTAACCAAAAACAAGTAAATACCGGATCGAACAATGCAACATGTAATCAGCACATATAGCCACATGCCTTGCGCACAACAAAAATACTCTTACTATATATATACATCAGGCTTGGGGTAAAGCTAAATGTAATGGTAATGCAGTGCAATACACTACATGTTTTCAAAGTAATGCTGGTAATGTGTAATGCCACAAATTTGTAGCAAGTAATGGTAATGTAATGCATTACTTCTCAAAATCTAGTGTAATGCAAGCATAAAATGGCATTACTTTTTATTACATGGTAAACTAATGCAAAGTTATGCCATGTAATGTTTGCATTACACTAGATTTTGGAAAGTAATGAATTGCATTACCAGTACTTGTAATGCTAAATTTGTGGCATTACACATTACTAGCATCACTTTGAAAACATGAAATTTAATGCAATGCATTACCATATATTTCATTAAGCATTACCCAAGCCTGGGTCAGGTAATACATTAGTTTACAATGTAATTCGCCTCAATCCTGATATACATCTATAGGATTTGAATTTGTTTTGTAGGATACCCATTTTCTAAGTATAAAGTTTAATAAAAGACCAGTTTTTTTGTGCGAACAGGAATGTTGGAAGACTAAAGTTTGACAGCTTCCAAAAGTTGCTGAAATAAATATGCATAGTTTTATAATAATTATAACGCAGACTTTTAAAGTTAAAATAAATCATCAAGAAAATTATACATCTTACTTAAGTGTAATATAATCCATCTCTAATATACCTGCGAAGTTTCGTGAAAATCTAGCATCTGGGATTTTTAGGGATCATCTCAATTTATTTACAATACTAGGATATTTAGAAAATTGAAATTTTCCGCTTTTTTATGCATATTTTAAAAAAAAACTACAAAAGACATTTTCCTAAAATTGTGATGGGTGATTAGTAACATCATGTATAGAACACAATACTCTAACATCTGGTATCCAAAAGAAGTCATCTCAAAATATCAAAATGCACCACATTTTGCTATTTATTAGGAGTATTACATACAAAGAAAGGAAAATAACCCCGGTGATAGAATATCTCTGCTCGTAAATTTTCTTACACGTGCACAATTTATAAAGAGCTGTAAATACACGGTATTTCACAGGAAAGAGCGAAGGCATTCTCAATGAAACCCGAAGAAAATGTATATACACTGACTTTTTTAATCATCTTCTCGAGATAAAAAAGGAGTATACTGAGCTCTTCACAAATGGCGGACGGTAATGGTGGCATCAAGATAATATTCGAGTTATTGTTCCCGACGAGAACCCATTCTACGAACTTTGGTAGCAAGGGACAGTTTCGGATAAAGTACAATCAACATTTTTGTTAAATTGAGAATTGCTGTACTTGAAGGCTTATGAGTGTTGCTTAAATTCATGAAATGATTTTTAATGGTCATCATTAGTTAGAGGGATGTCTCTTGTTGTAATTAATATGCAATATGTAGGCCCCCTATGTTAGGTAGAAGTAAAATGCGAAACCTGCGGCTATGACTGTTGTGTTTACTTTACACAATGAAATTGCAAGTTACAGACGGGAGGGTAAATAACACGAAAAGTAGGTGGATGGGACATTGTAAACTATACACCGGTAAGTTTCTGACATGTGATGGTGCAACACGCACACGGTTCGGAAGGTCAACCCTCTGCAGGGAATTGGCGGGGGGAGGTCTAAAAAGCTGAAAAATCTAGAAAAATTAGCAAAATATGAAAGGGTCGAAATCTAATAAAGACCAGTATGTAGAAAATTTTACAGGTTTTGACCAGTAATTTTCTTCAGAAATTGGTGATTGGCCTTATAAAGAGTGAATTAATGGTATTTATGCTGAATGGGAACTGAGGAAATTCTAGTTACAGAGTTCTAAAGACACACATCCCCTGGCTACAATGAAATGTATCAAAAAACTGTTCCGGCCACCTTTACACTTAAATATCTTCTACGTATAAAGAGTTGAAAAAACGTACATATACATGTGCATTAATTAAAATTTGTTATTTGATCGTTTGTAAGCACAATTTTAAATTATTTCGAAGGTGTTAAAATTAGTATTCGTTGGATATTCCGTCGTTTTATAATTAGATCATTGAATAACTAACTATTGTCCGCCATGGAAAAAAACCCAACCAGTTACATGAAGTAACAGGGTCTTAGAGGTTGCATGCACGTAGCATGGTGGGGGGGGGGGGGGGCATGGGGGCGTGCTTTTTGAGCATGTAAAAAAACTTGAAGTGAAAATAAGGAAAGTAAAAGTGAATTGTTGTTATACTCCCACCCCGGTTAGAATTTTAAAGTTTTTTTAATTTCCTTTTTTAGGGGGGGGGCTTGTCAACATTTTTTGTTAGAGGCTAACCCCCCTTCCCCATTTTCAAAAACGATTCTACGTGCGTCAGTTGAGTGAAAATTTATGTCTACTTAATCTTCTTCTTTATGACTGCGCATCCATTGTAATTTTCAAACAATAAACAAGTTTCTTTCAATTCCGTTTAAAAAGGTTTATTTTCAGTGAACAATATTTCATTCTGTAAATTTGGAGTTTACTTGGAGGGGGGGGGGGGGGTGTAACTACAAAATAAACAAAATGACAACACATTTTGTATTCACAATGTACTACCATCCAGTAAAAGTAAAATTTACAATATGACATAAAAAATCGTAGAGTCTGTATTTTATCATTTTGCATTGCATTTGCTGGTACATGCAGCTGCAAGACATAGAGTGACTGAGACCATTGGTATTTTTAAACAACAAGAGAATAGTTGTCTAAAAATAATATGAAAAATTAATACTTTTAGATTAATACATATAGCAGAACTCTTTTTACAAATATTTCAGTTCCTGAAAAATGAAATCCTATTGTGTATTTCATTAACATTCGCCCTTAAACCATTCATTTCTTTCCTATCATAATGTGTTAAACATTGGACAAATAACATGCGAAATCAATAGAATGAGGAATTACGGAAATGAAACACAAATATAATAGCGGTCTGATCACTGCAGGCTTTTTGCTCTTCTTTTGTGTCTACTGTTATCATTGCTATCAAGGTCTACCGTTTCATCAGGTTGATGATTATCATTTTAAAAACTACCTACAATGGCTGGAAAACTCTCTCCCTCTCTCTCTCTCTCTCTCTCTCTCTCTCTCTCTCTCTCTCTCTCTCTCTCTCTCTCTCTCTCTTATATAAATTCCAATAAAACAAAGAACCTGTACATTGAAAAACCAAATTCTGTTTCGATTTTAACATACTAGACTTTGACCCGTGCGTGCACGGGTTGACATTGCATATAATATCGGGCATTTATAAAATAGATACATCGAAACACTGTATAGGGGCCTATTGTTGACATTTGCATAACCAAACTTCAAGTCTCCAATAATGCTATTAATTTCACTACACTCTGCTGAGTTGGACTAATTTAACTGTGTCTTGGGAAAGGCCTTCACCACAGTTAAAATGCCTCCCATATACCCGTAATGTAGCAGAAAATTGCAGAGTCGCTCAAAACGATTTTGGAGAAAATTAATAAAGTTGCATTGAAAATAACAGTCAAATTGTTCACATCAAAGTATTTTGAAGCTGTAAATACTTTTCTTCGATAATTCTATAATAATATTATTGCAGAATTCAACATATTTCAACGTTTTTTACACACCATGTTTACATTCGAAACTCTCGGGATTTTTTTTTTATAGTAAAAGCATTGTGTTAGAGTCATCTCCCGTATTTTCTTTAATGAACATAAAAACATTTCCAATGAAAATTAACACGCATTTGTTTTATCATTTCCAAGATTATCCATGCAAATGTGATATTGTGGAAGCATAAAATAAAGAGCCTCCCGTGATTAAGCGTGAATGTAATGCATATGCGCAAGATTGTAAAATCCAAAAAATTCAGATGATTTCCGGAATTTTTTTAGGAATTTTCGTTGATTATTAATTTACGAAGCTTGATTTAGAAAAAATAAAAACAAATTTGTAATCTTCAAGTACCAATGATGTTTAAAATATTTAAAACAAAAGACAGTACTCTTCCGATTTATCGGTATTAAAGCTAAAAAATTCGAGTCTATTATTTTAATATAGTAGTATAGATTTAGAGCTACATCTGTACTATGAAGTTGAAAACTTTTAAAATATCTTGATCAAATTTCAATGAATATTTTATATGAAAGGACCTAGAATTCTCGTTTGATTACAGGTTGCAAATCGATATTTAAAAATAAAGCTAGCTCATTTTTGGAAAGAATGTAGCATTTTACCTGCAAACGAAGTACTGATAGCCCACGCTTTAACTAAACCCGTTTCCTTTCGGTTTGTTAGGGGAGGGGTAGGTTCTTTTGCCTTCTACATTTTTATTGACAAAAGTCTTCAACTCAAAGTGAGGAGCTGTGATGCTTATCGTGACGTCGTAACTTTGCTCAAGCCTTTGCGTTGTCTTTTCAAACTACATGTGTATTGTGATTTACCCCTAAAGAAAGACCTCGCCTTTAAACATCTAGGAACCTGTATATACCTAAAATGAGCCCCAGACAAGTCCCCATGGCCAGTGATTCTGGGTATTTCTGCATAAGGCATTCACTTATGATTCCTCTTGATACCGGTATTTAAAGTTGCCTCAATGACATCCTTGTGATTCTCATGTGCACTTCGATTATACTTACGAGTATACTCCGAAAAATTCTTCATTTTTTAAAGAGACAGATTCGAGTTAGGTTTATACCAAATTGAATTGTTCGCATACTAGACATTTTTGCTTGCATTTCTAAGTTATTTCTTAATCTTTGTCACTCTGAGTGCATTTTATTCATTGTTACTTGATGTCATTAGATTCAATTTTATGCAGTTTTTAATTAACATTGATTCTGAAGCTTTTTTTAAAAAATAAATTAAGAACAATTGTAAAAAGCTGAAAAGTAGATCCTATTCTTTAGTTTAAAATTTTACATTAGTTCAAAACTGTTGCATAATTTTGATGCACTAAGTCATGACATCCACAGGCATGTTGCTCAAATACTTTTTGGAAACGTTATATCCCCCAAAATTAAAAACAAAATCGGACCAAAAAGAAAGTTCCTTCGTGTCATATGTTTCGTAACTCCCAAATACGTGTTTCGCAGTATCGTGATAATATTTGTTTTATAAAATTGGGAGGGCACGGGATTTGTTTGATATGTGGGTGGATTAGGAAGATACTTGTCCATTTCTGTGCCCGTGATCGAAACATTAATCGCTCGTTTACAGTTCGATCAAACAAGAGTACACACAAATCAAACTAAAGATCCTCCCATGCTATGATAAACACAATTAGCATGCAAACACTCCAGATCAACAATACAATGAAATAAATGGGCACTACTGGGTTGTTTGACTCTCACATATGGACCCGTTTTTTCGGATGATATTGACTCACATGACTCGGTGATTAGCAATCAAAGAATTCTTGACTTTACCTAATTTTTTCCTAATTCATTGATATTGTAATATGTCGTAAATTTCTGGGCAAAAATGATAAGAGAAATGAAGCATTTACATGTATCCAATGTATTTGAAGTATTTTAAATATATGATATTTTTGTGTCTTAAGGCACCTTATATCAATAATCATATTTGATGACACCACCCTCCACAACACCACCCCCACCCCTTCCACGGTTTTTCATTGATTTGAAAATTTAATTTGTTGATTTTGAAGCCTTTAACGAAAATCTCGTAATGCATGTTATCTATATTTTAAAATCCGATATACGGTATGATGGAGAAAATAAAATGAAACGTGTATAGGGTTTATCAACCAATCAATAAACAAATGTATAATTCATAGGTTCATAAGGTCAGTTACAACATATGTGATACGTGAAGGGATAATTTAGATCCAATATCAGTTAATCATGGTTAATCGAGGATCGGGGTAACATATTTCACCAAAAACCGCACGAAGACTTTAATTTTTCAATCACATCTGGAGGCAAGTCCATGACTGCTATGCTACCAATAGATATCAAAACAGAGCATATACAGATCTCTGATAAAACAGTTCCAGGATCAAGATTAAATACCCGTTGAGACGCTTAACAGACTTGGAGACCGAGATAATTCGAAAATCGAACCCGATCCCCTCTGGTCAATTCTAAATGCAAGGGCACTTTGCTCTTTCTCCTTTCTTCTGCGCGTCGCTTATTACATGGTGAAATAAAAACCATCGCCAGCCAGACTCACATTATAGAATATTAAACGCAATTTGCTTTAATGGAGCAAAATGTCAAGAAGCCCATGAGAAATGTTTACTCTAAAATGGCGATTTTGTTCTGAAAGGATCACGTGAGCAAGTAACACTTCCCGCGCCACCAAGGCGAGGCTCGTCAATTTGGGAATCATGCATGACGTCCTTTTAGCCGTGTTGATTACTGGTAATATCTTTCGAACACGATGAGGTTAAAGAGATGCATTTAAATATTATCCTAAGGAGGCTCGGTGATCAGCAAAATAACCATCAGATGACCAAAAAACTTTCAGATATGATTTGTTTACCTATCAACTATTATCTAGTAAAGAAAAAATCCATAAATTTCATATTTTATATATATTTTATATATAGAACTCTTCTTTCAAAGGAGATCAATACATTCAAAAAATGGCCATGACCATCGAACCCTCTTAAAGTATAAAGATAACATTTTGTTTTTCAAATGATACAAAAATTCGAACAATAAGAAAAACTTTCGAACAAACATTCTCATAGAAAGGAAAGGATAAAAATTTCAATGTTGACCCTAACCAGGAATCTCAATGTCCTAACTGTCAACATTATCAAAATTACATTGAGATTTGTCAGAAACTAAATATTCTTTACACTGAACATTTTCTTCTTTAAAAAAAAAAAAAAAGGATTCGATCTTTCACCATTAAAAGAGAAAAAGTGCAATTCTCAGTTTTGATATCAATACCTTACGCAACAAACTATGGGCTTTTATTTATGAGCTTTTTGCAAATTTCGCTCGATATGAGCATAATTAATTAATTTCTGTGATAAATTGACATCATGTAAATATCGAGGTTTGTGATATTGGTTTATATACATATGAATGAATAGAACATTTCAAGCAACCTATAAAATGCTTGTTATAACATCGGAATGCCAATATAAATCACTCAACAAACCATCTTCTGTTTGGAAACTGTTTGATTTCAATATCCAAATCCATAACGGGTTTTCACAAGGGAGAAGGGGGAAAATGGGCATCTGTACTCGATGAATAGTTAAATGAATTCGTTAAAGAGGACTTTTATAGAAGATAAAATGTTTTGAGTCGAATTCGAGTCGTACCGTAATATGGCATAAATGAATAGAGATAGTCATTTTTAATCAGTATTAATTGAGATCCTTTTATTTTTCAGATTCTCTCAGCTTTTTCTTTTTCTTTTTTTTTTTTTTGTCTCTGCATCAACGATTCAATATGACCAAGGCGCTCAGAGATAACACAATGTAGCTAGCGTCAAATATCGTGATTAAGGAATTTGGACGTGATCTTATTGTTAACGGTCGTGAATTCGCGGCCGTCGCATCACCTTCACTTCCGTTTGTCATTTTGTTTGATTAAAAGGTTCTGCAAGCAAATACATCTGATAAAGCTCAAAGCAACTAACAGCGGCCATGGTCAGCCATGATTTTTGTTAATCATTTGCTGTATAGCGACTTTTAGAACGAAAATGGAGGCAAGTGTAAGATGACACAGAATGTATCACAAAATAATGAAAGAAATATGAAGAGAGGCCAATACCATGTATCAAAAACGCCGATGTGTGTTGACAACACGCTTGCTTACGGGAATAATTCAATATTTATAGCTATCGCCACATCTCATATTGTTCTGAATAGAAGAACCCTTTTGTAAAAAGAGTTTCCGGGTGTTTAAAAATCCTCATTGTCACTTTTCAAAATCAATATCACTCTGTGTTTGAATAATTTGTCGATCAGTATCATATATGGATGATCAGCTTATTTTCGTGGATAAGCTCGGCTTTCTTTTATGTTTTATATATTTGTTTCATAGAAATAAAAATTCCCGATAATCTACCTTTATAGATAACGCACTTGGAATATATATATATATATATATATATATATATATATATATATATATATATATATATATATATATATATATATATATATATATATTGTAAGTTTCCATGAAATAGTACACTGAAATTAGAATTTTTATGTTCTGTCAAGGTAAGGTTTCCAAAAACCATAGATATATCCAAACAAAAAAGTGTTCTGCATGGTTAGTCAAACAATAAACAAAGCAGTACACTATTTCCCTGAACAAAGGTACCACATTGTTGATTGAAAAAAAAAAACCATGCACACACAAGGAAACTTAAAGAGGGATAGATGGTTGTGACCATTTTTAGAACTATATTAATATCCATTTTAAAGGTGAGCTCTAAACACAGATATCAAAATTTTCAAAGGCTTCAATCTCTTAGTAATTAATAGTTTATGGCTTCTGATATGTAACGGTAGACATGCAGGATAATTCATTTTCTATTCAGCCTCCTTAATAGTGAAGTATCTATAATTATCATATATTAGATTTGAAATGTAAATTAAAATTATTTATAACTTTAAAAAAAATGAAAGAAAACTTTCGAAAAATACAAATGATATAGTATTGTTGTTTTGGTCAATGTTATATATTTCGGTTATTTTTTTTCAAATCTTACTTACTGATTCCATCCAAAGTGGGTTTTTTTTTAATTAAAAAAAAAACAATAATGATATCAGATATTAATCGTTAATTACTTTTTTTGTAAAGAAAATCTCAAATGAAAACATACCTTATTCAGAGAGAGAGCATGTATCACGAAAATAAGTATCCAGCTGAAAGGAATTCAAAAACCAAACTAAACATTTCACCGACTCCGACTGAACACATTGATATTGTCTCTAAACCTCACATCCCTTTCTGTTCCGGAAATTTAAAAAAAAATTAAACTTGCGATTATATAACGGTGTCGCTTTTAACACACTGTTGCCCTATACCTTAACCAAACACAGTTCTGAATGAATATGCATGCACGCCTAATATTAACTGTACTATAGACTGATAGAATGGAATCTCCAATAATCGAATTGTCCGCCCAATTACTCTATTTTCCGGTATGCCTCTGCATGGGAGTTCGATTGCGAGTGGTCAGGCGGGGTTTAGTTCTACCGATCCGAGACAGACGTTTGCCAATCGATGGTGTTTTTAGGGGGATCTACGGTGCGTTATGATTATCTAATATTCAAAGCTAATCAATTATGATTACACCTACCTAGACGCCCCTTACCTTATTTAACCCAATTAATTAATTTCATCTCTGATTCAGTTTCGGTCTGATTTTTGTTTTTGATTGATCTTTAAAAGAGGTCCAGAGGTTGACTAATTCATTGCTGATCTATCACTTTTAGTTTTTTTTTAAATTAAAGATTTAGTTAAAGTAAAAAACAATATACACGACTCAAGGAATACCTTGCAATCATTCGTGACACTGTTCGAATTTTTTCTCCCGACAGGTGTGGTAATTAAAAATTAATACTGTCCTATTACCCGATACCCTCGGGCAAAGGTGATGAAAGAGGAGACACTTATAGTTTGATTTAATAATAAATATACATATGTGTTTCAAAGCAAAAACATTTTTCGGTATGAGCTACTAACAGAAGTATGCATCAAACGCTTGAATGTGTTTTTAATTATTCCTCTGATACAAATAAAAAAATGATCAAAAGTATTTCATAATTAATGCCTTCATTAGTAAAGATTTCTGCTCACCTTGACATACATATGTTTCTCTTGTAGGTAAAAAAAAAAAAATTATGTATATAAAAAAAAAAATCAAACGTAAAAGTGTCTTTTACTAATTAACAATTTTTAATTGTCAATGAGTCCACGATTAATTAGTCATGGACTCATTGACAATTAAAAATTGTTTATTAGTAAAAGACAAAAGTATATTCAATTTTATTTAAATTCCGTATCAAATACCTTTAAATATTTGATCAAAGGCGGGTGGTGGGGTGCTATCTTACAATGTACTAAAAATATAATTTATGTTATGTCAATCTGATGTGCGTTTTATTGATTACTAACGGTTGTGCGTTTAAAATTTAATGGAACATGCATCCGAAAATCCTGTGGGCTCATTTTTAGTGGGGGTTGTTTTTTTCGAAAAGACTTTGGGGAATACACTTCAACATGGATAACAGGAATGCTGTGAAGGTTTCATTGATAGATAAATCGAATCAAACCTCAACATGCATTTTCTATGGGTAAATTTGATTGATGAATTTTTTTCTTTATTTACTGGATCTATTGCATAATAAATTTCATGTCTTAGAAACTGGCTCAATACAAAAATCACTTTCATTTTGTTAATTCACAGAGGTCTCAGTTGTCTGAAGCTAGAAAATTATCAATGAATGGACACATGCATTCATACAGACTCCTTAATCGAGAGAGAGAGAGAGAGAGAGAGAGAGAGAGAGAGAGAGAGAGAGAGAGAGAGAGAGAGAGAGAGAGCATTAGTTATATTTCAAGAACTACATGTAATTAAACTGTCCAAAGGAATTTATTATAATGTATGTCCTGCTTAGTATACGTCAAACTTTCACAATGTTCACCCAAGAACTGCATTTTACTAAAAATCATACGGAACTGCGAATTACTAAACACCACACAACTTAAGGGCTAATTTCCAAATGCTCACAAGTCAAAAGCTTTAAATCCTATACTTTATCATTTAACTTCATTTAAAAAACCCAAACTTACATGAATTGAAATTGTTTGATATAAAATAAATGGTCAAATGAAATTTGCTCGAGAAGAATCATTGCATGAAGATTTATGACTTTGTCGTAAGGTCTTTGCAAAACACAGCCCTGGTCCCACATAACCCACAGTCATTGTTCTAAAATAACCACACCAGCACCAGCACCACCAACGGCACCGCTTTCAGTATAAAAAAGATGTCAAGATGTCAAAGAGGTTCCCCCCATAATTTACTTGGACATATACACAGTAAGAGTATTCAAAATAATTACAGATCTATGTTCCCCTTTTTCCCAACACTACTACCACCAACAAGGAAAAGAAGATTGAATATTACAGATACCCATGAATTTTATCGATAAATTCCAGAGGCAGAATGATATATCTTTCATCAACATTGTCAGATGAATCAATCTTACATCCAACTCCATATTACCATCATAATAGAATAAAAGTTTGCAGTTGCCTAACGTTAGAGATTCTTCTTCAACTTTCTTCGAAAATAAGTGGTTCCGTCAACGAAACATTTTTGCGTAAGTGGGATATCGAGTATTTTGTTAAGACTATCAATAAATGCATTACACGTTCTAATGAAAACAACAACAGAGAGAGAGGGAGAGAGACAGAGAGACAGAGAGAGAGAGAGTATTGTTGCTTGCACCATTTAAAAGAAAAAAAATGTCAGTGTTAAGCTTAATTTTCCTATTCTAAAAGTGTGTACATGTTGTATTCAATCGGACCGATACGACTGAAGCAAAGTAAGCTCATTTTGGGCGTAAACCAACATCGTCTTAGCTATATGCAAGCAGACGACTCTATTTGACGTGATATCCGGTTTTGAGACACGCATCCTTTTCATCATACAGGAATAAACAATATGTCATATACGACATCTCTCAAAACAGCTAGAAAATTTCGTTACACTGTGCTCTGCAAATACCAGCAGCGATGTGTGAATTGTATCTCCCCTATAAACAAATGACTGCCTCGAGGGGGGCAAATTGAATAAAAATTGATCTTTGATTTTTTTGTTCATGGGATGCTGAGGCGGAAATAAATTTATATAACACAGCTATAAAATAGCATCAATTGTGATCAATATGCCCGCATAAAGACGATCAAATATTATCAAGATAAACGCCATTTCTCTCTATGTAGTCATACCCCTGTTTCGCATCTTTATATGATCTGGCTCCATTTTGAAAACTTCGCGTATTCAATTTTTCTAGTTCGTTATGCAGAGGTAAATGTTTTAGCTTTGCAACTGTAATTAATCATTTTTTTTTTATTTACCGACAGGTCAGACATTCTCTGTTCATGATTTCATATTTGCTTAATGAACTAATTAATTCATCTCTTTCTTGCATGACACATTGAACGTTACCCTACGCTTACTTTTATATTATTCGATGTTGATGAATATGATAAGACGAGAAAACCTAGACTGGACTTCGTGTGTCTATTATTTTGCGCCGGTCATGTGACCACGCCGAAAAAAAAAAAATGGAAAAATGTAAAAGAGACAAAGGTAGCATCAAAACCATTTGCATCGATGCAGCGGAATTTTGAATTAATAACCATTGATGAAAAGATCCACCTGGCAAGACGTTAGTGAAGGATGTGATAATGTTGCCTATTCTAATAGAAATTTCCAAAAGTGACATGTTCTTGGTTAAACATCAATATATTTAGCAGTCCCATACGATAAAATGGCTTTTAAATTCTTGGCAAGTTTAAAGAAATCCTTCCTATACTAAAATGAGCTGCAGAACTGGAGCTTTATCGGTAAATTTTGGTTAGAACCCTTATTTATTTCACAGAGCTGCATGTACAAGTATCAATAGATATTAACTATTGACGCACCCTGTTCTTCTCTTCACAAATTCCTCGAACGTTTCAAATTGATTAGGTACATGATTTTATAACGAATAGATAAATACATTGATTCAAAGTTTATTATTTTGTATTTTGAAATGTAATGTTTAATTACCCCCCCCCCCTTTTCCAAGAGAGAGAGAGAGAGAGAGAGAGAGAGAGAGAGAAATAAAATTGCGATACAAAAAATGAATACAAATCCTGGTATTCAATTTCTGTTGTTTAAATAGATAAGTCAAAGTCATTTTCTTCAAAGTGTTCACATTCTAATATAGCAATGAAAATAAATCAAATAAAAAGATTCCTATTTCACGCATATGCCTGTGTCGCTAATTTTGTATGGGTCTCGGGAGTAAACTTTTCTGAATAATTAAACAGCGATTCAATGCAACTGTTTTTCTTTTGCTAGATAAAGCAGAAAAACTCCCTAACAAATTAGAGTTAGAAGAATGTTGCGGTAACATTGAATTCATATTGATTTCCAGTGTAAGATACTTTTGCGCATGGAAACATTTATAATTTACGCGTGTGGTCCTTCAGGACACAGAACAGTCTATGGCGGGTCTCTCCAGGAAAATTCCCCACAGAGAGATAACAGGAGCCGCCTAAATATCAATTGAATATCAAAAACTAGTTGAGATATCCCCCAATGATACAGTGTTACAATCTTGCACTATGTGACAGCTGTCCAGTTGGACTGTTTGGCGGCCCCACCTTGCTTTCAACTCTTGAAGTACGTCCTCTTTTCATTCCATTGACATTTTTCGTTGATATTACATTGAAGTATAATATGGTGACTCTCGATGGCTCGAAGTCCAAGGGACCAAAGAAAAGTGATCAAGAGTTCGAGTTTTCAAGAGTTCGGAATTTTCGGGATTGACCGACTGGTTTTAAATTATGTATGAAAGAAATGTCTGCATAGTCTAAGCATTGTATTTTTGTTGACTGCTTTTCTCGTTTCTTTGGATAAAAAAAAAGTTATTTTAGTTCAAATATGAAGAAATTTTCACTTGTCTTAAAAATATCTAGCTGTGTGTAATATGATTTGATTTGAACATTAAAAATAATATGCAATCTTTTTGAATGAATCTTATCAAACTCATTATTACTTTTCAAAATTTCTGTTCATCATGTAAAATTAACACAACAATTCATCCAATAACTTTCTGCTGGAAATTTTATTACTAAACTGATTGTCTGAAAAATGCAAGGAAGCAGACATGAATTTTTTATAAGATGTACTGAAAAACTTTTCCGCACCGTTCCACCTCTGTATGCAATTAAATTTTATTGAACATTCGTAAAAAAATATTTATAATTCCAACATCAAGATTTCCGGTTATCATGCAAAATTTACGCACATTTTCCAAGAATTTTTAAGTCCGAATTTGCATTGCTGCCCGATTTTTTTTTATTATCACTCAAGTGATAATCTGCAAAGACAAGAGCATGCACGGTATTCAATATTAATATTGTATATAGTGTACTGAAAAAATACCTCGCTACCGTTCAATCTCCGCATATAAAATAGAAGGAAAAAACTACTTTGAGTGACAAAGTCACTTTTAAAAAAGAAGGAACCAATGAAATAAACATGCCTTGTAAGCGACAACAGGTATATTACCCGTTCTAATAGGGTACTGAATTCCGCTGATCTTTGAACGTAAAGCGCCTGCTCAGAAATGAGACGGATTAGCATTCGCTCTATGATGAAATATTAATGTTATCGCTGCATTATATGGAAGTATCACTCATAAAAACCACAGATCGATAAAGGTTGTATAGTTTCCGAACACATGGGTCCTAATAAGTATATTTTTCCTGTGACGGCCCTGGTCCGCCGTTCTTGATCCCGTGGGTATACAAGGGACACAAAACCTCTAATTACGGGCCTTACACGGGGTGGATGATTTGTGTCAATATTTCGCAAGACAATGAAAATGAAGCTTCTGCAATGAAAATCTATAGTTACACAAAAGAGTGTCCTACGCTACGGTAGCAGGCTTCTTTCTGATTTCAGGTGCGAATATAATGGCACACGAATACAAACAGAGTAGGGTGCCAAATCAATGAGAAATGGCGATAATTTACTGTCATTCAATATTTGCAGGTCAATTTGGACAATTTCAATATTTTTCTTTATCTTGTAAAATTGGAATGACGACACTTTTATAAGTTTTGATGGGATTAAGGACCAAACAAGATGGGTATTTGTGTTGCTCACAAAGGCGTTTTAAATGATTATCGGGGTTCAATTTAGATCATTTTTAACAACTTTTGCCTGATGAGAAATCTTCACGTTAGGTAAATACCAACTCTCCAGGGATTTAGGAAAAAAAACACAAAATTAGCAAATCAAGTTTTTAATTTTTTTTCTCTTAAAATTCATGAAATACGCTATGCAGAAGAGTTTTTTTAAGGAAATAAAAACACAATCCCGACCAATATCACCCGCAGTCCCATCACAATGTTTCTGATAGCTTTCATCGAAAAACTCTCTCTACGCCAACCATGAAAACAGCATGCATTTAGCCTCTATAAATTGTAAGTAGAGATTCTGGAGGTGGAAAATGACCCGTTAGGAGTGTCGCCAACATTTTGTCAACTAAGGGTACATTGTGAATCCGACAAGCGATGGAGATGTATTTCTAAATTACACAATAGCATGCCTATGAATAGATGAAAAGCCTATATATTACAAAAGTCATTACAAATCTGAAGATGCGATGAAATGTAATATCCAGTGTCAATAAATTATTCAGAATTACTTCCTCTCTCAAATTTAATATTCCTTCGTGATTGTCATGTATGGGATATTAAGCTCGCTTTATATTCGCCCTATTATTTGTAATACATATAAACATATTTATACACAGGAGTGGATGCATGAATGAATGCATGTGAATGTGTTAATGTTATAAATTGCAAACTTCATAGAGAATCAGAAAATTGATATAAATTATATGTAATACATGATGGGCATTTGCATGCAGCTTAAGGAGTAGGATTGGGATGAGAATGTGTACGGATATTGTTTCTTTTCTTCGTTTTTCTACTTGAAACTCTCTCTCTCTCTCTCTCTCTCTCTCTCTCTCTCTCTCTCTCTCTCTCTCTCTCTCTCAGAGCGATCTTTACTGGGTACATGTACTATCTGACAAATCAATACATTAATTAAACCGTGGGATTTAAAACTTAAGTAATTGTCCACTGTATTATTATTTCAAAGCTCTGGGCAAAAAGCCTTTGCTTTTTAATGAATGTAGATCAAGAATAGTCTCTGAAAGTCCTGAACAAAACACATACAACAACAATTAGATTAAGAAAGCAATTCTTGAAACAATTACATAGCCCTTTTCCTTTCTAATACAGCAGAGGTCATTACTATTGATCGGTGCAAAATGTTTAACTTTTG
The DNA here is from genome assembly GCA_015776775.1 of Magallana hongkongensis. Lineage (NCBI taxonomy): Eukaryota > Metazoa > Mollusca > Bivalvia > Ostreida > Ostreidae > Magallana > Magallana hongkongensis. The sequence continues at coordinate 22,413,952 of CM027466.1, forward strand.
TATTCTTAGAGTCTGTAACATGCCCCCCCCCCCCAAACAACTGATATTCGTGACGATGAACAGTGAAAACGGTAGGCCTTACTGTATCCCAAAACAGCGCCAGTTGTAGGAAATGTATGGGATAACTTAATAAAAGAACCGGTATGATGCACCTGGGGAAATCCGGAGGCTACAAACGGTTAATTATAGAATCCAGATGTAGACTTAGTAAGAAAAGAAGACAAAGCACAGGAATGGACAATGGCGATGAGGAATTTATTAACGTGTGAGGGTTTCTGAACTACCAAGTTCACACTAGTTCGCATAGTGTACACGACGACCTACTTTTAAAAGTACTTATACATGCATTGATCTATCTTTTAAGGCGAGAGCTTAAGAGGTCATGAACTCATCCGACGATCTCGTTTCTTTAAAGTTAGTGCTAATCTTGTAAATTGTCAGTCTTCTTCAACTTTGCATAGTCTGGGGAGTTAATAACAGTTACTAGACTTTACAAGCATCTTCAAACCCTCCAAATCTACCTTTCTACATGTACATGTATATACTGTTTAAGAGAAACATTCGCCTCCTTATATTTTCACCCCTTTCGCTATGTCTTAAAATAATCTCTTTTTAAACATAATATTATGAGGGCGAATTCAAGAAGGTGCGAAAATTTTTGCAAGTGAAGAAGGGCAAAAATAACACTTTATACAGTATTCATAAAACGAAGTATCGGCAAAGTAAAACTTTGGTATACTATATTATACATTCTGTTTCAATATTATTTGACTGGATCAAACTCAACGATCACCAAATCTTAACATAGAATTCAAAAATAAAAACAACAACTTTCACTGGGCCGTAAACATGATAATATTTTTTAGAAGTTCAATTATATAAAGGCTTTACAGAATCTGACTACAAGACCGGCGAAGTTACTTTTTTTCATCAAAAAACATCTTTCGAAAATATACATTCTTAGTACAATGCACTGATGATGTGAGTTATCTATCTTTAAATTACTTTTAAAAGTCAAATTGATTGATAAAATCAGTATGTAATAAGGATAGAGTGGCGACTCTTCATGAAATTATAGCAATCGCGTTTTTGACAAGAATACAAGGAGGGCATTTCATCCTTATAAAAAATAAATGATAAAAAAAGGACGAGCTAGCTTCTTACGTAAAATTTGCATAAGCTTTTATGTAAATGGAATTGCTCATGTTGAGAAGAATTCTTTGAACTTTAGCAATGTGTTGGGGAGATTAAATTCTTATTATGCTTCTTTGTGACTTTTCGAAAATGCAATAAAATGGACAAAAGTCACAATGGATACAGAAATAAACACTTGAAATTGATTTTACCTGTGAATTCAGATAATGAAATTTCATTAAGATTTTAAGTGAAATAATAGTACATTTGTCCTCAAGTTGCTGTGTCAGTGTGCTAGGGGTGACCCGGTTTTAAATTGCGACCAAACTCCTTGCTGTTTAAGACGTCTTGCCGAATTCCACACGGTGAAACCATTTTTTTTTTTTAGATAACCCATAGCCCGAAACCCTCTTTCTTGGAGGAAATCGCCCTGATATGATTACGTTTATTAATGTTAAGTGACCTTGACCGTGAATCAGCGACCTTCACCAAGATAAGTTATTTCTAAAAAGAAAACGGGTGGGGAAGAGTCCTAGAACTTTCCTCTCATTGAGAAGGAAATTAATTAGCCTTGACAAAGTATACTTATCAACAGTTACTCTTACCAAAAAAGAGTATTGTGTGTCTACAGTTCATGAAACACAACGCTGATAGAAGAACAAAGTGACGGAATTCTCTTACCTTTTTTGTTGGATGTTCTGAAATTTAAATCGTCCTTTCTAAATTCAGATTTGTCGTGATATGAAAAAACAAATATCGAAACAACTTGGCAACTCGAGGTCTCAAACCGAACAGAGGTTGAATTATTTATGGCGGGATAGGATGCTTTTAGCACCTTTTTACGTATAGTATCATCTCCTTACAAAAGCATCGAATTTCCCGGTGAGAGAAACTTGTGATTGCATATTGGCGCCCTGAAACCACCTCTAATGGCCAACTAATCCAATTTCTCCATCAATTGAAGATTCTGAGACTAAAGTATGGAAGCTAATGACGGAATGATGAGAGAATCGTAACAGCCTTTGTCTTAATGAAAAAGCAGGATTATATGCTGTATATGAATGAAATATGTCAACATCGCGCAAAAAGCCGCTCTAATAACAGAGAATCTTCATTTTTATCTTCTTTGCGCGGACTTTGGGATGCTTATTATCAACATGCCGCACCATACTATTGTATTTAGAACTTAGCTTTATGAGGAAATTCATAACAGAATAATAACGGGATCTTAGACTTTCAAAATACACATGGTCATAATCGAGCATCTGTAAAAGACTTTCCTCAGCCGTTCGCATTTGATGGTTGTAGAGCGTCATAAATCTTCTAAAAGGAGAAGATTGGAAAAGAAACTATTTTCTGTTAAACTTGTTATATATCAAAATTGCAAAGTCCGTAGTTGTTATCGTTATTAAGAATTAATTTGATTATTTGACTTAAAATTGACTACATGTATATACACTCAGAGGCACGACGTATGAAATGAGATATCAAAAGACTTCATTTTGTTACAATACGATTCAAATTGTACAAAAAAAGGAGCGACATATCATAATTACAGAAGTTTACAGACTATATATAATATATTACCAAACGTTATGGAGAAAAGCAAACACATATAATGACTTCTAAATCTTTTAAATGGAAAATATAAGGTTAAATTCCAATTTTATTCATCCAAAAATTGATTATTCTTTATTCTTGTAATCTTTGTTGAAATATTGTTAAATTGAATTTTCTTTTCTACGAATGCTTAACAAAATTGAATTATTGGTGTATGCAGCAGTTTTCGAGGCTTCCATATGGAGGAAGATTCGATTTTAAGCCAGTTGTTTGGCTTTAATATCTTTAATTTGATTTTGGAAGAGAAGAAGCTATTTAAGCCGTGAACTATTTCGAACCATCTTTTCTTAATCGAGAGAATTTTGTTGACTTTCACGCAGTTCCATTTTGTGAAGAGTACAACAATTAAAAGAGAGAGATTCCTAGATGCCATAAGTATGGAGTTTATCTCTATGATATCACGTGATAAATGTAGACGGAAGGTGCAAACAAAATCCCTGAAGATTTAATCTTACAATAGAGAAAATCCACGCCGATAAAAAGTACACAAAGTCTAAGAAAAAATCGGTGAAAACATAATACATGTATATGCTGCCTTTCCCCATTTTCAGTTGACCCCAAAATTATAGCTATAGTCTTTAGCCTAAAGCAATGACACAAAGCAAAAAGTACTGTAACATGGCGGAGTGATATTATTAGTCATCTTTACAGACCCCCGCTGTTTACATCAGTAGGCAAATCTAGCTCCTTTTCAACATCCATAAGCAAAATGTTGTTGAAAATAGCCAGACACTGGTATAAGGTATTCTAGATAATTCAATTGTTCTAGGACTGATCGAACGGTACAAAGTAAGATTCTAACCGTCTTTTCTCAAGGGGGTCGTCTCATTTCGTCCACATCTATGCCGAATATTCCCTAAATTCCCGAATAATTCGTGAAAAGGAAAATCATGTATAAAAGCGGAGGAACAATCAATATACGATGTTTTTATGAATTTGATAGCCACCAGTCTTTTGATGGCAAGATGATGAAACAAACGTGAAATAGGTTATGACAGTTAATTCTTTATAAATCGTAGATACTTGCCAAATACGCACCCTATTTCATCACATATTTGGCACCAAGGAATTGAATCATCGTATTACGGGAATTTACTGTACAAAAAACCATTTAAGTACTAGACGAGAGAAGGAGTTAGGATTTTCTTTTTCTTTTAATTTCAGCAGGGTTTTTAATGAAATACGGACCCTGTGCAACAATAGCAATAATCAAGCTTTTATGTGACATTGTTTTTTGCGCATATCTTTGTCAAACAACATAAGAACGTTTGTGTATGCATGCAGAATCTATATTTTACCAACTTAAGGTATCATGCAACTTACATATTAATGTATTTGTTTGAAATGGTAAAGGAACATTTATTCGATATTTTTTTATTTTTGGGGAGAATGGGGAGGGGCAGAGGGTGCGGTTTAAAAATAAAAGCATTTTTGTATGATTCTTGTACGATTTTGATTTATATAAAATAAACTACCATATAAGTTTATGAAAGATGTATTAAGAAATGACATACAGATACTGGGTGTAACATGAAATGCCTGAAATGGTTCTAATCTAGAAACTTGTTAGCGTGGAGAGAGGTAGAATGTTTATTTACATATAACTGGTTCAAATGGGAAAAACATTTTTATTGCATGCTACAGTGTATATGTATGTAGCTTTTAAAAAAAAAACTAAAAAAAATATTTTTTCTTTATGATTAATCTAATCATCGGGCAAGATCATCGAGTCCACAGCAAAATGTCTTCATTGAATCAAAAACCTTCATCAAGAATTTTCCCGTAACCAAACTATTTTGTCTCGTTTTTTGAGCAATTTCAAAAATCTATAGTTAATCAAATACTTGAGGCATCCCTAGGAATAATTCCTATACACGAAAACTAATTTCCGTGAATAAGATAATTAGCAACCGCTTAAGTTGTCTTCTGCGTGTATTGTTTTTCGGGTGTTTCGGTAAAATTTACAGGATGGACCTTGTGATCGTATTCTAGTTTCCTTCGAGTCTGCAATTCAAAACTCAGAAGTGCCCAAGACAACGCACTGAAGAGTTCAAATGAATGGATGGGTCTTTCAAACGACTTCCTTTGATCGCGGTTATTGAGACGCTTTGATACATAAATTTTGTACGACTTCCTCTTCTGTTCTACATATTCGTCGCCTCTTGGATTTGGATATTTAACGGAATATGATTGAATGCGATAAAAAAAATCACCAGAGTAAACGTTGTTATTTCAAAACATGTTACAGAATATTTCATTCCTTTCTGAGTTACAAAGTTACCAATATTTTTCTTTTAATTGACTGACAAACATAACGATAACAGTAATCTTACCAAATATGTGTTTTAAATGCAGTTGAAATCTGTATTTTGATCTTACTTTAAATATCTGGTAAATTAGCTACAAATTATTATACAATATACTTAGAAAAAAGTGAAATATATGCATTTTTCATCGATTTGGGTTTTTTTGCATATGTTATTTTGAAAAGTAAATTAAAATTCACCCGCACTCAGAAAGAGTTATGACTCAAATCCAAATAAATCATAAACCTGTCAGGATTATCAATCATACCGAGCAAAGGAAAGGTTGGGGGTCAGGAACATCATAACTCTACATCTGGTGAAACAATATTTGCGATGATGCAACAAATTTGTTTTTATAGAGACGAAGTTGACTTGCTAATGCCATCTTTCATTTAGAATTATTGGGCCCCAGGGTAGCGTCCAATTTAGATATTCAATTTGTGGACCGACTGTTTGGTCTCTGGTTCCCGTCCTACAGAGGGCCTCGATTAGTCATCACCAACGTACACACAAATTCAGCATGTCAGATCCTCAATATATTTGGAGGATATATGCCCATGGAGTGACCTTCTCATCTTACGAATCCATTATAAGGAAATTTTCTCGCAGACTTTAATTCCTGTTTGTCTTCGACGTTATAGATCGTTGGGTCTCTCTCTCTCTCTCTCTCTCTCTCTCTCTCTCTCTCTCTCTCTCTCTCTCTCTCTCACATTGGGATGTGCCGAGCGAAAATTAAGATTTGATAAAATAGGAAGAAAGTCATGGTGTATTGTTTTATACATGTACTTATTCAAAATTTTCATATAAATATATTGTTGAAAGCGATTTTCAATTTTTTAGAATAGGGTAGCCTTGATTTACCTTTAAAGAAAAACTTATTAAAGATATTGATTTTTTAATTACTATTTCTGTATAACTTTCTAAAAATCTTGTTTTTTTTTAAAGGTTAAAGCCCAAATGTGTCTTAAACCCCAAGCTGTTACTTTCTAAGAAGGTAAAAAAGTAAGTAGCGTGGAAAAAATTATTTCTTCCTTTTAATCTGATAGAGCGCTTTAATGTGTTGTGTATTGATCAGACAATTTAGATATCAGGATAATCACATTGAACAAGACAAGTGATGAAATTTAGTTTTCCCTCGGGACTAGAAGAAATGAAATAATTCATTTCCAATATGCCCGGATTACGATAAACAAAAGACAAATTGGAGGAACCAATTTTTTTTCTATCTCCAAAGCTCCAGACTTCAGGATTGCAGAAATTTGGATAATTTTTTTCTCAATAAAAAGTGAGAAAAATCAATGGCAAATTAGATAAACTTGACAGAATGATGTAAACATGCCTTTCTTTAAATAAGCTTTTCAGTAATCTATCTATCTATCTATCTATCTATCTATCTATCTATCTATCTATCTATCTATCTATCTATCTATCTATCTATCCATCCATCCATCCATCCATCCATCCATCCATCCATCCATCCATCCATCCATCCATCCATCCATCCATCCATCCATCCATCCATCCATCCATCCATCCATCCATCCATCTATCTATCTATCTATCTATCTATCTATCTATCTATCTATCTATCTATCTATCTATCTATCTATCTATCCATTCAACTATCCATCCATTCATCCATCCATCCATTCAACTATTTACCCATCCATCCATGCATTGTTATGTTTTTTTTTTACTTTAAATCATGTAAATGAAACATAGAATGTATTCAACGAGAAAGGACAAAGACAAAACACTGCAAATTGCAAGACTGTACAAATGTTTTTGAGTGTCATTATATATAATAAATAAATATAAATATAACCCCAAACATATACCCCAAACAACTTTCCAACAATATGAACACTTTTGCCAAATAATTTAAAACAAAGTAACAATTAACCAACCAATCAACCTAGAACTCAATTTTATGTAAGAAATGGATCGCATACTTATATGTCATCATTACTAACATACAAACCATTGAATAAAAACGCCAACCACTTTCAAACCAACCGTCCGATAAGTAAAACCAACCGAAACCTCACTCCAACCAAGTAATATCACCTCTGAACTAACTAATTAAAAAACATTCATACTGACCAGCAAAAATCCCATTCATTATATTAAGTGATACCAACCAATAAACTAATAAAACACTGCCAACCATCAAATTAATCACTCGAGCTAAAAAAATTTTACCTCCATCCCCACCCATCAACACCAATCCCCCCACCGTAAAGACAAAAAGAAACCAGCTTCATTGATTACCTTAAATTTGATTTTAAATACTAGTACCCTGCCAAATCGTAATCTACCAAAAAATTATCCGAAAGCGGATATTTTCTATAATTCCAACACATTTCTTTTTGTTGTAACTAGAGATGAGTTAACGTATTTATTCCCTAATCACCATTAAATGAGAAATTTCAGTATTAACGTAATGACATACGAATTAATAAAGTCTAGATTTATTGCATGCATTGGCAAGGATGAGTGAGAACAAGCAACGCTCGACGCATGAAATGTAACTATAAACTCATAAAATAGCGTCGGGTTTTCCTTGATATATAGTGACCTTAAATGGGTGGCTATTAGTTTTGCTTCAGAAGAGAAAATGTTTTCTGTCATAACTTATGTCCGATCAACAAAACATGCGAGACTTTTTAGCTCGCCTGGCAACGTTACATATAGCTATTACAAAGCCTATATCGTCGGCTATGGGGCTCAGTGTTGCCAAATTATTTTCCTCAAGAACGGCTTCTAGCGTGGAATCTATTACTGTGGTTTCATCAATATTCGTTGAATACCAATTTTCGTGGTTTTCATTATTAAGTTGATCCACGAAATTAAATGTTCATTGAAGTGCAATTTCTATTAACATCTTGTATTGATAGGGTCATTGGCCACGAATTTAGGTATCCTTGAAACCGTGATTTTCACTTTATGCTCGAAAATTGATACCCTTGAATATTAATGAAACCACAGTATATAGCTGGAACGGTTGAAAGAGTTATCTTCCCTTGTTTGTATTTTTTTTTGTTATCAGTAATTATTGTAAATAGTGTAATTAAGAAGTGAAATGATTAAAAGAGTTATCCAAGTATTTTTATTATATGAAAACAAAACAACAAAAACAGTTATTGTAGTTTCTTATTAGTCAGATAGACTTATAAATCGAAAAAGTATGTAGTTTCTTATTAGTCACATAGACTTATAAATCGAAAAAGTATGTAGTTTCTTATTAGTCAGATAGACTTATAAATCGAAAAAGTATGTTTGGCTGTCCTTAAACACTTATGTTAAATATAATAATTTTAAAGCCAGATGGTGTCATTTATAATGGGATGTTGTTGATATTGTATGATCTGTTCAGAAGACGCATACGTGAAGTATTCCCTAGTGTGAAATACTGAAAGTAGAAACTCACAGACTTGAAGTCTGTAAGTTTATATTTGAAAATGAAAACTTTAGACTGTTAAAGTTGGTTAATTGGGTTCTATTTAGAGTGACAAATTGATAGGCCAAGTGGCATATCCAGATTGATTGACCAAGTTGCATTACCAAGTGGCTGAGCGACAAGTTGCCTTGCCAGGTGGCAAGGGCGATTGGCAAACATAGAAATAGCCACAAGGCAGTGGCCTCTATATATATATATATATATATATATGGATTGGGTTAATTGTTTGACATTTGAGTTGCATTTGAAAACAAGATTTATATATGATTAATTTGTTTGTACAACAATTTATAACGTTGTGCAAGTGGTATAGAGTTTGTCCTGGCTAGATTCTTATTTGCAATCCTCAATCACATGCCCTGTTTTACGAGGGTCAATAAAAAAATACGAAGACAATGTGGCTGTCTATCATATATTTTTCATGAAAGTCATACTTAACAGATTATTCTGTGCATCAACTTATGTTATTGATATGCGAAGTTTTAGTCCATTTGATGAAATTTGTTACCCCTTTTAAAAACAACATGTGTTGTCACTACGGCGCACGGTAACGTTCAAAGCATGACGTCAAGAATTAACATGCACAGTTTATAGATATACCCCATTTTTATATCACGCTTAGTCTCTTGTGCCTGTCTCCTTACAATTCAAAATGGGACTGAACCACTTAACATCTTATTTGCACACATTTGTTCGAGAATCATAAGTTAGTTCTTCAAAGTTTTCATTTTCTAACCGCGTATCTCTTAGTTTACAGTAAGAATAACCCTGAACGTCGGTTGACGTTATTTTTTGACCAAATATTTACAGATATTCTACTCTCTTTCGGACAGTTTGATATTCAAAATACAATTACAACCACCCCCACAACATTTATTACAGTTAAACACAAACTTGCAAATAATTGTTGACTTATTTTTTGCACCATTGAGCATTTTCACAGCTTGTATCGGCTTTTTCCTGAGTTATATCCTATTTTGTGCGTACTTCTCGTTGCACCGTGACGTTCGGCGACGACGATGTTTTTAGTCAATTCTAAAGAGGACTATCTGCCTTTAGTTACTAATATCTGTTCGACAAAACAATGTATCCCGTAATTTTTTGGAACATAGAATACCAAGACCAATCTAATTAAAATTAGAACTTCCATCCGCTCCCCGGTTTTCGATATGTTGCGTGCATTGACCACTTTCTTTGATGTTAGTATTCTCTTAGCTTGAAAAAAGTGTGAAAAAATTGATAATTTCATTGCAACTTAGTAACATGCTGAGGAACACGACATACCGAAAACCGGGGAGCGGATGGAAGTTTTAATTTTACTTAGATTGTACCAAGACAAAACTTAATTTGAGGTTTCAATATAATTTGGTTTTAAGCCGAATTTATAGAGATACTACTTTTAACATTATATGGTTTTTTGTTGACATAACACAAATTTTGACCGTGCGCCGTTATCTCAATTTTGCAGGATTAGATTCTAAATAATTCTTAGAAAGAAAGGAATTTATTATCTTTTTCTTCTTGCAAATTGTTTGAAACTATTGCTAAATTATGTCTACCAAATTAGGTAATGATATGACGTTAAGTAACATAGCTATGACAAAAGTCTTCGTATTTTTTGATTGACCATCGTATAATACATATATATACACATGTATATATTATTCTAGCAGATAAAAAAAATCGAGAATTAAATTGACCAGACTGAGTATGTTATCTACATGAAGTGATATTTAATGGTCTTTTATGTACAAGTAAACAATAGTCCCATGGGCCATACCGCTCACCTGAGCAACAATAGCCATTAAAAATCAGTTTTGTAAAATCGTATACAAAATATCTGTAAAATGTAAAACTAGATCTTGTATTAAAAAAAAAATCAAAATTTTTCCCCAGATTTTCTTCTGTTAAACATTGAGACCCTTCTAAAACTGGATGATTTCATAGTTATATGTCATATTGAGCATTGTAGTTCTCCAGAAGATCTTAAACAGCTGTTTATATAAATATAAGTATATACTATATTAAACTTTGAAACCCCTAGTGGCCCAAGTATTGTCCACAGTCTAAACAATGAGAATTGACATATGTCAAGATGCTTGCATATAGGTAATACTATATATTTTAACATTTGAGTTTTGAGCATAATCAAATTTCTTTCCTACTAGTATGTAAAAAAAAAACAAACCCAACCCCTCTCCCCTCCCAATGGTGGCCTCATCCTACCCCTGGGGATCATGATTTGAACAAAGTTAAAACTACATGTATATTGCCTGAGAATGTTTTTACACAAGAGACAGCTTGTATGGTCGATTTTATATTTCTATCTAAAAATTTGATCCTCATTGTGACTCCACTCTACCCCGGGTATAATGAGTTGAACAAACTTGAATCTACACCACCCGACGATGCTTCCGTCTGAATATTACTTTTCTGGCTGATTGGTCTTTGATAACAATATTTTTGAAAGTTACTAACAAACGTTCATTATTTTTTAATTTACCCCCTTGAAATAAAATGAATTCCCTAACCCAAATCTGCTTTGTGCAAAGTTTGGTTGAAATTGGCCAAGTGGTTCTAGAGAAGAAGTCGAAAAATTAAATTGCTTACAGACGGAGAGACAGACGGACACCAGACAACATGAAATCAGAAAAGTTCACTTGATCTTTCAGCTCAGGTGAGCTAAAATGTATTTTCCGTATACATGTATTTTGTCATTGACCCTGGTGAATGATCTATGCTCGTTTGAACCTAAGGAGATATCAAACAAAGCATGCTGATTGAAGAGCACATAGTCAAATGTTTTTAAAAAAAATTCAATAATACATGTACGGATATCTACTCATACAACCACACCTATCAGCCCAATTAAGTATTTGCTTGAAGAATAACTAGACTTTGACCCGTGCGTGCACAGATTGACATTGGATATTATATCGGGCATTTACGTAATGGATACATCAAATTTGCACACCATGTTGACATTCAGAACTCTCGGAATTTTTCATATTTAACGCACTGAGTTAGAGTTATCTCCCGTATTTTCTTTCATGAACAGAAAATATAACAAATTTGTAATGAAAATTTACACGTATTTGTATTATCGATTTTGAGTTTATCCATGCAAATGTGATATTGTGGAAACATTAACTAAAGAGCATCCCGTGATTTAGCGTGAATGTAATGCGCATGCGCAAGATTGTAAAATCCGAAAAATTCAGACGATTTCCGGAATTTACGTTGATTATTTATTAGCGAAGCCTGATTGAGAAAAAAAATAAAAACAAATTGGTAATCACAAAATACCAATGATGTTAAAAACATATATAACAAAAGACAGACTTAGTACTCTTCCGATTTCTCGGTATTAAAGCCCAAAAATTCGAGTCTATTATTTTAATATAGTAGTATAGATGTCTGTCTAGGTCTCTTTAGTATAATCTAATTTATTATTCATATCGGACAAGAAAGATAGCATGATAGTTCTCGAATATTCTTAAAGGTAAGGTAATTCTATCTGTTTTGAATATTCCAATGGCATATATTATTTCTTAGAGGCATACAGTAAATCTCATCAAAAATAGCATCATTTCGTAGTTTGGACTTACCACAGAGATTTTCAAAAACTTTTTTGCAAGCGCTCTCGAGCGCTAGCAACTACATTAGTCTTTTTCACTGGAATACGCATGCTCGACTCCATAGTGAGGGAATTCTGGGAATACTGTACTACTGTAGATAAACTGTACGATTTGAATTTCGTTTTATCATCTTCACATGAAGTTTTGTGTTTTATTGTAAATGTCAAAGAGTAACAGTAGGTTAGGTCTCATAATGCAAAGTTATTTTCAATATTATAATAAAAAGCTAGCTTTATCTTAAATTCCTTCAAGCTCGGAAAACAACATCCGATATGTTTTCTGAGCTTGCCGGAAAGGCCCGAGAAGATACAATAGCTACAAAACAGTACCAATGCTTCTTGAAAATTTTTACCTTGAAATTGAAATTACAGTAAATACATAATGATTAAGGCACAGTCAGTAAGCTATGCATCTGCCGACGTGAAGCCCACTCTAGATTCACAATTCTAAATTGAGACCCCACTCCAGTGTTCAACTGTTCAACTTCAGTACAATTCCGGTACACCACTGTGTTTTCCTGTTGTTAATTAATAAATTCAGAAATTGAAACCAATGTTAAAGAAATCTGCTTCTTTGTTTTACGATGGCTACTGTAACAGCGCTAGCTAATCAATCTTTTTTAAAAAGATAAGCTTTTTTAAGATGTGTATCATACTAGATAGTCATCAAAAAGAAAAAAACTGATAGTACATTGCATCCTGTTTTTAATTTTGTTGTCATGTTGTAAATTTTGAATTTACTGGGTGGGTGTAAATACAAAATTTACAACATGACAACTAGTTGTCATGTTGTAAATTTTGTATTTACACCCACCCAGTAAATTCAAAATTTACAACATGACATTGTTTTCCAATTTTTACATTACCCCCCCCCCCCCCACCCCCACCCACACACACACACACGAGGACATAAAATCCACCAAAGACACAATTACATATACATTACACATTCATGTTTAAAAAAATTTGATAAAATATTTCTATTTTTTTCCTTTTTAATTTTCTATTTAAAATATGTATATACGACCGCGGGTAGCCATAGGCCAACTCGACTTCCCGCACCCTTCCCACAATGCACCGCAATGCGGTAGTAGTAGTTAGATATGACGAGGTTCTCGTTAACATTTATGGACTCCAGTGTTTGTTAATGACACGCGAGGGAAATTGTTGATTGCATAATTATCCACAAATTCATTTTATTGTTAGTGCTGATTCGCTGCGGAAGAGAAGACCCAACGCCGCGTATTCCTCGAGGACGAGGGGCTTGCATCCTAATCCTTGCCCGTGTACACGCGAAGATAGTCCCCCAAGCCAAGGGGGCATAAAACAGTGCAGCAGTAATCTGCTGGAACCATCGCCTCAGAATATGGCCGGAATTCACGTAACCCGCATGTATCGGCCATCCCAAGAGGTCGTATATGTCTTAACTTTTCATCCTGAATAACCAAATTTAAACGATCGCTTTTTCTTTTTTTTTTTACCACCAATTGGTTTCTTTTTCAATTTGGCAGTTAAGTTCCCATGAGGTTAAGTTAACAAGTTCGCTTTGATTATCAATTTAAATATTTATTTGATCCATGATATTTGCTTAAGGGAGAAGTAATTGCAAAAATGCAAGGTAAAACCATAAAATAAATGTTTCGCATTTTATGATAATTTCTCTTAAAAATCAAAGGCTCTCTCTCTCTCTTAAAAATCAAAGGGTCTGTCTGTCTGTCTGTCTGTCTGTCTGTCTGTCTGTCTGTCTGTCTGACTCTCTCTCTCTCTCTCTCTCTCTCTCTCTCTCTCTCTCTCTCTCTCTCTCTCTCTCTCTCTCTCTCTCAAAGGCATAAAAGTAACAAACAATTGGTCGTTCGATGATAGATATTTGATAGTCTGCCATATGCTTATGATGCACATGTATTCATCAAAACTCGGTTACTCGATATCAATTTAGATACAGCAACCATAAGGTCGATATTTTTTCAGGAACAAACAAAATTTATGCTAGTTAAAATGTACAGGCAAAATAACAGTAACGTTTTATTACTTTTTCCATAACGAGGGCTTATTCATGATCAGTTAGTCTCGAGAATGGGCCTGGGGAGAAGGAGGGGGGCGGTGGGGGCGTTTAAAACTATTTCAAAATAGTGACAAATTGATTGGACCGAGAATTATGATGGGGCTCATTTGAAGACGTCTAAGCTGGAGAGTTGTCAATCAAGGCAATGGTCATCAACCCGTGTTAATGGCAATAATCTTCTCTATGGATTGTTGGCTGCATTATATACAATCGTTTATGTGTTTTGGGACCTTGTAACTTTTGACAGAAAATCGATTTATCCTGGTTTTGCTGTCCTGTTGTTTTTCCTTATTTGATGCAAATTATAAGGTTAAGGGTCAGCTTATACATATTGGGTTTGATGACAGCGAATTTAAGCTTCTAGGACAATCATATTCATATGATAATCGAAATTTGAACAGTAATATGGTGTATATATTTATTTTTCAGTACTTGTTGATCAAATCATTTTTTAAAATGGATTCCAAAAGTGAACGCGCGAAAATTGATAAAAACTTAAAGAACCCCCCCCCCCCCCGACACACACACACAAAACCCCCATAGAAAATAAACAAAAACAAGAGAGACAATAAATGATTAGCTAAATGAATAAAAAAAAATATCTCGGGTGAAAAAAATAATCATGATAAATAAATGTTTATTAACAATAAAAAAAAGTGAATCTTGTTAAAAATATGAAATCAACTTCATCTCTCTCTCTCTCTCTCTCTCTCTCTCTCTCTCTCTCTCTCTCTCTCTCTCTCAACGGGTCATAATAAGTTGAATTATGGGTCTATATAAAGAAACAGGATATCTGTATCACTTTGACTCTTAATCATCGATAGAGACATCACCGTCTATACACAGAATGTCCAAAAGTATGTCATTTGTTATGAATGGCATATCATGAATAAGGAGTTTAAAATACCTTACGATTTTTGTGACCCAATCGACACCAGTTTGAAATATACCCTCCAAAATATGATACATATTTGTTGCGTTTTTTTGCAGGTGGGCTAGATATTAATATTCAATTCCGTCTTTTGAGATATTCATATTCCGTATTTTGGAGGCAAATACTCGGAAACAGATGGTGGTACATTATTGTTTAACAGTGTCACGGTGACCTAAAACTGAAAACAATGCGTCTATATTTCACTCGGCAGTGACAAGCAAGATGAGTTATTACGCATTTTTAGATATCTATATTGTACGTGACTTAAATTACAAAATACTAAACTCCACAAATCATGGTGTATATAGAAAAAAAAACACCTCTCTCTCTCTCGATCTCTCTCTCGTTTGAAAATGCTCTTTTGACTTGCGTAATTATGTAACAAACAGACGTTCAACGAAGGAAAAAAAAAGTCGACAGTCTGAACCTTAGCTATTTTCACTAACATGCTCACTGTACTTTGCCAAATATGCAATAAAGTTCCGACCGTCTCGCTCCTACCCTTAACATCATTAACAGCTGGGTAATGTAATAAAGATGGAGATAACAGTCTACATTTCCATTTAGTCTAAGGTCGTTTAGCGAGAGAGAGAAAAATGTCCCATTTATGGAACCAGATATCAAATCAACCAGAAAAACGAAATCATAATGGACCCTACATGTACAGCGGACGCTGCAAATTACAGCCTACAAAACGCAGAGAGGATTACATCCCTTTATCAGATCTTACGCATTCTGGGCGCTTGTAATTCTTTGAAATCGTATTTGCAAGCTAAAGAGTCGTTAGACACGTCTTAGTGTTACCATGCGCTAAGTTCGCTAAATACGAAAATCAGTAGAAAGCTGACTTAATACGAAAATAAGCACCGTTTATATGCTTCCTTTATCTGAATCCATTAATCCAAGCATAAAAAATTGATTGGAAATGTTTAATAAAGTAAAAGAACTCACCAACGTCCAAACTCCTTCGGATCCCTTCCGATTTTTGCTTTGATTGTTATAGGAATATTCAAAGGAGTTCTACAAACCTTTATTCGGTCGATACCTATGCGTTTTACACATCGCTACTTATTTTATTCCCTCTGCATTTTGGATTACCATTGGGGGAGGGGCCTCAGTTAAGTGGCTCTTTACGCTGAATACCTACTTAAATATTTTTTTGATGACAGTTTACATGTTACATGTAATTGCATGCATTTTGCAAAACATATAAATCACTGTATTTGTTCAACCTGTCAAGAGCTTGGCACCTGCAATGATTGACAAACCTGTAATATTCTGGGGCTGTTACCAAAAAAAAAAAAAAAAGAAGAAAGGAAATAATCTTTGTTATGATTTAACTCCGTTTAATAGCACTAATTTCGTTTACAGATAAAAAGAAAATGAACAAAAATAAGAGAATGTTCAGTAAAAGTAGTGAATTTTTGGGGGGTGATCTGTCATTCTCTTAACAGGAAAACAGTCTGCATCACGCTTCCCCTCCGAAAATAATATCTGCACAGCATATGTGTGTGACTTTTTGTATATCTTTGTTTAGAATGGGAAAATTAGATAATGGGAGCATTAGATAATGCAGCATAAAACATCTCTCTCTCTCTCTCTCTCTCTCTCTCTCTCTCTCTCTCTCTCTCTCTCTCTCTCTCTCTCTCTCTCTCTCTCTTATAAATTGGATCTTTATTTTACAGTTCATAATATAATGTGTGAAATACATTACGGCAATCCATACACTTATATACAACAAATCAATTTAACGAGAATAGGTTCTAAACTTGGGAGTACGTAGATAATGTCTGATTTACACTGTCGCAGAGGGAATTCTCTCCAGTAAAAAACGGCCAAGAATACAAACATTAAAGAGTGCAAAAGACTTATTCTAAAAGGCCAGCATCTGTTAGAGGGGCTAAAGTATCGCAATAGACATTCTGCATGCCACGAAGGACTTTTGATAGATCTGGGAGTTTTTTTTATCTATAATTGCTGCACATGTACATGTATATACAACGGTTTCTGATATACTCATGAACATAAACCAAATTCTGAAAAGGGACAGCTCATATGATGAGGGTCAGACATGCCTCATTTTGAAAAATAGCGCACTGTGAAAAATGTCAAAGCACTTATTTTGTTAAAAACCCTTACGCGTGTAATTGAAAGTAAAAAAATGATAGATAATTACTTCAATCTACATGTAGCTTATCTCACTGTAACAATTAGCAAGAAAAATACAGAGTTTAGACCAGCATAATCGGCAGTCTTGTGATGAAAAAGTTTTACACAGTTAAAAAGTTTCCTAAGTTAATAAAAGCGTGCTTTTTCATGTTAACAAATGAATGTCTTAATATAGTTCTAGATGCAACTTCTTTACTTCTTTTTTTTTTTAAGAATGACTAATTTCAGTTGAATGCCATTATTAAAATAAAATGATTTGATTGCTTTCAATTTGAGAAAAAAATTTATGTATTATGTATGTGTACTAGTAATGCATTTAATATTTACAAACATGTAGTGTTTATAAAAGTATTTATCCGCCAGATAAATAATAGATATTGACATTTTCCAGGGTCTTTGTCTGTGATACCACTACGAATCGATTTTGTAATGTATAATTTAATACATCAATGACTATTTTAATATTTATCGTACAATTACTGAAAATAATATAAATATAAGTAATAAGGAATCGTTTTTTAATATTATGAGATGATAAAATACGGTCAGGCATGGTCAAATACATCATAAAGGTTTTCGGGCTTTATTGAATTTGATCTTTCCAAACCGAATTTGGTCACCCCATGATACTCAAAGAATGATTCCTTATTCCTTAAAAAGAGAAATATAGCGTACGAAATCCTCTAACTTTAAATATTATAACTATCATAATGGTTTTGATTGAAAGATATTTTTTAAAGATAAACTTTTGATCAATATATAGTTCTTAAAGTGCACTTGACTGAAATAAAAATGGTTTTAAATAGAATCAGAATTATATATAAAAGCTAGATTTCCATAAGGATTATTTCAGATTGAACACTTTAACATTCTTATAAGAATATAAAAAAATTAACACGGTTATCCCCAAAAAATTAATCTTTGAAGTTAGTTCAATTTGTGTATTAAATCATAGAGTATGAAAACGACAAAGAGTACTTTTTTTTAGCAATCACTCAATAATGATTTAATTGAAAACTTTCCGTTGGTTCAATAAATTTTTATTAATAAAATATTTATTAACTTGTTGAACATTAAGCGAAAGTTTCAAGCTTTTTTTAAAAACAAGCAAATGAATGCATTTTACTACCGAAGTTATAAAGATGAGTAAGAAAGGGCGTCCTAGAAAATCCTGAAATGTATGGTGTTTTAAAAATTACAGCCACAAAAATAATTTGTGTACATTTTTCTCAATTACAGTTTTACTTAATAAAGTATCGATCTGACAATGTTTCCCCCGCAAATATCTATGTTTAAAAGGCACTACATGTTATGCACAAGAATAAAAATATAATTACGGCACCAGTCAGAGACGGATGTTGGGGGACAATTGATTCCATCTCTCCTTACGACCCCGAACATTAAATTTTCTTTTGTGTCATTAGCAACATTTACGGTCGCACAGGGAGGAAATTATCACCCGAGCTCTACTTCTGTTAGTGATAGTGAAGCGTGTGGATTTCTTAGAAAATCAGACGCCATCACAACGAGGTTAGGGTTCCGAGGGGTATGCTAGACGATGGACTTGTAATAAGTTAGACTACATTAAAAATATCTAGGACTCGCAGGAGAGGCTTCAAACTTATGAATATTTTACAATCTTTCCGCATGTGTAGTCCAATGGGGGTTATTCTCATCAAGGCAGAATGTCCAAATTCTTTGCATTTCAAAGATGGCCGCCAAATGTTTGCTTCCTCTGAGGTTTAAAAGGTGACGCTAATGTGAAAGATTTATTTTTCTGTATTTTGAATCGTGTCGTGTGGTTCCACACAGAAAGCAAGATGGTCGGGATTGAAATGATGGATACAAATGGATTTCACAGTCGTGTTTAATTCTGGAAAGCTTTATATAGTCAACATGAAAGACAGAGAAAGGAAGGGTGGGGAGTTTTCTTCTCTTTTGTCTCTTATACCTTTAAATCATTACATTATTTTAAAAATTTAATATCAGTGACAATATATTATATCAAAATACAAACTAGTTGTAATATAGTAACTCAGTAAGCATGTCAAATTTTTCGGTTGAAAAAACCCTCCAAAGATGAAAACTTTTCACTAGTTAGTTGACCATGTTTGTAATAATAATGATTTTTCTGTTGTCGTGTTGAATATAGATTAAAATAGCAAAAAATAAATTATCATTGCTATATATCGGAGTAATTATGGGGTTTACGCAATTTCAGTAATTTATAATGAAATTTTCCATGTCTAAATATATAAATTAAATATATTCCGGATTAAAAGGGAAGAATAAGTAGTACTACAATGTAGTATATTCTATTAACATTGACAGAATGGTGTCTTGTACAATACATGTACAGTTTTAATAATTCCATAAGCCTCATGATAAACCTAAACCTTTTTGATACCCCTAATTTTTTTATGTGGCAGTCACTGCTTGAATTTTACATGGTCCCTATTTTAAATTGTTGCAAAACTAACAGTACTACGTCGACCAAGATATATTAAACACAAAAATATCGCCATATTAAATATTTTGCTTTCTTTTTATATGGTGCAATACAGGTATATTAGTCAATAGGCACTTCCGACACTGTAGAATAAATGTAAGCTCTAGTTCAAAATGGAATACAGAAGCTAAATTGTTATTTTCTTTCTGAATATATTGAGAGTACGGTGGCTACTGTTTCACCATAACGTCTCTTTGCATTCAGCACATGAAAGACAACTCTTTTCAATATTGTGGCATACACCAACATATAACAAACAATACAGAGATAAACTTAAAAAACATTCTGAATATTCAAAATGACGCGTTGGAATTGTTCAAAAAGTAGTTTAAAACTTTAATTCAAAAATTTATTTGAAAATATCGAGTACTTACGATTAGTGTCAATAAAAGTTGTATAAGGGAGATTCCATGTTAAACTGAATGCACACATTTGAAGTACTTTTTATATTTCACTTTAATGTTAAAGGACCTATTTTGAAGACCGTAAAAGGTTCTTTGAAACGTAAATGTTTCCGAGAGGACAATATAACTCTTTGCAGCGTCATTGAGCATTTTTCGGGGCATGGTAATGAAATTATCTCATTTGTGACAACGAAAAAAACTTAATAAAATCAAATATGTTATATTTGACATTATATACACTTTAAGCCTCTGTGTGTTTTTACGAGTGAACTTGCTATTTATCACTAATTCCCTCGGCTCCACCTCAGGAAATAGTTGTTGTCTCGGGAGACTTGCAAGTGTTCTCATACATGTAGGCTGGAAATGGTTATGTTATTTACCTGTAAATACGGTGTCAATAATAAGTTTCGTTGGTCAAATAGCTATTTTTGTATAGTTAAAACTCCAAGAAAAAATTATTTTTCTCAAAAAACCAAACTACAGAAGGTGTGAAACAATAACAATGTGCGAAAAAAAATTGAAGGTTTCTATTAACTAGATTGATCAAAAATGTTGTACTAAATACATGTGTAGCATGAAGCGGATTCGATCATATCTATGACTTTTGCTTAGGTGAGCCATGTGACCCTTGGACTTATTGTCTATGAATAATTATATTCATAACAATCAAATCATCGACAAATATTCTTTTTTCTCCGAAAAATTCTCTTTTTATTGAAATACATACTAATTTAATATAGATAAAAAGTTTTATTCATTAAGCTGCTTATCAAATAAATTCTAAATAGCATTTATCATAATTTTAATGTTTCTCATTCGTTCTAAAATATGTTTTATTGAAAGGAAGTGTATGAACGATTCATCAAAGATCCAAATATTCTGGTTATATGAAACATGCTTTCATGCTTTCTTCTTATACTTAATGTCTCCATCGCGTACACTTGAGTTTTAGGGGATGTTTCGGCGGACTTGAAAATTTCATAACCGTTTTTCCATTACGTTTGGATAAAAAGACGATTGCTTTAAGCTCCTAAATAGGATTGTAATTATCTGATCCCCTGTACCAATCTCCATATTATTTTTGGAGCCAGTTTTCTTGAACGTGTTAGTGGTATTCTAGCCTGGTTAGATGGTTCTTTAAGTCATTCTACCTGCTAAGCATAGCTAAGCGCTTTATTGTCGTTAGACTTCTACTTCCGGTGCATCAAATAAACGCCACCTATGAGCAGAAATATGCATCACTTCAAGGCATCACTTCAAATGGTTAGGGAACCAGTTTTCAGGGGTTTACGCACATAGTTGCACGGGCTATTGTGAATATAAAGTTCGGGCTATTGTGAATCTAAGGTGCGGGGCTTACGTACATCATTGCAGTCAAGCAGTGATGAGGAAATATAGTACTTAAACAGAAGTATAGGAAAATATAGAAAAATCAAATCGATTCTTTCTAACTAAGCTTGCACAAAGTGAATTTCCTTTAGAACCAAGCTAGGTTAGCGCTTTTCAGTACTATCAGTACTTTGATTATTTGAGTTATCAGTCCATTCAAGTTGCATTGGGCGGCAAATACTGAACGAACTCACCACTATAAACAACTATTCAGGAATCCCTGACATCATCATAGATGACTTCTTGTCCTGCACCTCTCTGACTAGGTTTCTTTACTTTCTCCTAATATGAAAACGAAATATATTCAAGCGAACCAAATAAAATAATATAAAAGACATTGATGTAAGAAATAGTTATAAAAATAGTAAATAATACTCACAGTTTTTGATAACAAATTAGACGAATAGCTCAAAACCCTTATTTTTCTAGTCTTTCTGTTTGAGCCTCCACGATGCATGTATCATTAAATGGTGCAATAACAATTACAGAGTACCAGATTGTTCATCAACAGAGGCATGCACACGTAGATTTAGGATTTACCAACCGTTTACCGCTCTCAGTCTTTCACCTTTCGAATGAATCTGATCTATATGTAACATTTCACATTATTCCTCTTTATTGAATACACTGGACATTAAAACGTTCTTCCAACTTGTCAGTATCAATGTCTACATAGGCTGCCATTTCTGCACCAAGTACGTTATAGTACGGCATCTTTCATCATCTTGCTGATTTAAAAATAGGAAAAGAGATCACGTGACAAAAAAAATATCCCGGCTTTTGACAGCACGTTATGCCAAGGGTTTGTGAGAAGCGGTGCGGATCAGAAAACCTTGGCTAGCGAAGATGACAACAAAAGTAAATTCAGAAGACCAGTGATAACAAGCATTCTGAGAGTATTGCATAAGCAATAGACGTCCCCTACCGGTAACCCCTTTGATTGAGAATGGCAAAAGTTTGAGACCCTCAGGCCTGTATATTAAATATTCCGTATCATAAATGTAGTAATTGTATAGTATGAAATTATGAAAAATTATTATAATAAACAGCAAACAATCTCAGAAATCCATTAAAAAAATACATATTTGAAGCAAAGCAAACACAGAAGTCTAGTCTATTATTCAACAGCCCAAACCCGATAACGAACCCGATTGTAATAATAATAATGATAAAACCCTGCCGTTAAAATTTACACAATACTTGACACTATTTTACAGAACTAATTTGTTTGTTATTAGAAATGATAAATGTAATGATACAAAAAATGCACGATATTATTTATTATTTTACTGACCACATAATGTCCTCGTTCATTTAGTACACACCGAGCCCGATAACGAACCCGATCATTTAAAAATTTGGAGTGAAAAAAATTAAATTTCTGGAAATTGTGTTGACCAGACGCTACAAAAGTATAAACTTGGTCTGCTGTTTGATATTTTGAAGCTGCTCAGCAAGTTTCACATCATTCGTCAACCGCATGCAGAAAAAAACAACGGAAAACTGAAGTGGGACAGACAGACGGACGGAGACAGACAGACAGACAGACGGACGGACGGACGGACAGACGGACAGACGGACAGACAGACGGACTGACGGACGCAGAGGAAAGCTATAGTCCCCTCCGGTGAAACCGGTAGGGGACTAACAAGCAAGGACCAAGGATGCCTGTATGGTCGTAATTTTTGTAATCCTACGGATAAGGGTTAGAATTAGTGCTGGGGGCTACTGTTGAGGCTAAAATCTTTTTATTCATTTCAAATAATCAATTAGATCAGAGTAATCTTATTATTCGCCAAAGTAAATTTGTTATTGTTTTTTTTTTAATCCAATTTTTTCCAATTTTGATGATTCCACAAATAAAGGTTTAAAAAAAAAAGGTCGGCTGTAACAAAACTTCAAACATCATTGGACCTTTAAGTCCAGTCTTGCATAGGCTCATTGACCGTGGACCAATTCGGTTTTTTGTCTCCATGAAAATTCCATTTCCTATTCATTCTTTTCAACTATGGAATCTTAGGCTTCTATGCATGTAACATTAACCCCCACATCCCTTCCCCCGAAAAAAGGAAACTTACAAGTTTTGTTTTCTAGAGCTTGTTGGTTGGTTTAGAATAGTAAATATTATTGAAAACAAGAAAAAACCCAAATGAATTGACTCAGTGACTGTAAGTTAAAATATGCGAGATTAGCAATTCATTTCAGATGATGAACATTACATGTAGCTTTAAAAACAACGGACTATGCTTCAGAAAATTGTACAAACTGAATAACGTGACCTAGCTTAAGTTTTTAATTTTATTTGTTTTATTTTTCCAGATACCTTTTGCAAATAACTGGTATATTAGAACAGTTTATGAAATAGTGTAATTCGTATGATAATTCCTAACGGTATTATTTGTGTTACAATATAAAATTGAACTATGCACTGTGAATATAACATATACAAATTGTGCAGAGTTTAAATTTTAGTCTGCGTTTGATTCAAGATACCTTCAATAAAGCTTCATTTCACATGTATATGTTAAGGAGTCGTTGTTAGTCGCTTTTATTCACAAAAAGTGCGATATCTGCTATTCAAAAACCAATATATAAATATGATACATGTACGTGTATGTCTAATCATTCATACACAATTATTTTTCTGTATTTATTTACGTTCGATGCATCCTTGTTTGGGGTCGCATGTCTGCTGATCACTACAATTACACCTTTGACGACATCCAAATCCATAAAAACCGCGTGTACAGTTGTTCCGACATTCTATTCCCCATGAACCGATGCAAGCTGAAAAATATCAATTTTATCATATTTAACGTTTTCAAGTACTCTTAAAACTGGTTAGTTCAGAGCATGCCGGTTTACCTTTCTATATGTTATTTAACAAATAAAAAGATTCTTTGGTGATTCATACGGATATGAAGGTAACAAGCTTAAGCATTCCGAAAAAAAAATACATACCCCAATAGCGGGTTTTATTTTTTTTTTTCTGGAATGAAAGCAACGTACACTTTCATAACCCGTATAATACATCATAAAAAGCTTTCTATTTACATCGATCTTTGAGTTATTTAACCCATACGTTTTGAAAGAAATGCGTTTATTAGGGCCCGCTCCGCGGCAGCGATATGGTGGTCAGTCCGTTTGTCCATCCGACACAACATGTCTGGAGCATACTTTCTATTCCCTTTGCCCAATCTGGCTCATAGTTCATACACAGTCTGCCTTTCCGTGATTATTTTGTTTATCATTACATGTAGTTACTTCATGCAATAATACATGAAAAACAGATCAAAATACCAGGGCCTAAAAAATATGTTCTTTATTGGTGGTGTTGGGTTCTTGCTCAATTCATTCATGATCAGTAAGTAGCATTAAAGTTTTATTGATTTTAATGGACCGATCAAAATGTGTGTTATCCATCTGTGGAGTCTGTTGTTACAATTATATCATCAATCTAGAGATTAATCAGAAACATTAAACTTTAAAAGTATGTGTGAAATATTAATAATATCAATATGTTTATTAAAAGTTTGGTTTAAACAAGTGACAAGTTAACATAATAATATCATTAGAGCAGATATTGGTCCTCAAGATCATGTCTGAATTACAAAGGGTTAACTTGCCCATTGAAAATTCGGCCTACACCAACTGCATATTGTTCATTGGTGTTGAAAAACAATTACATCCAGTTTTGTCATTTGTACCTTCATAGAATGAAAGCTTTTCAATTTTTTTCTTATGAAATAAAATACAAATTAAAGGAATATTTAATGTTAACCATTGAGAAATTTACTTAATACACACTAAGTGACACGTAACAATTATAAATTCGGTCATGTGAACGAGAAGCTTTTCATTCATTATGTTCTGCATTATCTACCAAAGTTCATCAATAATAAGAGGGAAATATTTGTAAACTGTAATCAGTATGAGTCAAAGTGACGAAAGTCAGAATTCATATCATACCTTCGCATTTTCCAGAAACGTTCCTATAATCTTGACAACAATCATATAAACCAGTATAAACCAGTATAACTGCAAACAAATAATGAACTAATTTAACGTAAAAATTATTTACTTTTTTTTTTTGTTAATTACTCATATAAAACATAAAGAATGAGAATTCTTAAGGACAAGACAGTAGTTTGTAGAAAACAAGGATAATTTTAAAATCTGTCAATAATATCTTTTGGGAAGGCACAGCGACTTGCACGCATTTATGCATACTTCATTGCGTGTCGCTTCTTTTGTGCTACACTATTTTGCTGTTAATTTTGTGGTTTATACTTATTCGAAGTGAAAGTTTTTAGTTTAGTTTTTGCCTGGAATAAATAATTGAAAGTCTAGTCAGTATTTTCACTCCTAAATTCAAATGATTTTTTTTTATATACCGGCATTTATTTTCATCCCAGTCACTTAAATTATATGTTTTGATATTGATTACGTCATTCGTTTTTACGAGGATGAATCAAATATTCACATATTTTAGTTGTCTTATTTTACAGGCAAAACAAGCTGCGAAATGCCAAATTTTCATTTCCTTAAATATTTCTGCATAAAGATAATATTTTATAGAATATGGTTTGGGCTTAAATGAGCATGCTGGGGAAAAAACTCAAAATGATAAGGAATAAAATTGTCTTACTTGTCAAAACACACTGCAGTTTCAGATGTTTTAACAAAAATGAAGTATGGAAATAGAACAATGACCATGTCCTGTAAATCCATTTTGTTCTGAACGTCTTCATTTGAGCAATAAATAACGCTTAGAGTTATAGAACTTAACTTAACTTCATACGGAAACATTAAATTGTAAATTTCAAAGTCTTTAATTATATACTACTTGAACTTTGTCGCCAGACTCATTAAACTATTAATAATTATTATTCAAAATCTTTTTTTTTATTATTGAGTTGCAAAATATCCGAAATTTTTCGTATATAGCTAGTGTTTGGGATAGAATATACAAATGATTACTGTACAATACAGTTTTATTTACACGTAATATCTAAAAAAAAATTATGTCAATAATTGTTTAAATATTTTTAAAAAGGCATAACAATAAATAGTTTTGTTTAGGAAGAATACATTACCAACCCCTAGACACATTAACTTTTTAGCACTGTATGTAAATACACAGTGTCACATGGAAGTGTACAAAATTTTTAAAAAAATGTCCATTAAAACAAATTGGAATCCAATTTTAATCAGCGATTTAAGCCACCACCAGTCTTGTATAGACTTGCATAGATTTTTCCTTCCTTTTTCAAGAAATCGCTGACGAAGTTTCATCAAGAATAATGATAATAATACAAAACGAAAACAATAGGTCTTTTTAATGAAAGTCTTAAAACCCTTATCATGTAAATACAGAAGTCAAACTAGAGAAGAGTGAAAACATTTATTTAAAAAAAATTAAAATCATTGTAGTCTAGGCATAATATGTTTGATATCTAGCTCAACAGTATCCATTGTACATTGTAAGTGCAATTTGTTGAAATGCAATTTATACTTTATATCTTTATAGCGAATTGTACACTTGATCACAGATGATTTTAGTTTAATTATGAGAACTCTTGTGAAAAAAAAACACAACCAGAAAACAAGATTTAGAATTCTACCAATTAAAATAATTCATGATAAATGGATAACTATATATGCGGGTACAGCTAAGGGAAGTCGGCTGCGATGGTTAAAGCTAAAGACTGAACAATGCATTTCTTTCCTTCCCTGACCGACAAGGCTAACCCCTCTATAAAGAAAGGTAAATACTTTAAATGATCCAGCTAGACATTGCATTATTATTGAACTTATTTGAGACATTGCTCCGCCTCATCATTAATAAGTTTAGGTTTTAGTATTAGGTTCTTAAAAATTATCTACGCTTTCCCACGAATTACACCGATCATTTATAAGTAAGTAGCTTGTCTAAATTAAGAATTTAATGTATTGTATATATTTTTGATTATTTGGTTATATAGTATATTTAATTCAGATTATTGTTAAGATATTGATGATAAGCTACATGTAGATTGCACGGCACAAAACTACATATAGCCAATTTTGCATATCTGTATGATTGACATACATATGTATACTGTATATGTTGATGTACTTCCCTATGTAGATAAAGAAAAAGATGTATCTTGTGTGCTGAATTACAACTACAATATTTCGTGACAATATTTTAATGAGGAAGAAACAATATGGTGAAACTGTTACTGCTCATAATACGTTCGGAAAGAAAACATCAATTTTGATTTTGTATCTTCCCTTGAAGGAGAGCAAACGCTTCTTCTTCAATATTGCATATGCATATTTACTAAATGTTACTAATTAGTATGTATGTTTATATATTATATCATAAGTATCATAATTATTAAACATGGTTGTGGTCATTAGAATCAAATAAAGTCTAAATGTTTATCATAATTTTACTGTTCTTCATTCATTCTGATTTTTCTGTTGCATTTCACTGAACTGTACGGACGAGTCACCATAGATCGGTTCTTTCTGATTGGATGAACTACATGTATGCCTCTATGATTATTTCCAAATATGTCCTCTTCAATCTGTTTGTTTCCATCGCATTCTTTATCGTTTAATTGAGTTTCAGAGGGTGTTTTTGGTGACTTGAAAACGTCATAATCGTTTGTCATAGTATTTGAATACGAGTACAATGGTTTCACGCTTTTGAAATCAATGTGGTTGTAATTATCAGATCCCCTGCACCAATGTCCATATCCCCCTGGACCCAGCGTTCTGGAACGTCGTAGTGGTATTCTAGCCTGGTTAGATGGTTCTTCCGACATTTTATCTTTTTCTACTGAAGTTATTACTCCATTCAAGTTGGGAGGCAAATTGCAGACTCTTGTCAATGGATCACTATTATTATCAACCATTCGGGAGCCCCTGATATCATCATAGATGTCTTCTTGTCCATCTTTAATTTCAGAAATGTTAAGTATACGACAATCAACTACATTTTGTGTATTTAAGAAGAGAAATAAATTTGTCAAAAATGCCCGTAATAAGTATCATTGATAAATAGGTACCTGCATATGTTTGAATCGGTTTACTTTGCTTTTTCCTGAAAGAAATGATATACATTCAGATAACAAAAAATCTGATAATGAAGACATTGTTATTTGAGATGATGATAATAATAATAATAATGAAAGTAGTTAATAATACTCACATTTTACGATAACAAATAAAAATAGTACACAGCAGAATTAATATCAAAAGACCACTGGCAACTAGCAAGTATGCCTCCAAGGTTGTAATATCATCCAGATCAGGGTTTGGAGTTCTGCTTGAGGGTTCTGTCGAGGCTATAGTATTTTCATGTTTATGTTATTTATAAAATGAATAAGATAAAAGTACATTTTACATTTACACTGTTTATTTTTTAATGTAGCTTTTTTTTTAATTTAATTGCCAATACTACTGATTCCAACAAATAAATTAGAAAGAAAACAAGAAGTCGGTTGCAGAATACAAATGATTAATTTTCATCATTATTGTTATCATAAAACTGTTGTGAAATGATTGCTGAATGAGGCTTTCATTAAACTGAATGATGGCATTGATGGAAATCCTAAGAATAATATTTCAAGCTTTTATTTGTCACCAATTCACATGTACATGACTTTGTGAAAATGTACTGATAAATCACAAACTCATAAAACATTTTATGAACGTGCATGGAACAAGACAGGAATATCTGTCTACGTACTTTGATTATTGGCTTAGCTAATTTAGCACGGATTTAAGAAACAAATACAATGTATGCATTTGTTTGATACGGGTTATGTAAATTTTCTTACTCAGTTGCTCGTCATTAAAGTTATGAAATTTGAAATTCGGATCTGATTGATGTTTCTTGCGTATCAGTGATTGGTACAAATGAAAGTGACTGCTTCATTTCCTCGACATGATTGGTCCGTAAGTTTTAATGTGGTAATACTAGTAGTATTAGAGCATGAACCTGTGCACAATTTATGATTATACATAAAACTTTTATACAAATTGTGACCAATTCTGATTTTTTACCACATACACTCAATATAGCATCAGTATCTGTATAAAAGATTAATTGTTTGTTGCTTTAATGTAAAGTTTTCGTACTATTTTTTTTTTATTAAAAACTTAAAATATGTAATTTAAGTAAAGTTTTATTATACATATTTTCCCCATCATTTATTTACCCTTGAAAGGCTCGATACATCCTTGTTTGGGATCGCATGTCTGCCCATAACTACAACTGCACCTTTGACGACATCCAAATCCATAATGACCAAATAAACAGTTGTTACGACATTCGATTCCCCATGAACCGATGCAAGCTGAAAAGTACCATGAAAAAGACAATAACAAACTGTCGACCATCTAAAAAATCCATAAAACTAAATACAAAATCGAAGCAGAGCAACACGGACCTCTAAAAAGATAGAGGTAGGATCAGGTGCAAATAAATACCAAATTATCAACTGTATAATTTTTACGTCTTTGATATTATTTTGAAGCCCTTTCAGACTAGTTACTTCTATATGATAATGAAACAATATTCTTTGTTGATTCATGCAGGTATGAAGGTAACAAGTAATAGCAGTAAAATACATTTTGTACATAACCAATTTAACGGGTTTTGTTAAGTTTTTCTGCAATAAACACAATATAAACCTCTACGACCTGTATGAGACTAATAGAATCATTCATTATTACGAGTGTCCCACGCGAGTATATAATGAATGGTTATT
This sequence comes from Magallana hongkongensis, assembly GCA_015776775.1. Taxonomy (NCBI): domain Eukaryota; kingdom Metazoa; phylum Mollusca; class Bivalvia; order Ostreida; family Ostreidae; genus Magallana; species Magallana hongkongensis. The sequence continues at coordinate 22,444,341 of CM027466.1, forward strand.
TTTCTCGCATTATATTACCTTAAAAAATGATGTTTGACAACTTTCTGTTATGACTTTCAAAAGATTACTTTCGGTTTATCCCTCCGCGTGCTTCAAATATTGCAAGTCAAAATAACAGCATACGACAGTTTTTTAATTAAAAATATGATAAATTGTAATAAATTAAGCAAAACAATTATTTAATGGATAATCTCAATCCACCATTTTGCATTTCCGTACAGCAGACAACGTTTGTTTACAGATTAAAATGGCGTAGTAATACACAGTGTAAGACAGAAAAATCTCACATTGCTGTCTCACACCCGACAAACCGATCTCACACCGGTGATAATGCAAGAAAATAAGAAAACTATTAACTCGTTCTTTTTACATCCATCTCTAAAATACTACATATTTTTATTTTAAAACGAGCTTCCTTTTTCTTAGATTTTTCGAATTATTTCATATTTACCAAAAGGTGACAAACCAAGACAGTATTTGAAAAACTGGACACCCATCACTCTTTTGAATGTTCTCTATAAGATTATATCAGGATGTATTAGTTAAACGGGCTTTCTCAAAGGAAGATGTATTGGAGAAAACACTAGAATTATTGATGATTTAATGTGTTCACTGAAAAGAAATATATAATAATAGTCCAAAATACTACACAATAATAACAACATACATATCAAACGTTTTTGTAAATAAGACGAATGATATCTTGCCCGTTGATAATTCAGTTTACATCAGCTGCATATTGTTCATTGTTCATTGGCGTTTGAGATAGTCTTTTATCAAAATAGTAAGATCCAGTCTTTTCGTTTGTACATTTATAGTGTATAAGCTTTTTATTTTTACTTTAATGAAATTAAATAGAAATAAAAATCTGGTGATTTAATGTTGAGCAATAACGATAGATTTTTTTGCTGTATGCTACAATTGACAGGTTAAAATGATAAATTCGTTTATATGCATAAGCAGCTTCTCAAAATTACTATTGCTTATATCTTATTCCAAAGTTCATCAATAATTACAAGGAAATCACAGTAATAAGTCAGGGTTAAAGTGATGAGGAACAAAATATCATACCTTCGCATTTTCCAGAAACATTTTTATAATCTTGACAGCACTCATATATTCCCGTTTTACTGCAAACAATTGTACGAAATTGACTTATTATATATGTCAATCATTAATTCGGTAAAAAAAAAAAAAAAAACAGTAAAAAAATAAAACTTAAAAAACAATTGTATTAGGTTATGATTGTTGTTGGTAGAAAATAAGTATAGATAACTTTATCCTGAGCATTTAATTTACAGAATATGAACATTAACTTGAACTGGAAATTTTACTTACAATGATAAAGAATAAAATTGTCTTACTTGTTAAAACACTCGTCTGCAATATCAGAAGTTTTAATATAAATGAAGTATGGCATTAGAAGAATGACTATTCCCTGTGAATCCATTTTGTTCTGATAGTCTTCATCAAAGAAAAGATAACACTCATAGAAATTGAACTCAACTTGACTTCATACGGAAGTATTGTAAATTTCCCGTTCAAAGTCCATAACTATATGACCAGTTGAACTTTGTAGCCAGCCCCATTAAGTATTCATAATCAATTTTTTTTAAAAATCTTTATTTTTTATTATCGAGTTTCAAAATATTCAAAATTGGGGAAAATCTGTATGTTTTTGCATTAATTCTATTGCAAAAAAAATGAAAAAATCAAAACATACGTTTATCACAATTAGTTATCATATGTTGGGCCGATCATAGGTTTCAAGCTGTTGAACATTAAGCGGCTCCTATTCCAACTCAAAGTACCGGAGTACTGACTGGAGTTGATTTTATCGAATTTATTTATTTTAAAATCAACAATAACTTATTTTGCATTGCAAGTATTTATAATCTGTATTTGTATTACGTACATTTTAATAATTTGAATTCTCGGACTTTGAAGACAAGAATTCGAAGTACTCCATATGAATCATGTTGAGTAAATGAAGATAGAATTAATTGTATCAAACTTTGTATCAGTTATCGAAATATTTCTGACATATTGTATGGATTCAATCAATATTGATCTCTAGTTTCGTTCAACCAGACCTTCGGCTGTCGTCGTTAATCCCTGACAAGAAAGACAGATCCTCTGCTTGTCGAAGATTTACGGATACAGCCGAGCGTTGGGTTAAATTTTACGAGACTATATTGAACTGTGACATAGGAATACATACGACTACAAAAGATATTTTAATTGATCGTACCATTGTATATCTGACTATTTTCAAGGTATAATATATAAGTTTCCTTGAAAAACAATGCTTAAGCATACATTACATCGAATTTCGATTATTTTCAAGAACTAAGTTTTGTCAGCGGTGATAAATTGTGCCGAGGTCCAAACACTGTTTCACTTACGGTTTACCAGAGTAACTGCATAGGAGAGATGATTAAAATCAACCCCCAAAAATTATAAAGGACAGTAGTTTTTATTAAAGTTTCTATTTTCACACGAGAGGGAAAGAAAAAAGGGATTTTACTTTGCTTATATCTCATTTACCTAATCATTTTATCATACAGTTTTATAACTACATATATGATATATTAAAATGCACACGAATTGAAATTCAGAAACTCAGTAAACATGTAAACATTTTCGGGTGAAATTAAAAAAAAACCACGAAAGCATGATATTCATCGGGAAACATACATGATTTCACCAGTTACATTTATTAAATTCAGTAAAATAGCATGTTCCGATTTAATTAAACTTAGATCCTTCATGCGCCTGTATTTGATATGCCTTACAATGACATATCAATTGCGGAAGTGTGGAAAAGCTGATTCTAATTACATTGTAATGTCTCTATATGAATATCGTATTTTATTGTTTTTTGCAGAGAAATTTAAGCACACCCGGTTTTATTGAAAACGCTGGAAAATTGAATTTAATTTGTCTCACTTGTTAAAACACAATGTATTTCCGAAAGCTTTCCTAAAAACAAGTTCATGTTTAAAACTCAACCAACGAATATCTTCTTTGAATCCATTATGTTTTGTTTCATACTTATTTAGGGAAAATGTCATAAGGTTATTGACCCTAGCTTGATCAAGTAGATAAGGAAATTTTGTAACTTGTCCTTTAAATTACCTCTCTGACTACTTGAACTTTGTATTCAGACTCTTATCATAATGCATGTTCATCATCGATAGAATTCAAAATCTTTACGCCTCGTTATTTCTTACCAACTGAGGCACTTAAATTTCAATTATTTCTGAGTACATAAACTTTACATTCTACGATTAGATTTTTTGCATTACTTTTTTCACAGAACGATCCGTTGTCTTACTTTACATGCACTTCGAACACGTTTTCCGCCCCTACAGAGTGCATATTGTCGTTAATTCAATGTAACACTATATCACTAAAAGTAGTACAAGGTATAAGTGAAATCAAGTCCTTGTGAAGTTTTAAATTTTTTTTAAAATTTTGGTTTTCAAAATAAAACAAAGAGTTCCTGTACGAACTATTAATACTAACATTTTACAGTGTCTTAGTCTGTAAGAACACTACGAATACATTTTGTATTGATAGTCCAATATATTTCATTAAGACTATTTTGATATTTTATCGTACAATTTAATTTTATATGATATTTTAATACTACTTATATCAGAGACCATTAAAGAAACAAAATGAATCAAATATTTTTAGAACACCACGTTATTCTTTTTAAAAATCTATCTTTTCGAAATATATGATAAATTCAATCCGTGCTGTAACTTTGATTTCACATTTTGAATATTTTACATGGTGCTCATTATATTGTAGAATTTTTTTGTATTCCGCTAATTTCTAGTTATGTAATGTAGTTTTCCAAACGTATTGTATATGTTATATTTGTTTGAATATTGTCTTGCTAAATTCTTTAATGTTTCTGATTCTGTTCTTTGCAGTTAATGTTTTACATTTTTTCCTCGTATGTGCGGTATTTAAAGGTTTCTTAAAGTGAAGGTAAAGCTAATAATATATTAAAATCAAGTAATTTTCAAATATAAATTTTTTTTTCAAGGAATATTGAGCCATCAATACAACTATCTTTTTAGTTTACCTTTCAAATAAAATTCCGGGTCCGTGCCTTGCCTAGTACTAGCGTAAATAATGAAATATATTATACGATTATTATGCAAAAAATTACTTGAACACGGCACAATATGCTATGTTTGTGCACAAATCAGACATCTCTTTATTTTTTAACGACATGGTATTGCACACCAAAAGCATAAAACACAGCTATAATTTTTATTGAGGAACCCAAAGTTTACCTTCTCTAACCATGTGTAGACTTGTTGAACGGGAACGATAACTGTTTCCGATATGACCGTTTTAGTACAAAAACCGATAGATGTTATACAAGACTTATCTCTCAATACATTTTCATAATTTAACATATATCAAAATAGAATATGACATAAAAACGAATCAATATTTTGAAAATATTATCTAAACACTCATACTTCCGCTAGAAATTTTACAGGAACTGTATAAATCTTGGACTCGCCTCGAAGAAAGTCTTGTGAACCTTCATTCGAGCACCTTTTGATTTATTACAGTCTTAGTAACGATAAATACAACAAATTGAACACAATCGCAGGGGTGTAAAAGTCTGCATGTTGAATTGTCTAACCTTAATATTAATACGAGTTGACCGTCTGTTTGTCATTTCAGTGTCGCATGTAAAAAATGACTTTTGTATGGAAGTAAATAAAGAAAACAGTTAAGCAAAATTCAAAGTTCGAGAAGCCAATATAAACTTGGTAAATGAAGAGAAATGTTGATAAGAAAAACTTTAAGGTGACATTTACAAAAAATAAAACATGGTTTCAATACTTTCCCATAGAAACCACATAAGGAGAAAATTATTTTTAAAGATGAAAATTTAAAACATCAAACATAGAGTTGAATTAAAAAAGAACAATTAAAAACAATTGAATATTTAAAAAGGAGTGAATCAAGATATAAATTCAAACTGATGAAAACGGTATATGATGCAATTAATGAAATACTAATAACAAATAAAAAACGACAATTGTAAAATACATTTTCAACAAAACCAGATCATGTATATTACAACAATTGACATGCCAGAAAACGGTGCAGTTGTGTACTGCATAGTAAATTAATAAGTTGCAAGTGAACTTATCTCATAAATTGCTATAATCTGCCGAAAAATAACTCGCACATAGAGGGCATACATTAACCTTATTAGGTTAGACCTAAAAAGATAACAATCTTTTAGATAAGTGTTGTGCCACGTTATAATTATGAAGCAGTTCGTTTGGTTTCTAGTTTACACGGCCGTTGTCTTTTGCCGAGATTTTGATACTGAAAATGTTGACAAAAGAATTCTGCTGAATGATCCCGACCTGCTCCATGCTCAAATACAAGCCATTCAACGGGAGCTTGAGACGATTAAATCTCAACTAGCCACTTAAGTAAATATCAACAATGCACAACAAGCGGAAATTGACTCCCTGAAGCGTGTCACTAACAACCAACACACAACACAAGGTAATATTGTAATCCAGGTAATATAGGTCTGTTTACTAAAAACCGCCACAAAACAATATAATTTACCTTAAGAAAAAAGAATCATGGTCACCAAAGCCAAATTGAATGGGAAAAAGGGATGAACTGAGCTGTTATTCGCCGTATTATCAAACGTTACTATATTTGTAAATTTAACTCTTAGGGAAACCAATGTCTAAAAGGTGTTTTTTGTTTTGAGTATATAATATAATTAATATCATATTTCAGGATCTACTTATACCATATGGGGTAAAACACACTGTCCACCAAAGAACGGGACGGGCACAGTCTACAGTGGTAACTATATATATTTGTGATACTCATCTTTTTACTGCCTACATTGCATTTGTGATATATTCATGTTTATTTGTAAGCTACTGCACATTGAATAATATTAAGCATATCTACTTGTACAAAGGCATCGCTGGTGGAGGATATTATGATAAGCCAGGAAATGGTGCAAACACTCTCTGTCTCCCACACAATCCGGATCAAGCTCCGTCGGATTTTCCAACTCATTTTCAAAATAACGATAGAACAGCGTCTAGCTTTATATATGGAGCCGAATATCAATACACATACAGAAAAATTGCGGTAGATGATGATGTTCCCTGTGCTATATGTAGTGTTGCGCATGCGTCATCCGTTATAATGATACCTGCCAAAATGACCTGTCCAACGGGATGGTCAAATGAATATGCAGGAGTCTTAACAGCATCAGCTCAATGGTCTAGTCATCGCATTGGAGAGTATTTGTGTGTGGATCAGAATGCTGAATATCTCGGAGAAGGAACTCGACAACAGAACTACGACGGAAATTTGTTATACCCCGTCCAAGCAGCCTGTGGTTCCCTCCCGTGTCCACCGTTTACATCGTCACAACTGATAGCTTGTGTAGTTTGTTCGAAATAAAAAAAAAGCTTGAAACACAATCCTTTCTGATCACTATAATTTTTGGTTTGATAGAAATATATATTCCCAGTTTGTAAAAACCTTGTTTGTTAGATAACAATTTGTTATCTAACAAACAAGTTTTTTTTAAATATACAACAATCACATGTTTCTTTAAGGTAGTCGTTACAGTTTTTGTGCTCATCAATTTTGAAACAGCGCATATCATAATTATCAATTTTATAAGTATAGGTCGAAAAACTTAAAAATACCTACTGACTGACATCATAGCTTGTTCGCCACTTATGAGGGAATGACGATATTTGGAAAAGGTCAGATCAGATCCAGTTCAACCTTGCCACAGAACCGGGGTCCAAGGTTCACAAAAACGATTCAACCACCAGCATAGAGTTAATTTGTTCAAAATATTTTTCAAAATTAAGATGATTTTGATCATAGTGTATATCTGAAGTTCTCAAAAATAGGTTTTAAACAATAGCTCAGAAAATGCGGTAGTTGACGTAGTTTTTGTTTTTGTTTTCTTTAGAAAGTGAAAAATAACACTTCAAAGTCTTAATGTAACATATGGTTTTTCATAATTATCAGTGGATTTTTTACAGTGTGAGAGAACGCCATTCTTAAACAAAATTATAAATTGGTTAAAATACAATTGTGTTATTAAACGATAGATAATGTTATCCAAAAGAAATTACAACAGGCGTGATCTTAACACTTTCCATTAGAAATCATTGACTGAAGAAACGAATTTTTAGACAGCAAACTGAAAATGACAAATATGGAATAGGAACAAACTACAGTAGTCGAAATTCATGAAAATTTGTATAAATTTATAATTATAGAATGCAAGTTAAAATAAAACGATTCAATAAACTAAAATACACTCTCAAATCTATTTTAAAAAAAACCAACAACAACAAAAACCAAAAAATCAACAACAAGTATTTCAATTATTAGCTTGCCACGTTATAATTATGGCGAATGAAGAAGTGCACTTATGCGCCCGGTAAAAAGTTTTAAAAGAAATTTAGATTCAAATTAAGCTTAATTTTCCATCTCACAGTAGGGGTAAGCCAAACATTCGTGATTTTATATAGTAAATCTAGGACGGACATTCAATTCAAAGCCTTTGTTTACCGTCAGCCTAACTTGTAAAAACTTGTGGAAAAGACAAAGGACACGTTATCAATTTAAATACCTCCTGTGAAAATAAGAAGTTTGAGCAACATTGGGCTGGTATCTAAAATATGTAAGATGTATGAAATTTCAAGGTTTTTACAAAAGCAAGTGAAAACTTTACCTGCGTGACCAATGTGGAACAAATTATTTTAAACATTCACGTGGGTTCTATCCAGCAAGTCTTGTCATATTTGCTCCTTGTAAAACACTGACATGGTTTAAATACCTTTCCATCGACTTTTTATGGTCAGAGATGTTTGTTTGATCCCTATGGTAAGCTGCAACTTCAAAGCTTTATTAGATTTTTTTCGAGACTTAAAATAATACATCAAGTATAATTCAGCAAACGCGCCAATCGCAGAATAATGTATCCTCCTTCTGATTTAAATAGACAGAATTCAAGTAGGTTCAGTAAGATTATTTCCCGATTTAGATTATAGGTATTTCAATAAATGAATATCAATTTAACTGTATGCTAATTTTGATAAATTTAAGGTAGCTCGCGGGTTTACCTGCTTGTGAGAAAACCTACCTTGAAAATTTGTCCACGTGATCCCTAGGTTTCAGAGTTTTATTTCTAAAATTTATTTGAGATTCGTCTGCGCGGTAATAATGTTATCGTGTTTCAAATACAGTGTCATTGATAAAATCAAGCAACGCCATTTCAATGAAATATATAGTAAAATGCACATCTTACTCGAGAAACGCATTACAAAACCATACTCCAAACTTTTAAACGATTCAGACGAAATTAATTATACTCAACACAATAACAGAGGAGATAATTATGAATCAATTCATAAAAAATAATCAGTATGTGTTCTCGGCCAATTTTTTGCAAAACAACTTTAAAGATTTGAAAGATTTCTCAAAACCTTATATTTTCATTACGACGTTAGCCCGACGTCATCATTTCCTTACGTCTGAGAACCCAAAAATTGAAATGCATTTATTGACAAGACTAGCTGATTAACACATTCTAGAACATGTAAATACTAATTATACATTATTGTGAATGTTATCAAATGCACAAATGCAATTAATGTAAGGCTGTAAAGATACAGAAAATTGCTATTTTTGTTTTCATGAGACTCCGTGTCAATCAGTGCAAAAAAATAAAAATGCCAGGCAACTACCGACATAATAAGTTTGTAATCGTATAAAATAATTAGCTCAAGCTAAAAGAATTTTAATAAAATTTGATCGGTATTTAAAATTACGGAAGTTATAATTGTAAAAAAAAAAGCGAAGTTAATGCATATGTTCAATTAATTTACTTTTCTATTTTAAAATATGATTTTAAATGGAAGAATTCCAACGCACACTCATACTTTATACTCATTTAGAACAAAATATGACAATGTATGTGCCATCTTTAAATTTTCAGCACTTGATAATTATAAATGTTTGTATGAACAGTGATAAACTGCATTTAAGCTTTTTAAAATATTTCCTTTTATGCTTCTAAATATCTCATTTCTCAATGTATGAGTTTACTATGACGGTCAACTCTTTACGTCGATTCCTATTGTGACGTCAGCAAACCCGCGAGCTACGTTAAGCGTGCATATAAATCAGAAGCATCCATCAGTGCGTTCTTAAATATTACGGGAAAAAGCAATTTGTTGATATTTTCTACATAAAACGGCATTGAAAATGGACCCATTCTCAATAGCTTAAGAACATTTGTTCTTTGTTTAGTCTCTAGATTTTACGATCGTTGTCTTTTGCCTACATATAAACGCCGAAAATTTCGACCAAAGAATTTTGCTCAGTGATCCCAATCATTTTAAGATTGTCAAAGATGACGTGGACGAATATTTTTTTTCCAAACATTTGATACAATATTTTGGCACACTGTTTATGTCGTTTTTTTAAACAGAAGACATTTTGCAAAAAATATCTTTCCATAAGGAACCAACAAATAATAATGATTTTAAAAAACATTATAGGAATATTTGAACAATGAAAACACATATACATAGCACAAATATTTTTTATCTAGAAAGAATTCTTAGCTCTTTATCTTGCTTTTAATTTGTAAACTTGTGTACAACCCTTAGCTACCCTTTAAAGTATTGCAAAAAAGGGGGGAATGACAAAACATTTTGACCATGCCCCTTTCAAATTTAAGCGATACTAGTAGTAGTTCCAAAGATTAAGCTTTTGTTCCTGTAGCTGTTAGTGCAAGTCCTAAACAAACTTGTTGATGCTTTGTTCATTTAATTTTTTCAAGGATCTTCTTATACTGTTTGGGATGAAAGAAATTGTCTACCAAAGAATGTAACGGACACTGTCTACAGTGGTATTTATACTTTCTTATGATTATCTTCTATACCTACATGGCATTTGTGAAATATTCAAGTAAATACATGTATGTAAGAATCTGCTTTTAGATATGGGATTTCGGATGCATACCTAAATGTTCAAAGGCATCGCTAAATGAGGGCATTATAATCGGTATGGAAACGGTGTCAATATACTCTTTGTCTTCCACACAATCCGGACCCAGCTCCGTCAGATTTTTCAACCTAATGTCCCATGTAAGGTTTGTGATGTTGCACCTGTGTCATCATCAATTACAATGATACCTGCAAAAATGACATGTTCTTCGGGATGGTCTATTGAATATGCAGGAGTCTTAACAGCAGCTTGTCAATATTCTAGTCTTGCTATACGAGAATATTTGTGCATTGATGAAAATGCTGAATGCTGAATGCAGTACCTTATGGACAGTACTCAACAGAACTACGATTATAGAATAATTCATTCCGTCCAAAAGGCCTGTGTTACCCTCCCATGTCGGCCGAACAAGATATCACAACTGATCTAAGTGTGTTCGAAATGAATGTTATAAACTTCATTTGGGCTTAAAATTATCATTGTTCATAATACTAAATGATGATAGAAATACAAACTTTTCGATGTTTGTGTAGGTTGGATTATTTTCCAAATTCAATCATTATCAATAAGTAAAAATACTGAAATTCTCCACAAAATATAAAACTTACAATGTTAATAGAACAATCAAAATGTTTGTCATCCACTTGTGCAGTCTAATGCCAAAATTATACTATCAAACTAAAGATAATCCAGAATATCAAACTTTAAAAGTTTATAATAGTACACAATACAATAATATCAATGTGTTTATCAAAAGGTTGGTATAAACAATTAAAAAGTTAAGTTAATTATATTTAGAACTGATATTGGTCTTGTCTAAACTAAGGGTTATCTTGCCCTTCTGATCATTCCGTCTACACCAGCTTTATATTTTCATTGATGTTTAAAACCAGTTAGATCCTGTTTTGTCATTTGTACGCTCATAGAATGAAAGTTTTTTTTTAATTTCTTATGAAATAATTGCAAATATAGTTAGAAAATGTAGTGTTAGCCGAAAAGGAATGAGGTTTTTAATTAATGCAAAAATATAGTAAACAATGGTCAAAAGTATAATTTCATTTATATGCATGACCAGTTTTCAAAATCATTATGTTCTACATTATCAATCAAAGTTCTTCAATGATCAGATAAATTAAGAGAGTCTCGACAACACTCATGTAAGAGTGTTTTTCTGCAAACAATTAATGAACTAATTAAACATATAATCCATAACCTCTTAAACATAACACTCAGTTAAGAATAGAGAAGGGGATTCTTTAGGTAATAACAGTAGTTTGTAGAAGATAAATATTTGAAAATTAATCAATAATATTAATTTTACAGAATTTAGTTTGGGCTTAAATTAACATACTTGGGAAAAAGACTCAAAATGATACGTAATAAAATTGTCTTACTTGTTAAAACACTCTATATTTTAAGAAGTTTCAATTTAAATGAAGTCTTGCTAATGACTTTTTAGATTGGATCCATTTTGATCTTCATTTGAGGAAATTAAATTCTCACAGCTATAGAACATAACTTGACTTTATAAGGAAGAATTGTAAATTGTCCGTTTAAAGTTAATGATTATATTACCACTTGAACCTTGTAGTTAGACTCATTGCACAATGATCATTATTCAAAATCTCTAATTTTTATTTTTGAGTTGCCATACATCCGAAAATGGGGATAACCTGAGTCCTGAATGTTTTTTAGAGAAAGTAATTCGCTATTGTTTTATAAAATAGTGAACCTACTAACACGTAATCTCTGAATTTTTTTCTGGTTCAAGATGTTGAACATGAAGCGTTGCCTTTTCAAAGTCACCAAGGACAGTTGTAAATACATTTTTTATATTTTACACGCGAGGGGGAAGAGAGGCGATTTTAATTTGCTTTTGTCCCTTATACTTTGATACTTATATCATGCAGTCTTATAATTATAAAATATGAAACAAGAGGTCCATGCACCAAATAGCTCATCTGAACAGCAATAGCCATAAAAATCAGCTTTATTGAGTCATCGTAGTATACATGTACAAAAATTCTGGACAATGTAGTAGAATAGATCCTGTATAAAAAGATTCACAAATTTTCCTAGAATATTCTTATATTAAATATTCAGCCACTTTTGTAACGGATCATAGTCTTTTCACATATTGAGTATTGCAGTTCTCAAGGAGATCTTATAAACATATAAACTTACATCAACCTTTGAACCCATTGTGGGGTCAATAATTATCTAGAGGTCACAATCTAAAGAATCAAGAACCAACAATATGTCAGAACACTTGCGTATAAGTAATATCATATATCGTAGCATTTAAGTTTTTAAAAAATATTTTCATTTTTCTTTTCTTATTTAAAATTTAATCCTCTAATGTGATTCAACCCTATTTACACAATCTGATTTCATTAAAGAAACAGCCTAGAACACTGTGCCGGATAATCATGCCAGTGCCAAGGTGGCATTTTTGCACCCGCTTAAGATGCAGTTTTTGAAAAATCCATGTATACCAAATGATAGACCATTGTCTAGAGAGTATATAACCTCTTTTGTTTTTAGTGTGTCTCACCTGACAGGTGAGATATTTACCTTTAAAAATTAATATCTTATCGGAAAATGATAATTCCCATAGGAGAATTACAGGAAATATTGACAATCCTATAAGATTTTTTCAAAAGTCCTGTAGGAATTATATTTCCTATAGGAGAATGGTAATTCCTGTAGGAATTTGATTCAGACATGTAGTTTTCCTATAAGATATTAAGTTTTCCTATCGGATTTTATCAAATCCTATCGGAATTGAAATTCCTATAGGAAGTTCTTGTAATTCGATAGGAAATTTCAGATTACCTATAAGAATATTGATTTTCGTATTGGAAAATTATTTTCCTATAGGAATTTATTTTTGAAAGGTAAATATCTTACCTCACAGGTGAGATACACTGATAACAAAGGTGGTTGTTAACTCTTTAAGCAATGGTCTATCATATTGCATATTTGAATTTTTCGATATATACAGCTTAAGCGGGTGCAAAAATGCCACCTTGGCACTGGTATAATTATCCGGCACAGTGTTCTGGGCAATTTTTTTAAAATTAATTTTTTAATATATACCTATGTGAAAATTTGTATCACTACCCAATTGTGGCCCAACCCTACCTGCAAATATTGTGATTTTTACAACTTGAATCTACACTATCTGAGGTTGCTTTCACTAAAGTTACAGCTTTATTGGTTGATAGGTTTTGGAGAAGATTTTTTTTCCATATATTCTTATTTAAAAATTTCAACCCCCATTGTGGTCAAAACCTATCCCGGCGAACCTGACTTGAACGAATCTTCATTACTTGAGGATACTTCCACACAAGTTACAGCTTTTCTGGCAAAATAGTTTTTGAGAAAAAAATTATAAAATTTGACTCAACATTGAAGTCCAGCTGTACTCCCGATGATCATTTCTTGAACAAACGGAAGTCTACGTGGGGATGATTCCTGACAAATTTAAGGTTTTCTGAGGATAATTGAATAATACAGAAATTTTTCAATAATTTTAATAATCTCCCCTTGAAAGAGGACGTCCCCTTCATTTTAATAATCATTTTTAATAGCCACAAAAAAGTAAAGAATGAGACTATGACATGATGAGCAGTAATTTTTGCAAATTAATTATGCACAAAAAATTCAAAACCCAAGGAATAACCCTTTATACAAAATGAACCGTCATCTTTCCATTATATAAAAACACGTTTATACAAAGTTTAACCACTTCGTGCACAATACATGACACAAAATAAAGAACAAACAGTGTGTATCGGCGAATAAATTAAGGTAAAAACAAAATCACGGTTTTGCACCATTCATGCACGAACTGATATCAAAGTATCGATCGCTAAATGAACAGACAGAATCAAAACGAACACACTGGATCATTCGCTAACAGACGTATGATAAAGCTGTATGAAAATTCAAGTCACAATTTTTCGACTGTCATTCGGAATTTGTTTGAGAACCTTGAAATTGGTTTTGTTATATTTTAGTTATTCTTCAGTAAAAGGTATATTAGTGTGTTGAGTGTGCTCCTTTTTTGTACACAATTGATAAGTAGGTATAGAACAATAAATTTTGTTTTGATTACAATTATGGTTTACTTTGAAAATCATTTTTATGATTTAAAAAAATGCAATCAAATTAAAAGGGATTTGTTCAATAAATCAAATAAATAGTAAACAAACCATCGAAAATTTTTCAATCTTTTTAAGTCTCATTACCGTAACAAAAATCTTTCTTTAAATATAATATTAAACGAAAATTCTAATTAAAATACATTATAACTTACAATAGATTAGAATGTATTCATTAAGCTACTATCTATAAAACATCTCGTATCATTGTTTAATGTTCTTCAATTCACCATAGATTCAAATTTCTGATTAGATAAAACGAGCTACCATGATTTTTAAAAATTATTTTCTCGTTAAACTGTTTATTTCCAACGTTTTTATTTTCGTTAATCTAAGTTTTTGGGGTGTTTTGGGTAACATGAAAACACCAAACTTTTTGTCAATACGTTTGAATACAAACAGCAGCTTTAAAATGCTGTTAAAATTAATTTGAATGTAGATACATGATCAGATCCCTGAACTAATGTCAATATTCTTTAAACGTAGTGTTCTTGAAGGAGTTAACTGTATTCTATCTTGGTAAGATCGTTCTTGAGATATTCAATCTGTTTTATTGGAGTTATCAATGCATGCTGGAATATCATACTCCCCGCCAATATCAACAATTCGGGAAACCCTGAGATCATCATATGTGACTTTTTGTTCAGCACATCTCTGAATAGGTTCGCTTTGCTTTTTCCTAAAAAAAAAGAATTCGAATGCATTCAAGCTAACCAAATCAAATAACAAAAAGGTACTGCTTTAAGAAATATTTATAAAAATGATAAATAATGCTCACATTTTTTTATAACAAATAAGAAGGGCACACAACAGAAGGAAAATCAGTAGACCACTGGCAACGAGCAAGGAGGCCTCTGTGTTCGTCGAATCATCAAGACCAAGGTCAGGAGTAGTGCTTAAAGGTGCTGTCAGCATTTTTATGATTATGTACGTTAAGAATGACTAAGATTGTAGAACAGTTTACATTTATAGTTTTCATACTTTAATGTAGATTTTTAATTTAATTTCCAATGTTACTGATTTCAATAAATACATGTAAATTAGAAAAGGGGTCGGTTGCATAATGTAAATGGTCCATTTTATCATTATGATTATCACATAACTGTTTTGAATTTAAAAAATAAGGTGTAAGATTATTGCTGCATGAGGCTTTCATTGAACCGAATGTTGGAAATGTCGAAGTCCTATGAATGATATTCTCCGGATCAGGGTTAAAAGTAAAGTTAGAGACTGCTGTCCAGACTAGAAAAAATAAGTTATTTCAAGATATGAATAAGATCAATGTACTTCTAGTATGTAGATATTATCCGAAATTGAGTAATATTATGACGACTGTACAATTTCGGACCATCACGTCTAGTCTCTTATTAGCTCCATGAACGTGGGTTAACTTGGTGATTTTTCTTACCTTGCTAAACAATTTGTGTTTTTTTTTTATTAAACACTGTGAAGTATTTAAAATACGCTTGTTCAGGAAATCTAAGGCTAATTACCTCCTCCCTCCCCCCCCCTCAACAAAAATATCCAACAAAAACACTAAAATGGTTTGTCTTTTAGAGTTTGTTGGTTGGTTTAGAATATTAGATGTTATTGGAAACTATCATCCAGGGCTTGTTGGTTGGTTTAAAATAATAAATATTATTGAAAATAGGGAGAAAACACAAATGAGTTGACACGTTGTAAATTAAAATATGTGAAACTGACCATGTATATCAGACGATGAGCATTACATGTAGCCTTATTTTTAAAAAAAAGAAGATAGGCAATGCTCAAGAGAAATGTTAAAACTTAATACTGTGACCCAAAGCTTAACTTTTAGTTTCATTTATTTTGAATGTTCACCCTTTTCCAACAAATTCCATACAATTTTTAAAATAAACTAGTCAGTTAGTGTAATTCATACGATAAATGCAAACACAGGGGGGGGGGGGGGGGGGCGTAGTGTTTCAATATAACATCGAACCTGCACGTTGTAAATATGACCTATATACAAATTGTGCATAACTCTGATTTTTGTCTGCTTTCGATCCAACATACCTTCAATAAAGCTCCAGTACATACATCAAAGATTGGTTGATAGTCGCTTTTTTACGTAATGAATACGTAAAATTTGCCATTAAAAAACCAAGTATTTATCTGATTATGGTTATACAATTCTTATTTATTTACCCTTGAATTGTTCAATACATCCTTGTTTGGGATCGCATGTCTGCCGATAATTACAATTGCACATTTTACGACATCCTAATCCATAATAGCCAAATGAACAGTTGTTACGACATTCGATTCCCCATGAACCAATGCAAGCTGAAAAGTCAAATCAATTAAAAATTGTATCTTATTTATGTCTTTGATATTATTTTAAAGCACTCTCATACTAGTTAGTTTAAGCAAGCACGATGAGTTACCTTATTTATGTTAATGATCTAATAAAGTTATTCTTTGGGGATTTATGCGGGTAAGGCATATAGGTAACAAGCATTACAGTCCCAGGCAGCAGATGACACTTTAATAGCTTTAAACTCTAGTTGTAGAAAAGTGATCAGAAAATTATTTTACATAAACGTAATCATAGCCTAATGAAATAATTTTAATTTTTTTTATAACGTTGCGAAATTGTTGAAAAATAGATCCGTATAGTCAAACTTAAACATTTTTGATAAATGTTTTAAAAACATCTTTAAAATGATATTATTTTTATCGTAAAACTCAAATAACATTACTAAAACATTATTATCAACATTAAATATGACTAATCAGATACATTTTCAGAATTAAAACGTTTTAAAAGGGATTGATCTATTTATTATTAATTTCTTTTGATATTACAATTATCCTTGTGGCTGTCTGTGAACTTATACAAAGAACATTCTACTGCATTAATAATTTGTTACTACATAACATCTTTGGAACATTTTTCAGAAATGTTAATGAAACGTTTGGATATCATTTTCGAAAAAAATATTTTTAATGTGAAAAAATAAAATTAAGGCAACACGAGACGTTCCTTAACTTTTATATAACTTCCCTTTATATTATATTCCCTATTTATTCATGTTTAAACCTGTTAATTCCCAAAAATTCGGGGTACATGACCAGGCTTTCTTCGGAGCTAGAATATTTCGAATTTTACTTAAAATAGCATGCAAAATGCATTTAAATGCTTATAAATAAAGCAATACTATACAAATTCAATTAAACACTTTATATCTAAATTTTAAAAAAAAATCATATAACATGAACATATAATTATAAAATTACTTAGTGGAAATCTTCACGTTATGGAGATAGGAAAAAATAGAAAAAATGGAAGATAGTCGCGTCTGACAGTCTGAACAGTTATATATAATTGTTGTTGATTTTAAATTTATGATCATGCTGACCAAGTTTCCGATTTCTAATAAAATAAATTTAAGTTAGGGAATGTTTATAGCAGGATGCAATGACCAAATCCGCGTCATGCAATATTTTTGCCGTTACATTTAAATACAGTTAATGTGGTTATCGAAAGTTAAAAATTCACAAATTGTGAAAAGAGGCAAAGAGAGGCAGGCAGCAGATTAAAGTGAGTATAGATTTTAATAGATTCTAATAGAGTGATAACGTAGTCTTTATTCAAAGAGATTCATTTCATTATTTGCGGATAATTCTATCTTGTGTCTATTTTGTATTGTTTGTTAATTGACAGGGAAAGTCCTAAGGTAGCACCTGCATTTGAATCACATGTTATACCAAATAGAAAATACATTCTCAAAAATTCAAGATGACAATAAGTCGTGCTGGTATTAAAAGCTTTGTTGAATATATTATATCATACTTATAATGGACTTAATATATTTTTATCGTAAGACTTCATATCATATTCATGAAACTGATCAAAGTCATACCCATGTACCCATGATAATTATTTGAATTTCTGAAACACAGACTGTCTAATACCTTCACAGAATTTCAATGTACCTGCAATAGAAACTTCATCCTTTAGTTACTAAATAAGTCGCCCCGCGGGCTGACTAATAAGGTATGACGTTATCAAATTAGTAGTTGTGTCAATAAAGCATTAGCAATTTTCGAAACTACACACTGTGAAAGTGTGGTTTCTAATAGAAATGCTTGTCAGATTCAATAAACAAAATGTCTATAACATTTCTGGTATAATAATCATCATCAATAATATCATAACACTCCTGCATTTCCAAATTATTTAATGTCCATAATAAGTATAATTTGTTTTAAATTACTAAATGTATCATGATTTTTATGTTATAATATATAAATAATGTATATTATTCTCTCATCATTAGCTGATGCTACTTAAGGACCAAAGAAAATCAGAAACACTTCGACATTCCTGATTTGTTTTAACAAGGTCTATGAACAACTCCCATTTAGTTAGTTTAATTAATTTACTAGTACTTAGCAGTTAGATTAAGTTATATTTGCATGGATGTTTTAAATTTAATTAATGGGTTAAACATTACACATGTACGATATGTGATCAGTAACTTAATAAGTACACCTACATATTTAATTCAAATATGACATATCATTTTTATTTTATAAACTTCATTTCAGATTTCAGATTTTTTTATTTCGTAACATGATATCGATGTTCGTCAACAAGATGGCACAGTTAATGCAGCTTTATCATTATTAATACAATCGATAACACTTTACAGTAAAGGTGGTAAATTTAACTTGAATTTGAAATTATCTTTTGTTATTTCATTACCCTTCTGAAAGAATTGATATTGCTTTTGTAAATTACTAATAATTAGATTTTATGTTTGTCACCCGTATATTTCAAGTTTGTAAAACTTTATTTCAGATTATCGCCTTGCTACTCTTTAAGGGGATAACAATACAGAAGAAATATCTAGGAGCAAGGATAAAGAGTCTATTATGACCAACATATATATAAGCCAGTTAATTGTAACTAGAGAACTAAAGGAAAAACACGCTTTCACTGGCATCAAGTTCTGCGAAATTCTCCTGTGTATGTATCATGCATTACTTTTCTAAATTAACCGTGGCAGCTGCAGTTTCATCAATATTCTTTGTCATCACTTTCCGCAAATTTGTTTAAGGTGCCATGGGTATTTGAATTCAGTCAATGATCCTTTCAATTTATTTATATGAAACACGTGTATTGCATTTTAATGAATATGTAGTTTCGATTCAACTCAACAATAAAATTCATAAATTTTGATTGTTGTTAAATCATAACATTTCATTTTGTTTTTTAAACATTTATAGATTACTACTAACAGAATTTTTCTTATTAATCAGCTGCTTCCTGCAAGGTCATTTAAGAAAACTATATCCTTTGAGACCATAAGTGAAAGGTTGGATCAGGATGTTTTGTGATTTACTTTAATCGAGTTAATGATTTAACAGAACATGTATTGATATATTTGTTTGTTGTCATAGCTGTAGTTGATGTACCTACAGTATGAGCACATGGACTTATGTTATAGATTTGTTTCAGAAAAAAGAAAGTGATGACTATAAACCGATCAATTTTCTACAGGTTCAGACGAAACTTACAGTATTACCATTTTTTTGAAATGTCACTTTTATAAAATTTACTGGTCTTCTAATATAACGTTCATTATTTTGTATCAGAGTTTTACTAAAGATGTTAGTATTGCTTTATTTTTGGTAACATTTATCTAGTTTACTGCAGGAAATTAACAAATATAAATATTTTTGAAAACATCATTGTAAAGTTTTAAAAAAACAAAAACAAAACAAAAAAATACGTAGGTATGATATTTTAAAAAAAATTTCAACGTTTAAAAACGTAATTTAAACGTTAATATCAATGTTTTAAGCAATAAACGCAACGTAAACCTTTATAGCCCGTTTACTCTTAAGAAATAAGATGAAAATGAAAAAAACAGGTAAGTTTGATCAATAACGAATTATTTTTTCCGGTTATGCAATCATTGATAGGTAAAAATGTAAACTCGATATGCATGTGCAGCTTTTCAAAATCATCAGCTCTACATTATTTTCTAAAGTTTATCAATGATCATTAGATATTAATTTTTTTCTGTACCACGTGAAATTGTAAAAGAATTTCAGTAAAATATTTAAAAAAAGGGGTTTTTTGTCGGCCGTCAGCGGGTAGTTGGTGATGATAACAAAGTAGAAGTGGCTGTGCGTTTCTTCGAAGCTATCATTAATGTCTAGTTCAACCAATTTAGTGAGTCCTTATGTGTGCAAAATCTCTATTTTTCTTTTTTTTTTTTAGCAAATAACACAGATTATTTGTAACCGTTCTTTTGATGCTTGTATCAATTTCCGTCAATGTTTTACTTGACACAAACTCTATTGAGTCAGGGTCAAAGTGATGGGAGATAAAATTTTATACCTTCGCATTTTCCTGAAACATTCCTATAATCTTGACAGCACTCATATACCCCAGCTTTACTGCAAGCAATTGTACAAAAATAACTAATTATATACGTAAATCATAAAATCGTTGTAAAAGAACAGTACTTTAAAACATAAAGGGCGACAATTCTTAAGGTTGTGATAGTTGTTGGTAGAAATTAATATTTGAAACTTTATCAAAATAACTAAAATCAAACTAAAAATGATAAGAGAGAAAATTGTCTTACTTGATCAAACACGCTCGCGCATCAAATGTTTCGACATACATGTAAATCAAAAACGGTAATAAAGCAATAATTACACCCCGTGAATCCATTTTGCTCTGACCGTTTTGATTTGAAAATGCTAAAACCTAATGAACCTAACTTCACTTCAATAATGAAATATTGTAAATTTTATGTTCAAAGTACAAGCTCAAATGTGTCCTTGAACTTTGTAATCAGATTCATTGGACTATCAATGATAAATATTCTTAATCTTCATTCTAAATCGCAAATGTTCGGGATAGAAAGCACACAACTCGTTGAATTTGAATGAATCATATAACATCGCAAATTATGGGATATCCACGGGATGAATCTCTGCCATTCAGTCAATTGAAATGTGACTGAAAGGTAACTGAAATGTGGCTGAATTCAGTCACCTTTCCAGACCATTCAGTTAACATTCAGTTGACTGAATGCCAGAGATTCATCCTGCGATCCTATATATATATATATATATATATATATATATATATATATATATATATATATATATATATAAGCAAACACATTGCAATAACTCTCAAGTTGACATACACCTGCTCAAAGTGAAGAATATAGATATACATAAAGTACATGAAAATTCACTGTATTGGAGGTCCTTCTTTGCCCCGGTCGTTGCTTGACCCCAGAAACCCACTTTCTTAGCAGTAAGCTAACCGTGCTACCAACTCAGCTGTCTAGGCAAGACAAAAATCTTGATTTCGATGACAATGAAATTTCAACTTTGTGATGACAGGATCTGCTACCGTGTCATAGGAAGTCAAAATCGCAAACCTATGTAAGGTTTTTGAATTCTGGGTTTGTTTTGGGGTTTGTTTTTGTTTTTTATTCTGTTTCTGTTTTTTAAGGGGGGGGGATAGGGGAGGGGGGTCCTCTTGTATTCACAAGATCAATAATAATGATTTTGTAACTTTAAAAATGGCATTTTGGTTTTGAACTTATTCAAGTTGTACAAAAACAGGAGTGATGATCTTTTTTATTTTTTTTCTTTCTTGATCTTATTTTAGTCCTCAGCCTTTGATGGAAGAAATGAGAAAATTGTATGAGTTAAGAAAAAAAAAAAGATACAAAAAATGATTCTTCATATTTCTAGAGAGTAGCTAACGGTCTCATAGTGTGGCCAACCGGAATTCAAGGCGCTAGAAATAAAAAAAAAAGTAAAGAGTATTTAATGACACTTGTAGAGAGGTTAACGTTAAATGCATACCCCTTTCCTTTTTGTTGAATACAGAAAAGTCTAATATCTTAAAAATAAAACGAATAAATGATATTATAACCCCTTTTTAATAAACCTTTGGGTATTTTTACGACTGAACTTGCAATGTCAACTATATTTCCCAACGCCCCACCTCTAAAATAGTGTATGTCTAGTAAAGAAAAACATATGTTGTTCATTACGAGCCGCCAGAACGCGTTCCGTTATTTGATATACATTTAGATATTGTAAATGCGTTTCCAGGGGATAATTTTATTTTTTATAGAATTAATTTCATGCTTATTTTTAAGAATTAAAAGTAAATTTGCATGTAGAAATAGGTTTTATGCCTTTAAAAATATTGCATATTTTTGTCTTACTCGTAAATGTAAAGTAAGTCATAGAATGCCGTGTTGGGCGCGTTTTTATTGAGACTATAATCAATTGGGAAGTTTTTCATTCTTTTCTAAACAATGTATCGGGATCGGTATACGGGACAACTAAATCAGTAAAGACCAGTAATGGTGTACCAGCTACCCGCCGTGCCGGAGGTTAGCGTTCGCTCGCGACCGAGCCTCTCTCTCTCTCTCTCTCTCTCTCTCTCTCTCTCTCTCTCTCAACAGAATAACTAGATAATTTTTTTTGGAGAAGGAAATGTTGTTAAACCGTTCTTATGTTCTTACACATTTCAAAGAAATTAAGAACATGTTTTGAAAGTTGTGTTGTTGATATTTCATGCCGATAAAAAAACATTAAAACATTTCAGTAAATGTATTGATATCATTTTCTGTGTGCATGTACATATAATCTTATTGAAAGATACTACAAATATGTAAACCCGTTTCCTGTTATCGTAACCTTACCCCCCCCCCCCCCCCCATCGCTTTATGACTGTCGAAGGTAACTTTATTTGACTTTAGTCCTAATTGTTTTACACAAAGGTGTGAAACCGTCGCACTGACAGGAAATCACTCTACGCTTGAACGCACAGAATACACAGGAATGAGGCAGGTAGATAATCTGTGTAACGATTGACCAAGAAGAATTCTACATGCATATCAAACAATTTTACTAATAGTTGTATCAACTAATTGATTCATTATACTGCGTTCTTTAACCGCTAAACGTGTTGAAGATGTTCCTTCCCGCAAAAAACCTCCATTATAAACTAAACGAGAGATAGAGAAAAAACACAACGAATTAAACTTTCCAAACACAGTATATCATGCATCACGAACATTGTAAATATTATTAACTGTTAAACATACTTCTTATTTTCTTTATTAAAAATAAAACTAATAGAACGAAACTTTATCATGGAGGAAACACGTGGTAAAGCTATCGGGCTGATTTGATTGACAGGTGCAGCACGTGGACTCAAATCTAAAATTGCATGATGGATTCAATCACAGTGTACCATATTCTTTTATGAATACTAATTTTATGAATATTTAGCATTGGATATTAGTATATTTCACATCAGTGTACGTTAAATTACGCCTAAACATCTCTCTCTCTCTCTCTCTCTCTCTCTCTCTCTCTCTCTCTCTCTCTCTCTCTCTCTCTCTCTCTCTCTCTCTCTCTCTCCTGTAAGGTGTTGTGCGATTAGACGAAGCCGTATGCGATATAGACTTTTTCTTTTGTCGTGAATAGGTGTGAAAACCCTTAAGGGCATGTCGTTTTCTACCCTAAGTTTGTTAATCACTACATGTATACACAGAAAATGATCGTGACTTAAACTTTATATGTATACACAGGAAACGCATACTGATAACACGTTATGATTCCATGTGCTTTAACGCAGCACCAACTATATATATGAATGATAGTTTTATTATTGAATGGAAAAATAGATTTGTTAGTTGATTCCCGACATTTGTTCATTTCTCAATTTAAAACATACACATGTATTGGCAGTTTACGGCGCTATGCGTGTCAACTTATATGATGAGAAGATGAAATTGCTCTGCATTGATACGAGTTCATCTAATAAAAATATTTAATTTTAAGATTGTTATAACAACAGGATTATCAACTAATAGAAATAATAACTGAAATAAGCACGTCAAATACAAAAATATGTGTTCTTATTTACACATCACAAAATTTAACAGCGTAATAATCATGTTATGTTGTAATTCGAATGTAGTTTCTGATTTCATGAAATTCTATTTAAAAAATATAATTTATTAATATAATAATAATATGGACCACAATTTATTTACAATGCGGCTGTTATGCTTAAATCTGATGTCGCATATTTGACGTGGATTTACGCGACCCGCATTGCCTGTAATGTATGGAGGGTAATCGTGTTCAAAAATCCAGACATGTTAACTTGTAAATCCGAATATGCAATCGTGTTGATGTGTGAGTCTGAGCATGAATATTTGTAATTCTGATCGTGTAACCTATAAAACTCGGGCATAAACACGTGTAAGATTTGACTCAGTTCCTTCGCATGATGCACATTTTGCAACTTTATTGTTTACATTAGTTAATTAAACCTTCAACTTTGCACACATTCAATTCGTAGTTTCTGCGTATGTAACTTCAGGCTCGGCAATAGCACATCTGACATGATACAAATTGACAAATGTAAAGTCTACAAGTTTGTCGAATTTTGACATGACCTTATATGGAAACAGTGACGTCAATGATAGAAAAAGGCTAGCTGCAGGTAAAGGCATGCCGTAATCGCCGGAATAGGGACGGAATAAATAAAAAAAATTAGGTAAGCCTATAATCATATTATCTCTGGATAACAACATTTCATAGAGTATTATTTTTCGGAAAATTAAATTATGAGATTGGTGTACATTTTATCAAGAGAATATATAAAATATGCGAGTAAAAAATTCGATCGGCTTCAGATATCCTCTTAGAACTGAAAAAATTACATTTAATTAATGTCTTTGTTTGAATACACGTGTATAAAGATATATAAGCATTTTTATTCATAGGCGTCTGAACCGGGAGGGGGGGGGGGGACTTAGCCCCCTCCCCCCACTTTTTTGCCAAGTTAGACCTAACCATTAGGAACATAGCAACAGGGAGGATCCAACCCCCCCTACTTTTTCCTCGCAACAAACAAAATTGTTCCTTAAAATACCTTAAAGAGAATGAAATATTAATTGTGATATAAAAATTAGAGTCAAAGTAGGTATACTAGCACCCCCCCCCCCCAACCACCACCACCACGGATTAGGAATTTCATGATTTGGGGGGGGGGGGGGGGAATTGGGCAGGTAAGATTGGAGTTTCATGATTATGGGAATTCTTGTCAATATTTTTCATGATTAATTTAGCCCCCCCCCCCCCTTTCAATTTGTTTCCGACGCCACTGTTATTAGAGTACATGCAACAAATTGTTAAAGTATAGGCCTCGGATGAATTAAGAAAATATCTCCAAATGCATCCTTATCGCTACCACAAAGTTGTGACAACCCCCCCCCCCCCACGCGAAAAATTACACGGGGTCCGTCAGCTGAGTTGCAAAGTTATCGATAAGAAAAACAAACTATTTAAAGACATTGGTTTTGAGATTGTAATTACCCGGTAATATGAGACATAAGAAGCGACAACCTCTTAAAACTGTCGTGAAATTAAAATGTGTATAAATTATTTTAAGAGATGTTTCTTTGCATTGTCGGCAATATATAGGAAAAAATGCCTATCATGCAGGTAAAAACTGACATTTTAAAAAAATCATTTTAAGCAATTATTGCGGGATTGAGTATGACGTCCTGAATGTCGGTACAATACAGACTCACTTTGTGAAGTTGGCTGATAAAAATTTTCTGGAGAGCTAGTATAATACAGCTTTACAGCCACTTGTGAACTAGCTGCAGGTCTGTAGCTCCCTGTCTAAAAATACAGATGGAAGATCTTTGAGCTACAGTGCCTCCCATAGTAAAACTTCAATTTACGACCCACACAAAATATGCGCTAGTTTTTTTTATTATTATTGAAGATCGTGTTATCATTTATCTTTCACTTACACAACAACAAAAAGTATAAATACATGTAAAGTAACATAAATTTTTCCGCGAAAAATTACCAAATCCTTGCAGGTCGTTATAATAACAAGGGTAAATCAAAGTACTGAAGTACTGAAAGCCGGGCTCTTTTGGTGTGTCTTTCTGCGTACGCGCGTATTGTGTAGTAAAGACTGAAAATCTCTCTCTCTCTCTCTCTCTCTCTCTCTCTCTCTCTCTCTCTCTCTCTCTCTCTCATGTTTTTAATGTCGGCAAAGCATCAGAGAGCGACCAAATTTTTCAAGCGGCTATAAACAAAAAATAAGTCTGTCTAGTAGAAGTTTAAAAGTTCAACAGTTGCTGCCTTCAATTTTGCAACAAGCATTATATATTCAATCCCCGTTTCTTCATCGTGCAGCAAAGTAGTTCATGGAAATTCATGCGCATTGTATGTGTCCAAAATGCATAGTAATGTTTTAAAAACACGTTATTAATAAGAAAACTGAAAAAGAGAGACAATTCATTTGAAATTTAAAAAAAGAAACAAAATGCCAACACTTTTGACAAAACGTGGCTCTTTGGGTAACTATTTGGTATAGCGGAAGCTTTACCTTGACGCTGTTTGGTTTTTTGTTTATTTGTGCTATTTATAGTAACATTGGCGATTGGCCTGCCTATAGCCAGGACTCTGCTTTCAGCAGAGCCCGGCTAAAAATGGGGTACTCTATATGCAATGTTTTCCCCCAAAAAATGACTAAGTTCAACGGCTGATATTTTTATAAATTATCAGAAATCAAAATTCTAGAAATTGCATACTTCTGATATATATGACTGTATAACTGATCTGCAAAAGAACAACTTCCTATCTTGAAAACTGTTCGAGGAGTTATCGGTACAATAAGGGTACCTTTTTGACAGCCACTCGCCCATCTGCAATTTTTACTATTTCAATAATCGAAAACTCGGTTAAAAATTCACTCTCAAAATTCTTAGAATTCAGAAGCAATGGAGTTACATGGGACCTCACGGCGGTCTTCGAACCCCATGCCGGTCAAAATATATTTACCCCCTTAGGAAATTTCTTGATCCATCTTATTTCTAGTAAAGAGTACGCATTTACTTATATTCCAGTTTAAATTACATGTCAATTTTTTTTAGAGATAAAGGATATTTGGCATTTCCTTTTATAATACCATGAGAATTATAATACGGAAATTAGCGCATTCGTCACATCGGCAACGATTTATTTTTTCTACATGAACCTCTTCCTGTTTGGTCCAGTTTCAATCATAACTAAATTTTTTTTTTCTAAAAATAATACTGGTGTTTTCGATAGAAAAGGAGTCGTTCATTAAAAGCTTATTGCAACCGGCAGTTTAGCTGAATAGTATGTTTATTTTTCGTTCATTCCGGTCCGGTGGTTACGGCATGCCTTTTCCCGCAGCAAGGCAGTTGCCATATAAGGTCATGTCAAAATTCGACAAACTTGTAGACTTTATTTCATTTGTCAATTTGTATCATGTCAGATGTGCTATTGCCGAGCCTGAAGTTAAAAACGCAGAAACTACGGATTGAATGTGTGCAAAGTTGAAGATTTAATTAACTAATGTAAACAATAAAGTTGCAAAATGTGCATCATGCGAAGTAACTGAGTCAAATCTTACACGTGTTTATGCCCGAGTTTTATAGGTTACACGATCAGAATTACACATATTCATGTTCAGGCTCACACATCAACACGATTGTATATTCGGATTTACAAGTTTAAATGTCTGGATTTTTGAACACGATTACCCTCCATAGTAATGTACAAGTACAGGTAAAGTAACAACAACAAGCAGCAGCAGGAATAACGGTAAATCACACCGTCGCGGTGTCATCACGGTCGCAATCCATACCGCGATCAAAAACCGCGATGGTGTATCGCGGGAACGATAAAAATACCGTGACGGTAACGCGGGCCAATACGGGATCCGCGTTGCCTGTACTATATATATATATATATATATATATATATATATATATATATATATATATATATATATATATATATATATATATATATATATATATACACTGATTTAAAGGAATTATTTTGTCGAAACTTTCCATTATAAAGTACCAAGTGATAAGTACCTGCACATGTCTTTATTGGTTTTCTTTGCTTTCTCCTAAAAATATTAAAATGATATACACTCTGCTATCAAAAAAGAAATTGAGATATGAGGTTATTTGAGAGAGTTCTAATAGTATATTATACTCACATTGTACGATTACAAATAAGAATAGTACACAGCAGAAGTAAACTCAGAAAACCACTGACAACGAGCATGGAGGCTTCTATGGTCGTAAAACCACCTAGATCAGCATTACGAGTAATGTTTGATGGTGCTGTCGAGGCAAGGGTATTTTTATGTTCATGTACGTCAAAAAATGAAAAAAAAAATACGTTCATAGCTTTTATTCTTCAATGTATCTTTTTTCCATTTAATTGCCAATGTTACTGGTCAAAATATTAAGTAAAAGAAAAAAAAAGTCAGTTACATAATGTATATGGTCCATTATATCATTATGGCTGTCATATATCTGTTTTGAATTTTAAAAAGTGAGATGTGAAATAATCGCTAAATGAATTTTATATCGAACTGAATGTTGGAATTATCAAATTATTAAGATTTTTGTTTTATTCTTCTAATTTTCACCAATCCACATGTATCTGACGTTGTGGAAATGTTATAAGAGATCACCAACTAATAAAATCAATTTATGTACATGCATGCATGTAAGAAGACGAGAATACCTGTCTACTTACTATAATAATTGGGATTTGCTAATTTAGACAGGAATTTAGGAATCAAGTTCTGATTTGTTTGACATGGTTTACATTAATTTTCTTATTTGGTTACTCGTCATGATGTTCATAAATTTTAGATTTGAATCACGATGCTGATAAATTTTAGATTTGAATCTGATTTATAGGGGTTTTTTTACCGTGATTGCTTTTTAATCGTAGCTCAAATTGCGAAAGGCCAGAATATTTATAAGTAAAAGTAAAAAGAATTTTTTAAACATTTTAAGTACAGATGGTTAATTAATCAACTAGGCAATACCAGTAAAATTGGTATCCCTAATAAATGCTAACGACAGTAAATAGTGTAATAAGATAACATCGAACTGTACACAGTATGATGTATTATTGTACACAGTTCTGATTTTTGTTCCATCCTACTTTTAATCGGTTGATTGAATGTTGTTGTTTTTGGACATGTAATGAATTCATAATATTTTCTATTTAAAAACCAAGAATATAAATCATTTTAAGATAGAAACTTTTTTCTTTAATTATTTACCCTCGAATTGCTCAATACATCCTTGTTTGGGATCGCAAGTCTGACTATAACTACAGTTGCACCTTTGACGACATCCAAATCCATGATAACCATATGAACAGTTTTTACGACATTCCATTCCCCATGAACCTATGCAAGCTGAAAAGTACAAGCCAATTATCAATTTTATCATATTTATGTCCATAATATTATTTTTAGCTCACTAATATGAAAGCTTAAGTGAGCTTTTCTGATCACATTTTATATGTCGTCCATTTGGCATGAAATAATATCAACATATTATTCAAAAGCTTTTGTAAAAACAAGACACCCTATTTTTAGATTGATAGGGGGATTGATTATGACTAAATGACTGTCGTTCCTTCGAGTGACGTCACAATGGATTTCTTGTACATTTTTCGGCGTCAGTAAATTTCGACCCACAATGCAATTTATCAATGTCGGACTTGATTCCTTCTCGCAAGAATCAAAGTAAAACTTTTGAGAAACAGATAAATTGTGTAATTTCAAGAATATCATGCTTTTTAAGTAAACAAAACAGTATATTTCACTTAGTTTTTTTCAGGGTTTTTGCAAAGAGACAGACGACACTTGACCGACGTGAACTTTGACGTCACAAAAAGGGGAAATTACTCTAAGTAGTTATTGTAAATCTGCTGAAATATAAATACCAAAATCTTCTCAAAATCTTGCAAAGCTAACGAATGGTGACATCTTTTTTTTTAAATAGGAAACAGTTGTAGCTTGCTCTCATTTGGATGAATGCTCACATTTATTTTATTCCCTATATATTGACAGTAACTAATTTCCAGGAACGTTTTTTAAAAGGGGCGCGGCAGCATCATTCAAAAAATATTTACAAGCAAAATGAAAAAGAAATTCTTAAAATCAGGGAAATTCTAATCCGGGTGAGGAATAGTGAGTGCGTAGTATGCATTCAGCTCTTTAACTGCTCAATGGTATCTTTATTTTCACATTTATTATATCCTCCCGGGGGGGGGGGGGGGGTCCAAAACCGTTTTTCTTATATGATCAGCACATTTTTTTATACGTAAATTATATATTTTTTTTAAACGGGGGGGGGGGACTCTATGATAATTCAATTTTTTATATGTAAGTTTAAGAAAAATGTCTGCTGCAAGAAAAGACGAAATAAACTGCAATAAACATTATGTTAAAATCTTTATCATTCAACAACATTGTATCTGAGATAAATTCTATTGAAATAAATAAACAATCATATAAATTATGAATAATGAATATTTACTAGAAAAAGTAGGCATGTTTTTATTTTATTTTGCATTCAAATTCATTTACGTTACGTTGATACTTTTATTTTTATTGATTTATCATAATTCATTATTTGATCACATGCTGCGCTCGCCCCAACGGTCGCACCGTAAAACATATTACTGTAAATTGCTCATTGTTTATTGGCGTTTAAAATATTCATTAATTAAACCAGTTACATTTAGATCAAGTGTTGTCATTTGTATATTTATTGTGTAAAATCTTCTTATTTTAACTCTTAAGAAATAAAGTAAAAATAAATCAAAGTACTGAAGTACTAAAAGCCTTTTAGCATATTGTGTAGTAAAGACTGAAATCTCTCTCTCTCTCTCTCTCTCTCTCTCTCTCTCTCTCTCTCTCTCTCTCACACATGCTTTTAATGTTGGCAAAGCGTGAGAGAGCGACCAAATTTTGTAAGCGGCTATATATCAACAAAAATTTGTCTGTCTAGTAGAAAATAGTTCAACAGTTGCTGCCTTGAATTTTGCAACAAGCGTTATATATTCAATCCCCATTTCTTCAACGCGCAGCAAAGTAGTTCATGGAAATTCATGCGAATTGTATTTGTCCAAAATGCAAAGTTTTGTTTTTAAAACACGTTAATAATAAGAAAACTAAAAAAGATAGACAATTCTATCGAAATTAAAAAAGAAACAAAATGCAAACACTTTTGACAAAACGTGGCTCTTTGTGTTACTATTTGGTATAGCGGAAGCTTTTACTTTGACACTGCTTGGTTTTTTGTTTACTTTTGAAGTTGTGCTATTTATAGTAACGTTGGCGATTTTCCTGCCTACATTTGCCTGCCTACATCCAGGACTCTGCTTTCAGAAGAGCCCGGCTAAAAATCGATCTGCAATGTACAACAAATGAAATTTTATTTTTATGAAATAGTTGAGAGGATAAAATTGTTAATTCATTTATTCATGCATAAGCAGCTTTTCAAATTAATTATGCTCTACATCATATTCCAAAAATCATATTGATCTGAAGGGATTTTTTGTAAATTATAATGAGTCAGGGTCAAAGTGATGAGAGAGAAGGAATCATACCTTCGCATTTTCCAGAAACATTCCTCTAATCCTGACAGCACTCATATACACCTTTATCACTGCAACAATTGTACAGAGTTGATTAAGTTTATATTTAAATTATTACATCGTTAAAGAATTTAAAACATAATGACCGATATTTTTTTAAATTATGATAGTTGTTTCACAATGGTAGAAAAGTAAAGGGACCTTTTATCTTGAGTATTTTATCTACAGAATATGAACATGAACTTTAATTTAACTAAAAAGTAAATAGAATAAAATGTTCTTACTTGTCAAAACACTCTAATGTATCTGAGGTTTCGGTATAAATCAAGAATGGTAACAGAACAATGACTATTCCATGTGAATCCATTTTGTTCTGACCGTCTTCATTTGAGACAATGCTCAAAGTTATTGAACCCAACTTGACTTCATACGGAAGTATTTGTAAAATTTCCCTAGTTATATGTCCACTTGAACGTTGTAATCGGGCTCATAGCACTATTCTAGCACGTGTTATGAATATATTATATCAAAGAAAACTTTACAATTTAATTAACATGTAGTTTCTTAATTATTATGTGTAGCAATTATTCGTGGAACATTTTAAACATAAGAGTATACAATTTTGAAATTTAGAAAGTAGTTATTGTCAACCCATACACACACCTACCTTTTGATTGTGGATGTAATTGTAAACATTCAAGAGTAAAAAAAACTACACATGTGCCAATAAAAACATAGATTCGTAACATAATTTTATTCAGCGTTTGTGACCAGTCTTGCTCAGACATATTAAACCAACTCAGTGATTTGTCTTGTCCTCATTAATATCTAAATGACGATTGACTGCCGAACACGCCCCACCAATCGCGTGATAAAAACGCAAAAAAATTCAACTACTGCATGACTCTATACCAGTACATGTTTAGAAAGTGCGGGGCCACACTCATCTAAAAAATCTTGAAAACCAAAACGTTACTTTTCAAAATCCTGAAAATCCTAATCCGTGGGGAGAGGGGGGTGGGTGCGTTGAAAGGGGGGACAAGTATACTTAAACTTCAATTCATCTATTTACGTCATTGTTTCCAATTCATTTTTTTAAGTGCTCCCATAAAAACTCCATGCTAACTTAATTTTTTGTATGTAAAATTAAAAAAAATCTTTGCTGCGTAAAAAAGTCCCCCTGCCCCCCTCCCCCGATGCTACGTGCCTAAACAGTTTATTTTAGATAGAAATTTATGGATCCAAGCAATTGAACCCTCGTCTCGTTCAACCAAACGCTCGGTTGTCGCCGTTAATCTCCGACAAGCAAGAGAGACTCTCTGCTTGTCGGAGATTTACGGAGACAGCCGAGCGTAGAGTACGAGACTATATATAACTCTGGCGTAAGAATACATACAACTACAAAAAATATCTAAATTGTTCGCACCATTTAAAATCTGACTATTTTCAAGGTATTTATAAATAAGTTTCCTTGAAAAACAATGGTTAAGCATACATTACTTCGAGTTTATCAATTATTCTCAAGAACTAAGTCTTGTTAGCGGCGATGATTTGTGCTTTGGTCCAAACACTGTTTCACTTTCGGTTTGCCAGAGTGACTGCATAGGAGAGTTGATTACAATCGATTCCCAAAAATGCATGTGTTTCTGGCTTTATTACATTAAACAGGTTATATGCATTAGCAACGATTATAAACAATAATACTCTATATCGTATCACTTAAAAATAGTAAGCAAAAAATAGATAAAAATCATATAAAAATGTAATAT
The DNA here is from genome assembly GCA_015776775.1 of Magallana hongkongensis. Lineage (NCBI taxonomy): Eukaryota > Metazoa > Mollusca > Bivalvia > Ostreida > Ostreidae > Magallana > Magallana hongkongensis. Next base: position 22,477,861 of record CM027466.1, read on the forward strand.
TTTTGTACTGAATTTGTGTTAATTATAAAGTAATGTAAAATAGGGACTCGTACCTTTGCATTTTCCAGAAACATTCATATAATCTTTACAACACTTGTAGATTCCTGTTCTTCTGCAAAATATAACAAACCGGTATAATTTCACATTTTGAAAGTTAAATCATTTTAAAATATATGTTAGAGGAAGTATTTATGAAATGTTTTTGTTTATTAAAATAATATCCAGTATTTCGTATGCCTTACAACGACAGATCAAAATCGGCTACATGGGCAGTGTTATTTTGATTAGATTGTAATGTTTATACATAAGAATCAGATATTGTTTTTCTTTTAAACGCACTCTCTTTATCGAAAATTCTCTTAAATTCACACTAAAAAGTGAAAGAAATAGTCAGACTCGTTAAAACACACTGGATTTTCGAAAACCTCAATATAATTCAGGTACATGTATGAAATTAGAAGAAAGAATATCTTCTTCAAATCCATTTTATTTTGTTTCATACAAATTAGGGGGAAATGGCGCAAGGTTATTGATCTTAGCTTGAATACATGTAGATAAGGAAGTATTGTAAAATGTACGTATAAACTACCTATCTGGTCATTTAAACTCTCTATTCAGACTCTTGGCAAAACACATGTTAATCATCAACGGAATGCAAAATCTTAACAAGTCATTCCATTCCAGTGTTCTAGCTGTAATATACTTTCTTAAAAATGTATTCCCACATATCTTTGCTTTTAATGTAATGTAACATAGTCTGGTGAACGACTTGCGCGTATTATCTCACAGCAAAATGTTTTTTAAAGAACAAGTGGACTTAAGCTATAGAGAATGGGCCTTTTTCAGTGCCGTTTTTATGTAGAAAATATCAACCAATTGCTTTATTTTCTCGTAATATTTCAACACTGATGGATACTTCTGATTTATATGCACGCTTTAATTTACCAAAATTGGCATACAGTTTAAACAATTGAGGATTTTTAATACTTATAGAAAATCTTAATCCGGAAAAATCCTACCAACCTTGTGTCTATTTAAACATTTAAATCAACAGTATACTGTTGGTGGATCGAGTGGCGCGTTTGCTGAATCATACATGTATTTTAAGCATTATTTTACGTAAAAAAAATCAAATAAAGCTTTGAAGTTGCATATGACCATATTGATCAAACAAACATTCCTGACCATACAAAGTTGATGGAAAACGATTTAAAACGTGCCTGTGTTTTACAGTGAGCACATTTGACAAGACTACCTGAATAGAACGCACGTGACTGTTTGAAATGATATACGTTGTTTCAAATATGGGTCACCTATGTAATAGCTGCCCTTTACTATATATAGGAAGAACCTTGATATTTTCATACGTTTTTCACATTTTAGGTACCACCCTAATGATGTACAAACTTTTTATATTCACAGGAGTTTTCTAAATGTTTAATGCGTCTTTTAGCTTTTCTATAAGTTTGTACACGGTTAGGCTGACAGGAAACGATGGCTTTGAAATGAATATCCGTCCTTGATTTACTATACAAAATCACGTATGACGACTGACCCCCTACTTTGTTGTAAAGCTTCGCGCTATTCATATACACTTTCATTTTTTGCCGGGGCCCATAAGTGCACTTGTCCTTTTCATATAAAAATTTGAAGTACCAAGGCGTTGCCCCCCCCCCTACTTTTGCAGCATGTTAAAAAATGAAGTGAAAGTAAGAAAATCAACAGCGAAATTGAAGTTATAGATATAACCCCCCCCCCTCCTCCTGATTAAAATGTTTATGATTTTAGAATTTGCGATTTTTTTTGGCCTGTCAAGATATTTTGGATGAGTATGCCCCCTTTCAAAAACGATGCTACGTTCCTGAACGAACAATCTAATGCAGTTGAACATTATTCTCTCTTTCTCTCTCTCCCTTTCTTTTATAAAGTTATTTTGTGAAGAGAGGCGCAAAGATTTAAATATAGAATTTATTTTGCGGTCGTCAGAATGAATAAGGAATATTTATATCATGTATATATGTAAAACTGTAATTCAGCTTTATAATTGACAAACCTTGATCGAATCTTCTCTTACCATTTTTTAAAATAAAATTAAAGTATATAAGCAAATGATCTTTGCAATATTGTTTATCAGTAACGAAAGTCACGCTCAATAATTATGCAAACATATCCGTTAATTGTCGGCGCATATGAACCACCCCCATCATACAGCTCTTCCGAACGCGGAGGACTGAACGGTCTTGTTACTTAAAGTTTATGTTTACAAAAATTATCGACGATTTTGATGTTAAAACACCAACAGCGATAAAAAAAATTCTTAAATTTCTTTTTTTTTAGTTTTGTACCATTTGAAAGCTTAATCATCCCTTCATGATTAAGATGTAAAAGAAATTTCAATTAAAAATTTTAAGAGCGGTTTTGAAGGAAAATTGAAGACCTTAGTTTTTCCGTGTCAACTAAACACTGCTCCGCGTTCTGCAGAGTCCTCCGCGTTCGGAAGAGCCGTAAGATGGGGGTGTGAACGAGTAGGTGAGAGGAGGAAACCAATATTTGCATAGAAATGCTAGTCTAGTCAATCTCAATGCGATTTAACTTTAATACACGAGGAAACTTTAATCCTTGTGAATGTTTAGTGATCTTGAAAGGAACTGTATTTGTATCACAGGGAAATAGAGATACATGTATAACAAGTGGACGCGGAAATTAGAAATATCGAAAACGCTTGGAAACATTCCCGATGATGACTTGTTCTTAACTTGCACCTTCCTTAAAATAGTAAATATATTCTCTGTGATTTTATTTCTACTTTCATTAGTAAAAATATTTTTGATGACTTCTACACCTGGTCGATTAATTTGACTCTTTTGGAAGCTCTCAAGTCCGAACACAACAAATTTTATATGTTTTATAAAGTCATTGTTCTAAGGATTTAGGAGATATTAAGTGTTTTATTTTTTTTTTTTTTTTTGAAAGAGAGAGAGAGAGCATTTAATAATGATAAATGTACAGTACACTGCAGGCGTTTGAAGACAATACACCTAGCCTCCTTGTTTCAGACCGCTAAGGGTTTTTTTTATCTTTTTAATTTTTTTTAATGAAGATTTTCTTCTAGCAATATACACATCAAATTTGAGAAATAATGGGAAATAATAGAATTTCATCCCTTTCCAATATATCTAAAAAAGGTAGGCTACTCTGGATTGTTTTATTAACTATATGTACTTTACGGTCAATTCAGATCGATACAAATGTATCTTTTTATTTATCAAATACACAGGAACCGGAGTTGTAAAATATATATTTCATCTTTTAATATACAGATAGAAACTGATAATAATGACTACTAGTATATTGCAGGAAGAGAGTCAACTACCTCTTGGGTCTCAATTCGGGGAATTCAGAGGGTTAACAAGATTTGTGACACCACCATTTAGTGCCGTTTTTTCCCCCGCCCCTTCTGCAGATCTTTAAGTTGACATTTGAATTGATTGATTGAAGTTTTAAAATTGGCATGCAAACCTTAATGTACTTAGGTATCGCTGGTGGAGGAGATTATGATATCGATTGAAACCGTGTCAATACACTTTGTCTCCCTCATAATCCGGATCCAGTCCCATCAGATTTTCCAACTCATTTTCTAAATAACAACAGAGCATCGTCAAGCTTTATACATGGCTCAGAATACCAATACACGTGCATGAATGTTGCAGTAGATGACGATGTTCCCTGTGCTGTTTGCAATGTTGCGCATGTGTTATCTGTCATTATTATTCCTGCCAAGATGATCTGTCCAGCGGGATGGTCTATTGAATATGCAAGAGTTTTAACAGCAGCAACAGGGCTTCAAAACTATGGTCTTGCGGCCAAGGAGTATTTATGTGTCGATGAAAATGCTGAATATCTCGGAGAAGGAACTCGACAACAAGACTATAATGGAAGGTTGTTTAATCCCGTCCAAGCAGCCTGTGGTTCCCTCCCATGTCCGCCGTTTAAATCGTCACAATTGATAGCTTGTGTAGTGTGTTCGAAATAAAAGACTCATAAACAGCTCAGGTTCTTGGTGGCTTTTTAATCAAATAAACAATGATATCGCTTTAAATAATATGTGAATGTCAATATAAACCTTATATGAAAAATAATTATTCTTTGACAAAAATACCATGGTCAGATGTTATCGAAGACAGTTTTTTTTAAATTTGGCATTGTAAGTGTGTAGAATTCTACGAGAAAGTTTTTGTATTTGATTTTTATGTATCGGCATCATAAAAGATATTGGAAACTTAAAGATGAAGACTTTTGCATTCAACACTTTCACACCACAAAAAACACAAATAAATAAAACAACACATATTGCAATGATAATAAATATCACATATTAAACTAAAAAAACTGTTAATGATTACCAGATGCATATGTATAAGGTTAAAATATTTTCGATGTAATCAAAAGAATAAACAAAGTGCACATTTTCGTTATCGACCCCCATTATTTGGCAAACAGAATCAACATATCAAGATTGCATTATTGGCATCGTATGGGCTCTTAATATCCATCAGGCACTCCATTTTCTCTATAGTCTGCGTTAGCAGTAATCTTGCCTTCTTTAAGTTGTAAAATACCCTGTACAGTAGAACCAGCATTGGCAGACATTGTGATGTTGTGTCCGATCCTTCTTAATCCGTTTATTACTTGCTGTAAAAAAAAATCAAGGGATGTATTATAAGATATGCTTGATAAGAGGATAAGAGTTTTGTTTTAATAGGTCCTATGAAATCACCACAGTTGATCCTGTTGCCTTTTATCTGTAACTAATGCAGACGAATTATGTCAGGGAGTAAAAGTAAATTGATTTTCAAAATGTAAAGAAATTGTTGTTATTTGATAAATAAATTCAAAAATGTTCGTTACTAACATTGATGTAAGATTTGAGTGGGTTTTTACATGTTTTCATCTTTAAAAAAAAGACATTAATTACAGCTGACTATTTTATTGTTCCATGATTAAAGGATATGAATTCTGACGAGGTGAGTATTGACAATTACACTTTCTAATTCGAAACCCTTTTACAAACAAATGTTTTTACACTCCGAGTGTTAATGCATTGATATTCTAAAGTTGTATGTAGCTGTCTTAATTTTGATTTCACATGTGTTTGTTTTTACCCTTGATACTCTTGATGTTAATCAAATATCCCAATGATCTAGCCTAGAGAAATAGAACTGGAAGATCTCCTTGATACTCTTGATGTTAATCAAATATCCCAATGATCTAGCCTAGAGAAATAGAACTGGAAGATCTCTATTTTAAAACGAGGAACAATAAACACCCATAGGATGAAATCCATCCTCCACTGTAATGTAGTCTGGCAACAACTGATGATTGCGACGTTTGTAGTCAATGGCTTTCTTTATTCCAAACTTGAACCAGAGAGTTTCAATACTAACCTACAAAAATAAATTGCCTACAATTTGAAACTAATTGGCGTTATAGTATCGTTTTCAAAATCAGTCTTTTAGGTTTACCCATTTATCTTTAAATAAACATTATATAGAATGTTTATGGGGCATGGTCACGATTTTCGTCAAGTTCTATTTTTCTGTTTTTATCTATACTACTATATTTTTTAAAATCTATAGAAAAATAATATTCAAAACCCTTTCTTAAACAAATACAATAACATTTCTAAATGTTGTGGTAGCAGGGACCTGCTTTGGACTCGTTACAGTTCATAAGTTTTCTACGACACCGTAGAGTAATTCTACCTCATCAATATGATTCTTAAAACTCTGACTCTCCATATCCGGGTCCCCAAGACAACTTCTTTTAGCGTACGCAAATTTCATGGCTTCAACTATTCTGTGCCAGGTCAACGTTGATTTTTCAGTTGTAGAAACACTGTCTTGTGTGAATCTCTATCGAAAAAAAAAAAAAAAAACCAAAACATTATAAATACCTATCTCATATGAATTTATATCTGGGGTTTTTTATCGTAATGTAAACGGGCCGTATAATTATAAAGCTAAAAATAACAGATTTATTTTTCAAATTTTAATTTGAATATGAATTCGACTGTTGATATTTGATAAATGTGTTACTTAATAACAAACGTAAGAAAAGAAAACGTTGCAAAGTTTACCACATTCATCCAATGCTGTGGGAAAACTTACTGTCTGCAATGTTCAGAATCATGGCGAACACTGTGCCGCTAGATGGCGGTGGTGGCGTGAAGATGGTAGAGTTATCACCTAGTTTAATTACGAGTGGCTCTTTGATAACTGCCACGTAATTCTGTAGGTCTTTCTTGGTAATGATTCCACCTTAAAGGCAAAACCTGCCGAGTGTATAAGAACTTCTCAACAACCAAAAATACTTATGAGGTAACAGCTAGTAGCAACAAACACATGTTTAAATTAACACGAACTATAACTTTAATATTGCACATATTGCATATGTTTTACTAATAAAAAGAACCAACGAGTGCATATTGTGAATATGTACAGTTTATGATCAAGCTAAAGAAAGTGAAGTTAGGAGGAAAAAAAGAGCCCACTGCAATGTATGATGAAGAGAAGAGAATTATAAATAGAAAAGAAGGGTTATATTCAATTGTAAGATTTCGATTACTACTGATTTTAAACTTTTGCTGCTCTAGGGGGTATTTTTTTCCATTAAAGGAGACAGTGTTGATAAGGTGATTAGACCAAGCATGCTACATCTCGCCTCGTCACACGTACAAGGAACTATTTTCATTTATAACATGCACCTTATGTTAGATTATCTAATTTTATTAATATGTAGAGTAATATCTTATGCTAGAAGGCAAACATATAAAAAAAAAAGGCATCCTGAGGTAGATTATCATGTATCAGTAAAACTGTCGTTTGTAGTTCAATGGCAAATGCCAATGTTTCGCTCACTTTAAAATTTAAATCCGCCTCGGAGCCTTTTGATGGTAGGCTGGAAGAGGTTTTTCCATGGAAGTTTCCCGCCAATTTTCCAAGCTTCGTACAGACCCTTGATTTCTCGATTTGATTTATCGCTAGACCTCCTGAAAATTAAACTTTTAACATTTGGAGAGTTGGACACTCAAATGCTGATTGGATTGACACTCTATATCAGTTTTTGTAAGGCTTTATAAAACCTGTTACAGCCCTGTTGTTAGGAATCGATTGTTCTTAGAAATAATTTGAAAGCAAAGTGATGTGACATAAATGTCTTTAAAAAATTAAACAATATTCTAGTTACCCTCAGTAGATGATTTATCTTCGGGTACAAACATGTTCTCTTATGCTGCGCCTGGTGCCATCTCGCGGGCAATGACTGTGTAGGCTGTCTTATTTTCTCTTAAACAGATTGTTAATAACGTACAGTAAATATATTTTTTACTGGTTTTATTATATCGATCTCTTTCAAATCATTCTTTTATCTGTATTCGAATTACAATTAAATACGAAACCTATTGCAAACAATAGAGTAAGACTTTTTGTTTTTATTCATTTCAAACCTATTATAAATGGTCATGAAATATCCCCCTCCTAAACCACAACTTTGGCTGTTTTCTACACATTGACAAAGAATGGTGGCGACAGTAGCGTCTACAACAGAACCTTGTTGACGCCCCAAGATGTCACTAAATTCAATAGAATAAAAAGTGCAATTTATTCTATTATGGTTTTATAAAGATTACAATTTTAACGTACATGCCAACTTGTGCGCAGCTTCCGGTGTCAGATGATACTGCAGTGTAGCGATAGTGACCTTCAAAAGATGGTGAGGCCCAAGGTCCAGAAATGGTGGGGTTAGGATCAGTGGTTTTAGGCTCCGTTACAACCTTACCACAGGGCGTTGGGTCGTTGTCCTTGTTTTTCGTAAGGACAAAACAAAGTCCAAGGCCGAGGGCAACGATGCAGGCGATGATGATGAGGACAGTGGTTATGATGATAAGACGCCCTTGTGACATTTCCTTCGATATGGTTAAACTAAAGCACTATTATTAATATTTGTTACCGATTTATTCAATGAGTTAATGACTCCTAAAAAGGAAAAGTAAACCCTAAGACTTATATAAATCTTAAAGTTTAGACATTTTAAATTTTTTTTACTGAAATATGTTTAAACTTATAGTAGTAAATGTTTTTTTTTTTTCCAACTTGTTCAGAATTATAATTTTTCATTCATTAAGGAAGGAGTCTTTTCATTATCAAACATACTTCTTATAATCAGAAATGCATGAAATTTTGACACAGTCAAACGGATCATATTACTTAATGATTCTATCAGTTTAATTAAATTTGACCTTTTTGTTTTCGGATAAAGGTCAGGTCAAGGTCACTACCTTTTTCCTCAACGTAAAGAGTGATAAAAATAAGTGTAGCTCTTTATAGTTCTGTAGACATTTGTTTAAGATTTGAAGATTCAAATCTTCAATGAAATCATAGACCATAAGAGTGTCTATCAGCTTATACTACTAAATTGGAATAAATATTTATACTAAAATTGATATTGCTTAGCCCGCATTTCCTCTAATTTTCTTAAATTTTGAAGAAATTTTGATTATTTTTTTATGCTTCCAATAATAAAATATTTCTAATTTTTATGTATTATGAAGACTTTATACAAAGATATAAATTGACAGAAAAGCTAATATATTGACCGTTTCATAAGAGAGAAAAACTGATTTTAGTGATTTTTTCACAAAAATCAATGTATAGAATGGGCGCTTTAAAAAGCTTATAAAAATGTTATTTGATAGGCAAATCATATTTTAAAAACATATTCTGAAACCCAAGTACCATATTATTAGTTCACATTCGTAAAAAAATCCAACATTATTGTTATTGTTTTTAAAATGCTAAAACAGACTCATTATATATATATATAATCTGCAGCAATTCTGAATTGCGCAACATGTAATATTTTCCTACGCCAATATTACGCCCAAAATATAGTCCTTGTTCCATTCTAAACATTGATTACATTTTTCTATGCCAAGTTGTACGATAGTAAAAAAGAAAGAAAAATATACTATTTTAATTTCCTTTCATCTTGATTTAATGAACAATTAATCAAATTTACGTTTGACAAGTTGAAAACCAGAAAAGACTCCTTCCTTAAATCTTGATCTTTAATTATGGGTCTAAAACGGAGTATCATGTCATTATTTAATGCACAATGGGAGACTTAAAGTTTATAATGCAAATCAATGCAACTACTATAACAGTAAACTGTTTAAATTTTAAATTTTTAGATTAAATTCCGAAAGTTCAGTGGACATGGTTACAAAACCAAGATTTACTTAAGACATGAATTACAATGTTTGGAATACATGATAACCCAAAGTTGATATATTACGCTGTGTATTTGAAGTTAAAAGCTCTTAACATTTAATCATCGGGGTATTACATAAAAAAAACTGCAGGGGAACGGTCAATTACCTAAAAAATCCACGCTTGCCACCTACCATGTGCTATGGAAACCAAAAGATGTACTAGTATACATTGAAGTATGACAATGTGTATAAATATATTTCATTACCAAAGATCTACCTAGACATTTAAGATATGATATTTTAAGCTATAATAAACTATTAATAAAAGCAGATAAACTGATTTATTTTAGCTGGTGAATATTTTTCTATATCTTTTTACAGAACTCTTTTATATAGAAGATCAATATAGCCTATAAATGGCGACGACTATCTACCCTACTTAACTAAACCACTTACCCCATATTCTCAAACAAAAGTTCCTTATTAACAGTGTTGCACGTTAACACCTAATGTAAAAAAAAATTTAGAGCAACACGTTATCCAGAGACCCTCCTGTCGCAAACTGAGATTAAAGTCACGATGCCAAACGGTCAGCCTGTGTGTATACAGATAAAAAAAAAAAGAAGGCAGCACATAAGTCAACGTCTTGAAAGTGTCGTAAGATAAATGTGGGTATAGAACACATATAAGAAAGAATTGTTTAAATCATCCCATGCTGCTGATAGCTGGCTACGAGATGTGGGGAAAAACTAGCTACCAGTAACTGGCTACGAGATGAAAGAAAAGTTGGCTACTAGTAGCTAGTTATTGGTAACAATCTACTATGTTTTTTCAAAAAGACTTTGTTATTAATAAATATGAAAGATTTGAGAAATAGAAATGAGAAGGTATCTGAATTATTATCATTACTAACAATTAGCTATAAATCTCCAATTTTTAAAATAATTTTTGAAGTAAGCATAGAAAGGGCAGATTGTTTTAATATGCATATGTTGGTAGTTTAAACGTCTTATTTGTCCTTCACATAGAGTCATATTAAACACTAAGCTTTTAATAAAGTGTATCTCTTGTAATCTCGTTAGCTTTTAGTTCTTTCTTTGGAATAATCACTAATTTTGACATAATTGTTCAAACAAACCATGCATGTAGATGGATATAATGCCGACTAACACGATTACAAGAGATATCTGTGAAACTTACGTTTTCTATCAAATTGGTGACCTATAATTTTATATAAACAGAAATTGTTTATATTTGCAATATAAATATCAAGGTACGTAATATATATATATACTTATCATATAGCGCTCTATCAATAATAATAGTACCAGTTATATGCTATAAGAAATCCTTGTCATTATTTTTCTAGGTTTCTAAAAAAGCTCAATACAATGTACCTGCACGATCGATCTACCATTTTTAAATGCTTTGTACATGTGCGACATCATTGTAGCAGAAGACAACGTGAATTTTCAGTGAACCTTAAAGCACGTACATGTATACAGGCAATACCGGGACAAAATATAACCTTTGGACGCGGGATTTAAAAAAAATATCAAAACACATAGAATCACCCCGATGAAAATGTGTAGAACGATACAAAGTTACGTGTTTTTTCCAATATAACATGCATCTAAACTACCATATTTAAATAATAGACTCGAATTTTGTAGCTTTAATACCGAGAAATCGGTAGAGTACTGTCTTTTGTTCTATATATTTTAAACATCATTGGTACTTGAAGATTATCAATTTGTTTATATTTTTCTCAATCAAGCTTCCAAATTCCATTAAAAAATCCGGAAATCATCAGAATATTTTGGATTTTACAATCCTGCGCATACTCATTTCATTCACGCTTATTCACGGGAGGCTCTTTGATTTCCACGATATCACATTTGCATGGATGAACTCAGAAAGGATAAAACAAATACACGTAAATAATTGAAAATTTGACATCTATTCTATTTATCAAAGGAAATACGGTAGATAACTCTAACTCAGTGCATTTATATGTATTATGAAAAATCACGAGAGTTCGAATGTCAGCATGGTGTGTAAATTTGAAGCGAGTAAAACGTAGGTGAAAAAAAGTGGTAACACTGTAATTCTTCATTAATATGAAATAAAGATTTTTTGAAAGGTATCTTCAACCTCAGAATTGTTTGTTATGAATAATTTAACTGTTATTTTCAATGCAGCTTCGTTAATTTAATCCAAAATCGTTTCAGAGCAAACCTGTAATTTTTTGGGTAACTGTTGTGAAGGCCTGTCCCGAGACACAGTTATTTTAACTAAGCAGAGTATAGTGAAATTAATATCATTATTGTAGGCTAAAAGCTTTGTTATGTAAATGTCAACAATACGGTGTGTCGATGATCTATAATGTAAATGTCCGATATCATATGCAATGTCAACCCAAAATCTAGTCGTCCTTAAAAAAATTATCTTTGCTGTTATTTCTACTTTCGTTAAGGAAATATGTAATACATTGTAACTTCTAGACCTGGGCACTTTTTAAAGCTTCTCAAGTTCGGAAACAACAAAATCAGGAACTATACTTGTGTGAAGGGACTATCATTTCACGTATATTAAGAATATCTTTGTTCAAAGATATGAAGATATTTCAAGTATTCTATATTCTGTATTCAACTATTATTCATTTGATATTTACCATAGGTAAGAGAGCAAGAATGAAACATTTTCTTTATAGATCTAGCAATATTTGGTATAAAAATACTGTAACTTCAAGGTCAATTTTTATTCGAGAGGAAGAAATAAAGAGTACTTAATGGTGCTAATTGTACAGGTCCCCACCCCTTTCCTGCAAGTGTTTATAGACTGCCTTGTATCCGACCTTTAAGGTCTGTGACTCTTCTTTTCATAAAAATTTCCTTCTTCACACGGGTGACGTCATTACTGATAATTCTGTATAAACTTATTTGCAAATATATTATTATCATATTTCTTTAAAATACCTGATTTATTATAAAGAATCCTAAAGGGTACGTTTTCCAGATTTAAAACTTTTCAAACTACGTTTGAATTATATTTTTCATGAAATCAAAATGAAAATGCTGTATGTTTACATAATAAACTACAATGCATATTATTATACTTTCATGTTAAATACTGAAATCTGATTGGTTTAGACGCAGTTGATAATCCGTTCTATTACCCTCAGTGTTAGCAACACACTTAGCAACGGGTAACACAACGAATTGTTACATGCGCGTACGGTTCGCCGTAGAATTCATGTCATTTCTATATAAAGGTAGTAAAAAATGTTCTAAAATTGAGACATTCAGTATAATGAAATAAATAGTGCCTGTTTGGGAGGATAACAGTTGAAATTGACACCCCTCGAAAACCATTGTCAACCTCCGTTTCGCGTCGGTTGACAATGGTTTCCTCGGGGTGTCAATTTCAACTGTTATCCTCCCAAACCCTCCTAAACAGGCACTATTTATATATTGTTACACTATCTTGCATGTTAACATAACTTATAACACAATAAAAAAGCTGGAGGTATTTTCAGTTTGTATTTTTTTAATAATATTTTCAATTTGTGTTATATGTCAATTACTACAGAAGCATATCTTCGTCATGCTGTAGTTTTCTCATAACAAAATTAAAAAATGAGCGATGGCTTTACCTCAAATAAAACCTTTTTCAATACAACTTTGCAATCCTACATGTAACTCATGTTTCAGTAATATTCATTTTCAGATTTCTTGTGAAATGTTTTTAAATCATCTAAGTATTGAGTTTAAAAAGTCTTTCAACATATATATTTAATCCAAAAATGTCAGATACAATGAATCTGAATGCACACCAGATATGTATGGGCTTAATATTCAGTATACTTAGATATAATTTTAATGTTTAAGTATCTTGTAAGGGCGGAATGTTTCCTAATATATAACTTACCCTTTGCTTTTAATCCGTAAAAATAAACAATCTGGTATAAAATTTGTTTTCAATAGCTTTTCTATTTCTATTGAAGCATTTATTTATATTCTTAGCCTAATATACTTTTTCCTTTTTAAAAAAAAATTGCTTGTCCCAGTAGACCTTAATGCAATTTTCATTAATTAATTGCTGCTTAGGTAATAATATTATAGGTTAGAAAATTAGATCCTAATATGGATCGGATACCTTAAAATAACATTTTGATTTGTCTGACTCGCAAGTTCAATACATACAATTCTGTCTGTTTCATATAAATGCGAATTTTGCATGTAAGTAAAATGTGAACTCAATCAAACAATACTTAAAATTGCAATGAATACTATGAATTTACACTCTACATACAGATGGCACATACTGTATATGTTCTATGTGCCTTATAAAGTTAGACCCTAAAAGATAACAATCTTGCAGATAAGTTTTGGTGCTACGTTATAATCATGGCGAAATTCGTTTTGTATTTTGTTTTCACGATTGTTGGTTTTGGTCCACATTTCAACGCTGAAAATGTCGACAAAAGAATTCTGCTGAACGATCCCGATCTGGTCCATACTCAGATACAAGCCATTCAACGGGAGCTTGAGACGATAAAAACTCAACTTGCCGCTCAGGTCAACATTAATTCCGCTTACCAAGCGGAAATTGATTCTCTTAAACGCTCCACCAATCAACATTCAAGCCAAGGTAACGTTTGAACCTTTTTCTACTTATGAAATTTACAATCCATTGAATATTAAAATCAACGTGAACCAAAACTAAGTTCATAGTGATGTGTTATTTTGATTTTTTAAAATCACCAAATGCATGAATAAAAAGGCACATTATAATGTCCATATTAAGTATTTAACATAATTCAAGACAAAACCGGGTAACACAGTCTCTTTTCTAACGACTATTTTCATAAGTACTCGTAAAAATGTGTATCGTAAAAAAAAAATCAGTATTTTATTTCAATGATCTTTTTTATAAGCAATATGTCACTATCTCCTTTAGGGTATACATATACCATTTGGGGTAAGAAAAACTGTCCTCCAAACAACGGTACAAAAGCAATCTACAGTGGTAAGTATATCAATTGTATATCCGATCACCTCGTTATGTTCTAAATCGGGTGTTAATAATTTGCGACAAACAGCACTGTGATATACCTTTTGTTTCTATACAGGAATAGCTGGTGGGGGGCATTATAACCAACCTGGAAACGGTGCCAATACTCTTTGTCTCCCACACAATCCGGACCCAGCCCCGTCGGATTTTCCAACTCATTTCCAAAACGACGACAGGGCATCGTCAGGCTTTCTCTATGGATCAGAATATCAATACACGTACAGGAATGTTGCAGTAGATGACGATGTCCCCTGTGCAGTTTGTGATGTTGCGCGTGCGTCATCCGTCATTATGATACCTGCCAAAATAAACTGTCCAACTGAATGGTCAATAGAATATTCAGGAGTCTTAACATCATCAGTTCAACATCCTTCTGTTCATCATATCGGAGAATATTTGTGTGTGGATATGAATGCTGAATATCTCTCCGAGGGAACTCGACAACAGGACTATAATGGAAGGTTGTTTTATCCCGTCCAAGCAGTTTGTGGTTCCCTCCCGTGCCCGCCGTATAGATCGGCACAACTGATATCATGTGTTGTCTGTTCGAAATAAAAGAGCTCTCAGAACAGTATTAGCTGATATATTGTGTGGTGTGATAATGATATATGAAAAAATAATATTCAGTTAATAAAATCTGAATACTAGTATTAGATAACAAAACAGTTATTATGCATGCAAGATGATTATTTGTCATTCTACTACAGTTATTGACGAGATCAAAGAGATGGAGCGGACATTATTCTCCAATTTACCACGAACGTCATCAGTAAATTATCAGATCAGAAATACCTATTTGTCTCGCACTGATCATGAAAGTACAACTTCAAACCGTAAAAAGTTTTAAAACCATGTTAATTTCAGGTGCTAGTTCCAGTCAAAACGATGTGTATTGCCTCAAATGTTTATTTTTAAGAGATCAATGCGGCTGTTCCTAGGACCTCCCTAGCACATTTTTACTGCATGTTTTTACTTAAAATATATAACGCGTAGTAGTAATAATCATATTATGAGCCCGTCCTATGATATCGCGGAAGTTAAATCATTTTGTCAAAAAATCTATCAATACTGAAATATTTCCAGAAACTAATGTTATTGTGAGTTTCCTCTATTATATACCTCAGTGATCTTCAGCGTGCCTCTGTTTACTATGTCTAAAAATATTCCGACGTCAAATGTCAATTTTAGCGCGTGCTACCATACGTAAACAGAAATACCGCGATACCATAGAACCCGCGATATGTTAAGAATCGAGTATAAATTGCCCTTAAAATATTAGGAATACAACTCAAAGATATTTTATAAATAAGTAAAGAGATTTAAAAACCAAAGAAAAATTATGTCGTCTGCATGTAATTCCTTTGATCGATACACCTGTAAACATTACTAAAAAAAACCATTGGGGTTACACGGAACAGCCGTCAAAATGGCCTAGATCGTCTCTCTATAGGAGAAACGATCTGTAGAAATACTGGGCTGTTAGTAGAATAGAAATAAAAGTTCTTGTTATTGTGAATGTTGCAGGATAACCTCCTCGGTCTCGAAATGTTGTTTGAAATGTAAAAGCATCGGCTACGCCTCAGCTTTTATATTTCAAACCTCGGAGGTTATTCTGCAACATTTACGAAAACTCGTACTTTATTTCTCAAACCTTTTATGCAACTTTTGTGGAAATACTTACCGAAGAAATTGAGAACTAAAGACAATTTGAATATAGATATGAACTTAACTTGCACAACATTAACATGGTTCTTAAACTACACCTATCATTGGAATGGCATTATTCAACATTAAGTGCTGAAGTGCTAACAAGATAACCTTTTAGCTACTCGTGAGAAAATGACGAGACTGTGAAAGGTCAGATCAAGTATGATGGCGTCAGATGCAGTCCCAATTTCCTCACATGACAAAAGTCAGGGGTCCTTGTCTATTCTTTTCATAAAAAACGAATGAAAACACTGAAAGGCAAACACCAGCATAAACAATGAGGATGATAATGAGAACATGTGCCAATGGTGAGTTGATGATGAGAGCCCTTTTTTCGATCAAGTGAACAATAAGAGGAAAACAACAATCTGAAAATCGTCTTCTTTGGAACGAGTCTTGGTTTGGTGTAATGTGTGTAAAAGAAATTAAATCCTCTCTAATGTTTTAATTTACGTTTGATATACAAATACTAGTAAGTCTTTTTCTTACCAGACATTTTACTGAGTTTTACTTGTAGAACAACCTACAAATAAAATTCAATTATTGCATTTACTAGTTGTTTTCTTTAGCACATCAGTAAGGTTAGAAAATGCAATTGCTAAAAAAGAACGTTTATAAGTGATCAAATTCATTTCTATTTGATCATTTTATAGTTACAAATCTAAGACAATATTTACGGAAAAAGGAATCATTCTTTGAATATTATGAGGTGATAATTTCGGTCGGGGCTTGATCAAATCCAATAAAGCCTAAAGAATATTATGATGAATTTGATCAAGCCACGACCGAAATTATCATCTTATAATATTCAAAGAATGATTCCTTATTACCTTTATATATATAATTTTCAGCAGTTGTACTATTAAAACTAGAATAATAAGTTTGAAAACCCTGCTTGCGCCCAAACAATACATCATTTGAATTTATTGGTCTGTATAGTACAAAATCGATTCGTAGTGTTATCACAGATAAAGGCATTGGAAAATGTTAATTTTAAGCACCTTTTAAGTACCGTAACATCTTACTGTTCCTTAATCGTGGTTTGAAAATTATGGGAATGGTATCATAGACCGCAATATAAAATTTTAGAGATAAGAGTTCTTTTACTTTGAATTCAATACATTCACACCCCTACCTCCAAAAAAAATAACAAAATTGCAATTATAATATTCGATTACGTCGCATATAACGTCTATTTCAACTGTCCTTTGATTACAAATGTATAAAGCTACAATAAAAACAATAAAATTATAACATTTAGGGGATTTTTTCCCATTTTACATCGACATCTATTGACATTAAGTTTAATGACGTGAATGAAATAACTACATGATTAACGAACCCGATAAATTTGCTTATAAATCTATTTCAGAATATTTAGGTAATTTTGCATTCACTTAATCTTTGATATATGTACCTTCGTGGAATTTCTATCTTACCAAAGATCATATTGCAGATATAAATAACTATTCATACTAATATCCATGTACAATCCTCGTAGAGTTTTTGCTCCGCTCATTATTTTAATTCCTCTTAAAATACACGAGTGCATTCAAGTATATTTTTCTCCACCATTGCACGAAGTTTTTTGTCAAAATATATTAACATGTGAACGGAGCAAAATGTACATCACTGCGCGCATAATAAACATAAAAAATCCGGGTAGCATTTCCACTTGTTTACATAGTGTAAACTCTTCTAACTTTTCATAATGTAACTAGTCTGTACCACCAGTGACATACTTATCAGTTAGCGTGTTCGAAAGGTCAATTTATATTACATTACCTAATTTTATGCGATTGCAAGTTTTGTGAGTTGTATTTTCAAAATAACTTTTATCCGATATCCAAGTTTTCCCATAACTGCTTACATTTTGACGATAATTATAGGACAAGACATTAAGGATAAAAATCTTCATTATGAATCGAAGGACCCGCTTCACGTCGCTTCGCCCATTCTTCATGACGAAAATTTCTCTTCATATAATCTTACTGTTTTAGAACAGAAAGACTATTATTCTGTGGAATTAGACTCAAACAAGTTTATTATACTTTTGGCAAAACATGAAATTCGGACTAAATTCTTCTTATTCTGTTTTTCAAAAATGATATTGGCAACATTGCAAGAACAAAACTTAAGTTCTTATGTATCAGTAAATTATCAAGTTATAATTTTGTAGCTTTTTTGTTGGTTTTTATCTCATTTATTCCTTTCGTTAATTGTATGACATGCAATAAGAAAAAATCATAAAATATTCGGAAACATGTTAAAAGACAACACATTATCAAATCTGACCATTGACTTTGTTCAGTTTTTAATACCAGAGGAATTAATATTTTTGTTTACTATAATATTTTTGTTAAATTAAATCAAAATTTGGCTGTTTAGAAAATTGATGGAGGAAATACACTATATATGACTGGAGTATATTTTTAATTATTCTATAAAAATCTAATTCTTTATATTTAATTTAGTTACACGGCCTTTCTAAAAAAAAAAAAAGAATTTTATTTTTAAAGAGTTTATTTAATTACAACATTTCACTACTAAGAGAATTTCAATCATAGTGTAACAATTTGAGGGATCTTTTTTTAAATTCTCAGAAAATATTCATTGACCTAGAATTCAAAATGTATATCATTGACGTATTCTTTTAAAAGCCAAACATAACACTATAATCAAAGTTTTTTTTACGATGTATTATTTAGTTTTCCATTATCATCAGTTAATTTTTTGTTTGATTCTTATTAAATGTCATCGTTTTAGCTGAAAAAAAGCCAATATAAAATTTGTAAAGCAATAGTAATGTTAACTTTATAAAAGATAATATTCACAAAAAGTTACATGCTGTGTGCTCTAAATACGCTCCTCTGTAAATCACAGACTGAAGAAATTTACTTCTAAAGAAAGCAAATTGAAAGTTACAAATATAAATTAGACATAAAATGTCAAATAAGTCAAATTTTAAAATTTTCTTTTAGTGATTAACAGTCATAAAATGCAAATAAAATCATATTATACACTTTTAAATGATCAACAATACAAATGTACATTGATAAGATACATTGTCAGATAGAATTTGTGGCATGTCATGATGATATTATAAAACTAAAAAAAATGTTACAACTGTTAAAACTTTTCTTTATTTTTTTTCATAATCTGCCGAAATATTGCAGGCCTACAAATGACATATATTGTGTATATAAGCCTTATTAGGTTAGATCCCACAAGATAACAACCTCTTAGATAAGTTTTGTGCCACGTTATAATTATGGCGAAATTTGTTTGGTCTCTAGTTTTTACGGTCGTTGCCTTTTGCCGACATTTCAACGCAAACAATGTTGACAAAAGAATCCTAATGAATGATCCCGATCTGTTCCATTCTCAGATACAAGCCGTTCAACTGGAGCTTGAGAAGGTTAATTCTCATCTCACCAATACCATCGCCGCTCAACAAGCGGAAATCGAATCCCTTAAACAAATTACCAACAACCGATATGCAAACCAAGGTAACGTTAACATTGTCATTCTTGAACATTGATTAGTCCTAGATCTATTTACAAATATTGTAAATTCCACGGAATTTTAAAATCCGCGGAGGGTGCTCTTCGCAATTTTACGCGGATATTAATTCATCGCGTTTAATTAGGAATCTACAGTATTTCCTACAAGAACTAGAATATTAGGGATTAACAAGATCAAATTTACAGGATGGGATAAATACACCATACACAGTACCATTATTGTTTGTCAACTATAACTAATAAGATAAACATAATAACATCGAGAAAGATGAAGTTGACAAATGTTTTTACCGAACGTTTGATTAGGGGTTTGCTTTGTTTATGTCGTTATAGGTACGCATGGTCACGATTTAAGCTACGCACTTTCCTTTTTTATGTTTGCAGTGTGCTTTATTATTATCTGAATACCAACCAATATTAAAGTGTCAGTTATCGAGTTAAATCGAGATGTAGATTTCAGAATTGTTTGTTATCTAAGCAAAGCACAGATCATTTTTTTACTACTAATTGCAAAATTTCTTCACAAAAATGAATGCTTAAAAAACCCTCTCGTAACTATTTATAAGAAACTACCAAATAAAAAGTTGGCAGTAAGCAAGTGGAATGAAAATGTATCTCTTCTGTTTGATGCATGCAAGTTAGTAAAATAAAATAGACAATTTAGTTAAAAGTGTAACGTGCAACGCGACCGAGGTGTGTCTTTTTCACTGGTGTATGTCTTACACCCAAGCGTTGCACAAGGTCCGTTAACCTGACATCTATCTTTTTTGTTGACCACGATATCAAGAAGAGCAATTTCCTATTCATTGGATGACCACTAACTGTGGTCGATGGATATCTTCTGCAAATATTAATCACCGTTGTCCTGCCATCCAAATAATATTCAAATCACTGCATCAACCTCGTGCTACCTCCCCTTCTGTCCATGGTGCGCCTCTAGTTCTGTATTCTACTTGTAATGCCTTATTCAGGGCTTAGATCCAAGTGAACACAAACCCAGAGAGAACACATTTATCAATTCCAAATTGCCTTCTTTACGTCTCGTAAATGCCAATAGATCGCTAGTAATAGTTTGTTTCTTAATCTAGAAAATTATTTGTACTTATAAATTCTGTTTTAAATCTATGTTAAACCTAATTAGAATATGCTTAAAACAAAACTTTGAAGGGATATTAAACACATGGAAACAAAAATAAGGCACGGACATTTCTTAAATACATGTAGGAAAGACTTGTAAGCTCAGTATGTTGCTTTTTATTTACATACAAACCTGTCCCACAGTACCACAACGAAGCATTGCAAACAATGAAATGAAAATTTTTCAGCTCAAATCTTGACTATGCCCCTTTCAAATCAAAGCGGTGTTAATTCAATATATCTTACCGTTTCTGTAGCTGCTAGTGAAGTCTTAAAGACATTACCTTCTAAAGCTATGCTCATTTAATGTTTTCTAGGATCTACTTATACTATTTGGGGTAAAAGAAATTGTCCACCAAAGAACGGAACGGACACAGTCTACAGTGGTAATTATACTTCTTTGTAATTCTCATCGTCTGTACCTACATAACGTTCCTGACATATTTAGTACAGACATGTATGTAAGATTCTGCACTTTTGATATGGGACACTACCTACATGTTTAAAGGTATTGCTGGTGGAGGACATTATAATCGAGATGGAAACGGCGCCAATACCCTTTGTCTCCCACACAATCCGGACCCAGCTCCATCGGATTTTCCAACTCATTTCCAAAATGACGACAGGGCATCGTCAAGCTTTATATATGGATCAGAATATCAATACACGTACAGGAATGTTGCAGTAGATGACGATGTCCCCTGTGCGGTGTGTGATGTTGCGCATGTGTCATCAATTATTATGATACCTGCCAAAATGACCTGCCCTTCGAAATGGTCTATTGAATACGCAGGAGTCTTAACAGCAGCAAGTCAATATTCTGGGCTTGCTATACGAGAATATTTGTGCGTGGATGAAAATGCTGAATACCTTATGGACGGAACTAGACAAAATTTCGATGGTAGATTGTTTTATCCCGTCCAAGCGGCCTGTGGTGCCCTCCCATGTCCGCCGTACAAAGAATCACAATTGATAGCTTGTGTAGTGTGTTCGAAATAAGAGTTGAAAATTCATCAACAGCTCAAAATATGGGTGGTGGTTTTTTTCATTTAATAAAGAAAATATCAAAATTGTTTAAACCTATCAATTTAATAAAACATTAGCATTGCTTGTAAAATACGTTATTGTCAATGTACACAAAACGAGCAGAATTTTATTCTTTTAAACCACTTCAAGATATTACATACATTTTTAATTTCTTTTAAGAACTAGGCACCGAAAGGAAACTTTTTAATAGCCCAGTTGGATTGTAAGTGGGTATAAAACTACGAGAAAGCTTCTATATGTGTTATATCTTCGATATCGGGATCATAAAAAGATATCGGAAACTAAAGACTTGTTCACGTCAATTGAAAAAAGGATAAACTTTTGTCCATTGACCTCCATTGTGTCGGCAAAATAGAATCAACATATCAGAATGGCTTTATTGGACTCTTGAAATTTTAATATCCATCAGGCACTCCATTTTCTCTTGTTTTTTTACCCTTGATACTCTTGATGTTAATCAAATATCCAAATGATCTAACCAAGAGAAATACAACTGGAAGACCTCTATTTTAAAACGATGAAGAAGAAACACCTACAGGATTAAATCTATCTTCCACTGTTATGTAGTCTGGTAATAATTGATGATATAACCGTTTGTAGTCAATGGGTTTTTTTTATTCCAAACTTAAACCACAGAGTTTCAATAATAACCTACATAAATAGATAGCAACTAATTTGAAACTTATTGGCGTTTTAATATCGAAATAAGTCTTGTAGATTTACCCATTTGTCTTTGAATAAACATTATATAGGATGTTAAAGGAGCATGGTCACAATTTTGGAAAAATTCTATTTTTCCGTTTTTATGTTTATTAAGTACAATGTTTTAGGAATGCTTTTCTAATAACAAAATGAGATTTGAGAGTCAGCCGTTTAGTTATAAGCAAGATACAGCGCTTCTAATTCTTTTTCATGTAAAGAAGGCTCGTGTCCTGTTTATGTTTACGTAGCTTCAATAACTTCAATATACTAGTAAAAAATCTTTTTTTAACTGATTTTACTATGTTCTTATTCATTTCAAGCATAACAGTTCATAACGTTAAAGTCTAAACTGGAATTTTCACTTCAACATTTCAAATTAAACAAAAGCTTTGTTTACATGAACATGTACATAGCCTTGTTACTCACTTATAACTAAACAAATCGACACTCAAATGATGGTTGCCTATTAAAATAAAAATAATTTTTGACCAAAATCATTACCATGCCCCTTTAACATGAGAACCTACGCAACTTACCAAGGCGGTTGCTGTAGTGATTTCGGTTCCCCCGGAAGCTCCCACCACCAGCTTGACATGTCCGTCAGAGTCCGCCACTATACTGGGACACATTGGGGACAGAGGTCTTTTCCTGGGTTTGATGAAGTTTGCAGCAGACGCAGGAACTCCGAAATGGTTTGTTGTGTTCGGTGTAGAAAAGTCGTCCATCTGGTTTATGGATATAATGCCTGTTTTTTTCCCAACCACTTTTGATCCAAAACTATATTTTGATAATAAAATTGTAAACTTGATCTTTTTTCAACTAAAAATGTGTCTGTACCTTGTAAAGTGTGCTACAATTATCTAAAATGACTTTAAATCAATAATGGAAAGGCTAAAAAGTATATATGTCTTAACATTAAACCAGATCCAAACAAATCTAACACAATTAGAGGAAATTAAGGCTACTTACTAGATATTAATGGTACTAATTAATGAGGCGGCATCCCCATTTGGCGCCAAAATTGCTAGATGTGATGTTCCGGTTTTTGATCGGTCGTAAAATGTCGGACCATTATACATAAAGTCATGCGTTGAAGTGTCCAAAATTTTGGATCGAATGTAATTAGCATAACTTGATGACGTCATATATTTTTTTAAAATCTATGGAAATATATTATTCAAAACCCTTTCTTAAATGACAAGCATTGATAAATAATTAATGTGACTTTATCAATAAGACAAATACAATAATACTTCTGACAGTTGTGTAAACAGATACCCGCTTTGAACTCATCACAGCTCATACGTTTTCTACGACAACGTAGAGTAATTCTACCTCATGAATATGATTCTTAAAACTCTGACTCTCCATATCCGGGTCCCCGAGACTACTTCTTTTTGCGTACGCAAATTTCATGGCTTCAACTATTCTGTGCCAGGTCAACGTTGATTTTTCAGTTGTAGAAACACTGTCTGGTGTAAATCTATATTCTATTGAAAAGGTTTTTAAAAAAAACAACAACCCAAAACATCGTAAATACTTATCACATATGAATTTATATAAGTTTTTATCGTAGTATAAAGGGCTGTATAATTAAAAAGCTAAGAATAACAGATTTTTTCATATTTTAATTTGAATATGAATTCGACTGTTGATAAATGTGTTATTCAATTACAAACATAAGAAAAGAAGACCTTGCAAAGTTTACAACATTTATCTAATGCTGTGGTCAAACTTACTGTCTGCGATGTTCAGAATCATGGCGTACACTGCGCCGCTTGATGGTGGTGGTGGCGTGAAGATGGTAGAATTATTACCTAGTTTAATTACCAGTGGCTCTTTGATTACTGCCGCGTAATTTTGTAAGTCTTTCTTGGTAATTATTCCACCTTAAAGGAAAAACCTGCCGAGTGTATAAGAACTTATCAACAAAAATGCACTTATTAAGTAGAAATAGACCTTACCAGCTTCTCGAATGTCTGCAACGACGTCATCAGCTAGGGAGCCATTATACAGCGCATGGGGGTCGTCTGCAATTGTCTTTGATAGTATTCCTTTGCTTGTATGGTCGTCCAGTCCGAGGGCTTGTTAACAATAATCTGCAAGTTAAACATATCCAACTTGAAGGAATTGTATATGCAGTAGCAACAAACACATGTTTCAATTAACACGGCTTATTAGTTTAATATCAAACATATTGCATATCTTTTACTAATACAAATAACCAACGAGTGCATATTGTGAATATGTACAGTTTATGATCAAGCTAAAGATAGAGAATTTAGGAAAAGAAAGGACGAAGAGAAAATTATCATAAATAGAAAAGAATGTTTATATTCAATTGTAAGCTTTTGATTACTACTGATCTAAATATTATGCTGCCTCTAGAGGGGTATTTTTTCATTAAAGGAGACAGTGATACTAAGGTGATTAGACCGAGCATGCTATGAAGCAACCACTAATGATACAACGTCCACTAATGATATAATGTTGCATTAGTGGTCAGGATGTTGACCACTAATGATATAATTTTATCATTAACGAACAACCTACCCGTCCGCTAATGATATACTTTCAGATTTATATCATTAGCTGTCAAAAACCGTAACCTCTAATGATATGAAAAAAAAGAAAAATAAGTACTATCTTGACCACTAATGATACACATTTGCATACATTTTCAATTGCATTAGTGGATGGATTTGCAACCTCTAATGCTATAATATGATATAATTTAATATGATATATATATATATATATATATATATATATATATATATATATATATATATATATATATATATGTTAAATTGTATTTGAGTACACCTGCGCTCTATACTTACAAAGGCAAAGTATCAAGGGAAAATGACGATACTAGTATTTACATTTGGAAAAAAATTGCTCAAGTGACGTCATAGATAGACAGGTCAGAGACAATGGTGACTAATGTTGAGTCAAATATGTTAGACAACCTCTGTATAACGTTGGATAAAAATTTGATACGATACTACAAAAAATTAGTTAAAATTGGGAGGGGCAGTTATTTGATCGTATATATAGTCCTTTATATATTTATAAGTATATGCGCCTGGATTTCAGTCTGTCTTGTTTCATCGTGCATTGGATATATCTTGCCAGTGCAGTGGTTGTCATTTTATTTTTCTTCAAAACGCGTTTCTACATGTCTTTTCGTCCAATGTAACGTGTTCAGGAGTATGAAATTCCTGAATGCGATGAAGCATGAATAGTGCTCTCAGCTTATATAGGGGGTGTGTAGCGATGAGCAGAACAATAGAAATCGACAACTAATATGGCGGTAGTCGGAGATAAAAGGGAAATATTGCGTATTTATGAATTCATGTCAGCTTTAAAGTAGTAGAAGTTACTGTAAACGTATTATATTTGGCGTGTACGATATGTTGCGGAAATTAATTTCTGAACAAGTTGGCTTGGATTTGAATTAGCGTATTCCGGAATGTGACTATTCATATGCATTTATGCATGGCATTTAGCGATGTACTTGATTTAGCGGAAGTCGCATTCCGCCAAAAGCGCTAAATTGAATACACAGCTAAATGTAGTACGTTTACGTTTTCAGAATTTGCTGCCTATCATGCAAACGACACCCACCCACCCACCCAATTTATTATTTTGGTGATATCGATGTCAATAATATGTTTTTTATATTGTAGAATGTTGATTGAAGTAAAACTGAAAGTTGATTGTACCTGCATATAATGTAATAAAAGAGTCTGTTGCAATCGCGCAGGCGAGCTGTTCCTATATATTGGTGTTTTGAGGTTTAGTTTATAAATATTTTATGTTAGTTTGAACGGGTGAATTAGAACATAAAGGGTATTATGTGTACCCTATTGAAAATGACTTTTAAAATTCATAGTTTAAATCTGATGTAGCTAAAAATGAAATAACCAGAAAAACATGTACTCACGAATATTTTGCAGTGTGTACAAATGAATATTTCTTTTTGGATATTTCGAGACTTTTGTCATAGATTAAATGTGATAATCACAGATGCTTGTTTGGATTAACGTTAACGTCCAGCAGTTCAAATATGACAACAGTCAGTTTTTATTTTCTAATGTTTCAAAAAGTAAAAAATCCACAATTTCATATCCACTAAAAAAAACACCCACAAAAATAGACTTAATTTTATTTATCGTTACACGTACAATATTAAAAAGAATTTTATAGAAACCAAAACTTTTATATTTTAGCAATAATAGCGACAAAGTAGGATTTAGTATCCATCCGAAACTCCTCTTTTTCTGTAGTCTGCGTTAGCGGTTATCTTGCCTTCCTCGAGTTGCACAATACCCTGAACAATAGAGCCAGCACTGGCAGACATTGTGATGTTGTGGCCGATCCGTCTTAATCCGTTTATAACTTGCTGTGATAAATATAAAGATAGAAATCAAAATCACATATATGTGACATTTTGTAAAGTTTTACATTTAGATGTAGAAATGTTACTGATAATAGTTGCCTCATTTCTTTTCTGTTTAGAAAAGTAAGAAAACATATTGTAAAACAAAATTCTATTGCAAAACAAAAATCATGTTTGCTCATTGCGTGTTGATAAAACATGTCGAAGTTGAAAAAGAGTTTATCAAAAAAGAACATCACTAAAACATCTTACTTATAATTTTCATAAACGTTGGAACAATAAAGCTAGATTGAGGGCAGTAAAGAAATTTAAATAATATGATTGCTTTTTGTGTCAAAAATATTTGTAGTACATGTATAATTACCAAGGGTTATGATTTTCAATTAGTCTTTAGGTCATCTTACAGTTCTAAATTTTGTTTAATATCAGAAATGATTTACAATAAATTGATCGCATAAAATGGGGATATCTAATGAATGACCAAAGGCAATTTTTAACAACGTATATTTTCAGGTAGGATTGAATTCAAAATATATCAATGCCTGCTTAATGAAGACAAAACGTGTAATATAAGGCTATTAGTACATAGTTGAGAGTTTAGATAATATAATCAATAATAAATTGAATATCAAATATTTTTAAGAACTACATGTATTAAATTTGAAGTGGAATACATTGAATTACAATAGTGTTTATGATAATCAATATCAAAGCGGAATTTTACTATTCATAAGTCATATATTAAATGTTTCATTACTTCCCACTACTATTAATTACTAGTAAATAGAAGTAAGAAAATCTAGTCACGTCTTTTTTTGGAACTGATTTTCATTTTTTATAAAATGTTCAGATGTTATTTGATTTATCAATAGAAATTTTGTCAACGTGAGTAAATGTGCTCAAAACTTTAAAAAAAAAAAAAAAAAAAAAAAAAGGAAAGTAAACTAAATATACGCTATTTTGTTATGAAGTTAGTTATCATCTCCAAGAGAAACACACAGAAATTGCTAACAAAGACTTGAATGATTAAGTGTACTACAGCTTTAACCATATTACTTTGCATAACTACCAAAGTGCAGAAATAATCACGTTTACAGAAATCTAAAGAAAAATACATGTCACTTACAGGATTAAATCCTTCTTCAACAGTAATGTAGGCTGGTAACAGCTGATGATGAAGACGTTTGTGGTCTATGGCTTTCTTTATTCCGTACTTAAACCACAGGGTTTCAATGCTAACCTAACAGATAAGGAACTTTTACTGCGAATTAGTCACGGTTTTCTTAACTCGGAGGATTCTAAAAAAATCGGCAGAGATAACATACAAAATTCTAAGGACAGAATAACTTACTAAAGCTGTGGAAGTGGTGATTCTACTACCGCCGGAAGCTCCCACCACTAACGTGACATGTCCGTCAGAGTCCGCCACTATACTGGGACACATGGAGGACAGAGGTCTTTTCCCGGGCTTGATGAAGTTTGCAGCAGAAGCTGGAACTCCGTAGGAGTTCACTGTGTTAGGTGTTGAAAAATCGTCCATTTCGTTGTTAAATATTATCCCTGTTCTTTTTCCAACAACCTTTGAACCAAAACTATAACACACATTTGATAACCTAAGTTGGTTATCCATAAAATGATGGTTGAATGTAGTTTGACACAATAATATTGATATAAAATAATAATGTTCAATTCATTTTAACTATTTTAATGAATGAATAAATAGAATTTTTAATACTCACAATAAATTAATGGTGCTAGTTAAAGAAACGGCATCCCCATTTGGCGCCAAAACTGATAAATGTGATGTTCCGGTTCTTGATTGGTCGTAAAACGTTGGTCCATAATACAAAGTGTCAAACGTTGCAGTGTCCGAGATTTTAGAGCGAATGTAATCGGCGAAACTTGATGATGTCATGTTTTTTACAAGCTGAAACAATTAATATTGCAGTCTGACCCAAAATTTTATCAAGTGAATTGCAATTTTTAATCAATTATATAGTGATGTTCGAATAGATTTAGAACATTGAAATTTCATCAAACCTAAAAACAACGGAAAAACAGATAAAAAAAACGGAAAGACAAATTTTACCTCATCGATCTCATCTTTAAAGGTCTGACTCTCCATATCGGGGTCCCCCAGACCACTTCTTTTTGCAAACGCAAATTTCATGGCCTCCACAATTCTATGCCAAGTCAACGTTGACTCTTTGGGGGTCGAGACACTGTCTGGGTTAAATCCATATTCTGCCGGGTAAAAATTTACTATCATTCAAATTACCATCTTTTTAAAATAATTTCCTTGATATCATTTTTGATACATAATCATACCGTGGTTTAATTATATCTAAATTCTTTTAAATTCGGAAAACCAGAAATAATCAACTTACTGTCGGCTATGTTAAGAATCATGGCGTACACTGCGCCGCTAGATGGCGGTGGAGGCGTGAAGAGGGTAGAATCGTCGTTCAGTTTAATCACCAGGGGCTCTTTGATTACTGCCACGTAGTTCTGTAAGTCTTGTTTAGTAATGATCCCACCTACAATCATAAAAGACAAGAATTTATGTTAGAACGTGCAGGCATTAATTTAACACAAACAAAAAATTAACTGAAAGCAACTAACCCGCTTCCTGAATGTCCGCAACAACGTCTTCAGCCAGGGAGCCATTATACAGCGCATGCGGATCATCTGCAATTGTCTCGAATGTTTTTGCCAGGAGTGGCATTTTGATAGTTTCCCCTTGCTTGTATGGTCGTCCAGTCTGCGGGTTTGTTAACGCTAATCTGTGGTAAAAAATATAAAAAAGAAAAATTCATATATAATCAAGTCTTATCATCTGGAACAACATTAACATTAACGGTTAACAAGAGAAAATTGAAAGGATGGTAGCAACAAGCGTATAATCATAACAACTCAACAACCTAACAGTTTCTAAAAGTAAGCACAACACTAACTAACCTTACATGTACCTTAAATTATCCTGTCTTAAAAAAACTGCCGTCTGCTCTTCAATGGCGACTGCCAATGGTTCACTCACGTTCCATCCTTCACGGAGCTTCTTGATGGTTGGCTGAAAGAGGTCTTTCCATGGAAGTTTTCCGCCAATTTTCCAAGCTTCATACAAACCTTTGATTTCCCCAGGAATACCAATTGCTAGGCCGCCTTTAAATGTTACACTAGTACTGTTCATGCATTAAATTATAATACCAGTTTTTTTTTTAAAATACGAAATCGACTTTTAATTCTTATTTCTTCAAAAGCCGAGTAAGATAAGTCATGATCAGCACTCAGAATGTATGATGTAGGGTTTATTGTTCTTTCTTTATGATTTAAGGTCAATAACTAATGAGAGAGGACTGTGTAGCCACGAACTTTAAAAAACTAACGCACTCTGAAATTTTTTTTAAAGTGCGTTAAATTTGGGATCAAATCATCGTACTTTGATAACAAAAATTCAAAGTGCGTTTAATTTGGGACCAAGTTAACGCACTTTGAAAAAAAAATTCTAAGTGCGTTATGACGGTACATCAACAAGTTTTCTTATCGGGACACTTAAAGGGGCAAGGTCACGATTTTGGTCAAATTCTATATTTTTGTTTTTATTATGTACAATGCTTTTGGAATGCATTTCTAATGATCAAATGAAAATTGAGAGCCGGTTGTTGAGTTATCAGCAAGATATATGGCTCACTGTTCTTTGTCATGTAAACAAGGCTCGTGCCCTGTTTTTGTTTACAGAGGTTCAATATACCGGTAAAAAAAACTTTTTCAAGCTGATTTGTTGATGTTCTAATTAATTTTAAGCATAAATAAACAGTTCTTAATTTTAACGCATTCATTTTAGGTCTTAAACTGGAATTGTCACTTCAACATTCAAAATGTAAACAAAAGCTTTGTTTACATAGCAAAGAATTGTGAGCTCTGTAACTTCCTTACAACTCAACAAATGGCACTAAAATTTTGGTTGCCTATTAAAAATGCATTACTGAAGCATTGTAAACATTAAAATCAGAAAAATATTTTTTGACCAAAATCGTGACAATGCCCCTTTGAAAAATAATATGTATAAAGCAAAAAGTCTGGACTTGAAATTTCTAATATATTGATATGATGATTTGGTAACACAAGTGAATCTAACTTACCGTCTTTGAGAAAGGGGATGGGGGATGGGATTAACCAAATACACAGGTCGATTACTAGTACATCATTTAATTGATTACAGGAAGAAGGTCCTTAACTCCTCATATTTCCTTCCAAAACATATGATATTCAGCAACAAGGAGAAAACGTGTAAGAACGAAAAAAGAAAAATTGATGTTAATCAGTGACATTGAAAAACAAAGCTGGCCATACAATATTTTCTACATTAGTTAAAAATCTGTAAGGGTTTCAACATAAACCCTCTTTTCTAATCAAATAAATCACTTCATTTAAAAAAAAAGTTATATTGCCAAACACTAAATTATTATAAACTTTCTATTTAGCAGAAGGTGTGGGCTTTTTTTCTCGCACTGATATTTTAAGAGGTCATATTGCTTTTGATAAACAGTACTAACATATCCTTTTTGTTTTATAAGCACATGCAATTGAAGCCAGTTGTAAAATGTTATACACTGATCTCCCTTTTATATATATATATATATATATATATATATATATATATATATATATATATATATATATATATATATATATATATATATATATATATTATTGGCGTACTAGCCCAATGTACAACCATAGAAATAAATTTGCTAAATACATAAAAAAAAGGACAAGGCAATTGGCAATTGCGATGCAGTTTATATTATATTTAGATAACTAAAACCTCATGAGTTGTTCTTAATGTGTAAATTGTCAAACTACATAAGCTTCTAAGAAAAGAATTCTGATCGAGAAACAGTTTATCAAGTCAGCTGAGAATGCAATTTGGTTCTTTTTTTCCCATTGAGATTAACAAAGTAAAAACAATAATTTACTATATACATAAGAATCAATTATTTCGACCAAACCCTAAACAATTATCTTTCAAAGTGCGTTGACTTGGTCCCAAAATCTACGCACTTACAATTTTTTTTTTCAAAGTGCTTAATTCTTAACGTGTTGTAACAGGGCTGTCAGATGCATAATAAGATTAGATAGCATCACTAGCTTTTCAACGGTCTAAATAACGCGAGAGAGAAAATCTTTATTTTGCGCCTTATTTAAACAGTGTGTGAAACTAATGACGGGCCATGAAATATGTTACCCATTATGAAACATATCTTCATACATTCATCGTATTCTGTTTTGTATTTTTTTTTTAATTTTGAAAATTACAAGGAAAATACAAGATGTGGAGCAATTAATAATAAAGTACCATAGCTGCAAGACCAATGAATTTAATATTTGTCAGTGTTAGAAAATGATTTTTTACAAATGTAGATACAATAATGGCATTCTTCTTCAGAAAACTTTATTTCAACAATAAAACGCTTTTTTAGTGATTCGTCCGGGTTATGAAGGTAGGGACATTGCCGTAAAATACATAACCCGCGTTTCTGCAGTTTTTGAAAATAAAAGTATTTACTCAAAGTTTTAATAAGACGCAATACAAATCGCATATTTTCATCTTTTAAATCTAATTTCTTTTTACTTTGATGCTATCTAATCTCCTCGTACATCTTACAACCTTTTCTCTCTAATGTCTTATTTTATGGTAATAGTTTTCATGAAGATTAGTATGCTCTTTTAAAAAATGCGACCGACCGATCCAGTCCAGTTGAATATTATTTATATAAAAGGTGAAAAGTTTGCTCATTTTTTAAAGCGATAGTTTGCCAAAAGTCAAGGGACTAATATATCGCGATCGTGAGAATAGGTTTTTTTCAAATACTATTTTGGATACTAGACGTCTTTTAGTCTTGAAGTATGAGTACATGCTAGAATTTTTTGTTATCATTTTGTAAATCATCGTCTTCAATTGGACGGAGGTTTTCTTTGTGCTAATACATATTTCTACAGCAGAACAAAGTCATTTTTACGTGTTCTTATTTTGAAATCCATTAAAGGGGTTCAAACCCTTGAAATAACGGTCATTAATCTTTCAATAATGCTCTCATAAAACTCATCTTTCATACTATATCTCTCATACTCCCACCCGGCCATTTTTTGTTCTCACCCTCAGTTGATGATTTATCCGTGGGTACAAACATGTCCTCCGATGCTGCCCCTGGCGCCATCTCACGGGCAATTATTGTGTAAGCTGTGTTCTTTTCCCTTCATAAAATCAAAGCCACATGCAATACACTTGTGAACAATAGTTTTTGTAAAAAAATATTTTCATATAATGCAATTCTGCATTTATATGTGTCCACTTATGAAAAAGAAAAGGTTGTTTAATAAATTCTAAAACGATAAATCATTATGTTAAGCATAATGTCTAGAGAATAGCATAGTGATTATTTCATATTACACACACACACACATTCACCAATGCATATTTCTTCCTGTGTAGATTTGCGTTAATTTAGAAATCTTTACAAACGCAAATATTAATACCTATTATATATGGTCATGAAATGGCCCCCTCCTATACCGCAGCTGTGGCTGTTTTCTACACATTGACAAAGAATGGTGGCGATAGTAGCGTCCACAACGGACCCTTGTCGACGTCCCATAATTTCCCTAAAATAAGATAAAGTGAAAGTTATTGATCATTCATGAATAACAAATTGTTTCTAAAGTAAATATATTGAAATTATCTGCCAACCAAAGAAATTGCAATTTTTAATTTATTACGATTACTCTTAAGATAATCGATAAAAGAAATGTGGATCGTGAAGATAAACAATAATTTTTTAATAATTATTATACTAACACGCCAACTTGTGCGCAGTTCCCTGTGTCAGAAGATATTGCGGCAAATCGATATTGCCCCTCAGTGGATATGGAAACATCAGAGGGTCTTGTGTAACTGTGGAGGGGCGGATGAAGATCGGGGGCGCTAGATTCAGTTCCTATCTCACCACACAGTGGATGACGGTCGTCTCTGCCCATACTTCTTATATAATCAAATCCGCTCCCAAGGGAAACGATTTGGCCGTTGACGAGGAAAATGGTAATGATGAGTAAATGACCACAACCCATTTTCCTCTGTTCCTTTTGAACATTATTAAAATGATGCTTTTTAAAACATAGCCTTAATAAACAAAAAATGAATGAAGTTGCGTTCAGCGGAAAGGGGTTTTCATGACAAATAGAGTAAAATGATTTTTATTGTTCTAAAGAAAAGGATGTTCTTCAGATAATTATGATACCAATATTTTCAAATAATACACATGCAATCATCACAAGTTTTCGTCGGATACGTTGAATTGACGTCATGAATTTTTAAATATCATTGCATCGTCATTAGTGTATTGGGGAAAAAAAACTATAATTTTATCAAATGCAAAACAATATTTTTCTTAAACAAAATATGAACATCAGAATTAGTTCATGCATGCATAACGTACAATTTGTTCATATACTACACTTTTAACACCTGTGACATCAGTGCTACGTATTTCGCAGATTTTCTTTGAACCTGTTTCGGTGCTGTCGAACAAACGTCTGAAGAACAAATAAAAGATTTATTTCTATTTTTCTCAGAGATAAACATTTTTTAAAAAATAGAATTGACGACATTTTATGCATTTTATGTCCGGTAGCTGAATCAAAAAATATATATAGTTTTTTGTGTATCGAGAAAACTGTCACTATCATTAAATATCAAAATTTTTAATTCATGATGAAATAAAGATAATGCCAAAGAAAATTAAGATAAAAAACATTAAATAATCGTCTCTTGTTTTTAAAGTTGAATCTTAAAGTTGAATCCTCCATATACATTTGCATTTTAGGATTCGTTTAGTGGGTTGTGTGATTGAAATAAAATACAAATTGAACATCCAGGTTTTTTTCATAATTATTCTAAATGATGAAAACCG
This sequence comes from Magallana hongkongensis, assembly GCA_015776775.1. Classification (NCBI taxonomy): domain Eukaryota; kingdom Metazoa; phylum Mollusca; class Bivalvia; order Ostreida; family Ostreidae; genus Magallana; species Magallana hongkongensis. The sequence continues at coordinate 22,512,697 of CM027466.1, forward strand.
GTTTTTTATTTCATTTGCGTAAATTATTTGTGTAAAAGCGGTAGTTTGTTTTTTTTTTATTATTATTATTTACAATAACCGATATAGTTTTGCATTGTTTTGTTCGGATAAGAGATGGGCGCTATTATGATGTCTGATACAAATTATATTCACAGTTCTCTTATAGACAATTCTGACTAAACAATGCAAAGATAGTTCCGACTCGCCTCCCGAAGCCCCGCCCACCTTAGTAACTGTTACTAAGTCCCACATAATGGCGATGCCGGGTACATCAGCGAATGTCGCGACTGACAGCCTTAAGTCTATTCCAGACGATTTTTGTGTGAAATATTTGCCAAATAGCTCAAATTTGTCGGAAAAAGCCTTGCAAAAGGGTTTAAATTACTTTACGCAAGGGTACATTCATGATATTAAGATTTTTAACTCCGATGAGTCCGTGCAAGCTGCAGCACGATGCTGGAGATCAATGCGGAAAAATCAATCCCCGCATGGACTTCATTTGGAAATCAAAAATGATTCAATCAATGAGTCGCATTGTTCCTGTAAAGTTGGGTATGTGTTCAATAAATATCACAAGTAACACTCACTTTTTACGTATTTCACAAGGAAATGATGCAAATGAAATGGCGGTTGTGTATTGAAAAAAACGTAAACATTACTGTAGTGACGTAAATCTTTTGCGACAGATGTTGCATGCGTTATGAATGAAAATTTCATTAAATGTAAAACCGCATAATAAAGTAAATATATTACCGAATTTATTGTGATAAGGCCATGATTTTAAACAGAAACAGTTGACTAATCCAGTTTTTTTAACTGTTGCCAAAGCATTTTTTGTAGACAAATCATGCATAATTTTTTTTATAGACATTGACAATGATTCATGCTCGTCTGATATATTTTCTTACAGCTTAAATGGTCACTGCTCTCATATAGTTGGCCTCATTAAAAGTTTGCAGGGATTCAAACTTCATAACTTTTCCAATGTACCCGAACAGCAAAGCTGTACAAGTATACCACAGCAGTGGCATGTGCCCAGAGGTTCTAAAATTAAGCCTGTTCCAATCAACCATTTAGTGGTGGCAAGGCCCACAGAATCCCGAAAACGAAAACCTGTCACATGCCAGATTGACTTAGATCAAGAGTATGTGAAATCCTAGATCATTTTTTTTCTTTTCTTGGCCATTGCATTTTACACTTGTTTACCTGTAGATGCAATATTCAAGATATTGTAAAACAATATATATACATATTAAGTTAAATGATAAGTTTTCATTATAAGATAAATAAAAACAAATCTCGATTCATTTATTATATTTTAATAATAGACTTCCCAAAGTGTCCACAACTGACATAATGCAGCTGAAAATGTTAAAGGGAACCCCTCTAGAGTATACAATATCAGCAGGTCACCCACTTGTAAACACCCCCCTTGGTGATGTGCAGATAGGCTCAATATTGTCATATCAGGTACAAAAATTATTACATAAACATATACATGTATTGAAAGATTACACAGATTACAGAATTTGGGACATCACATGTACAAGACTATCAATATCATGTTATTATACATAATTATATTTATAAGCTACCCAAGACTTCTTCTCATTGGCTAAAACTGCTCTTAATACATATGAAGCATTCAGTTTCTTCAACAATTCTAACAGAAAGTGTCACAATTTGATTTGTTTCTGTAAAGATTTAAATAAATAAATAATGTTATATACTACAATTTTTACTGTCTGTGACAAACACATCATGGAATAAAGTCAAGTGACAACATACAGACCAAATTTTGTTAATGTTTTTAAATAATGATGTAGGAATGCGAACAGAAAGCATTTTGTAAGTTTTAACCTTTGCGATAAGTCTTTCAATGTGCACACGATGTTTTGCAATCTTCTCAGTAAGCAGAGTGTCTGAGACTGACATCTGGGATGTAGATGAAGCCATTGGTGGAATATTCAATACCAAATTTAAATTACTTAATTCCTCTCTAATAGTAAACCCTTTATCAGCCATAATAGCATCCCCATCTTTTACGTAACCTTCTAATTTAAGTGATTCAAGAACATTGTAAAATCCAGACTGTTCACAAATTTGTTTATCTGATATACATCCTGTAAACAATTCAGATGCAAAAATCACTGAACCATTTGGATCACAACCAATTAAAGCTTTCAAAGTAGTACTAGATTTATAATCACTGTAAAGCTGACTTTGCAAACCAAGTGCACATGGTGATTGTGTTCTAAATTCAGTACCATCAATTATTACCAAAGTAGTAGGGTAATCATTTTTGAAATCTTTAGGCATGTTATTAATAATTACATCACGATGAGGCCAAATACAAAGTTGACCCAACTTATAATACATCAATGAAATCCAAGTATTAAATACAATTCCAGATGACTGCAGTGATAGTTTAAACCTAACTGACAAATCTTTCAAACCAAAGTTATGTCTCAGTCTACATAAAGTTAAAAAGAGTCCATCTTGCAGTGACAACATACCAATGTCTTTTCGACCTTTTTCATAATTTACTGATGATCCATCGGAGACTAAAAATGCCAAAAGACCAGCAAATCTTATATATACAATGCCAGTGTAATATTTGAACAAATTTTTCAATTTTCCCTCTCTTCTTATCACTTCGTTGACTCCAAACGATGGCTTTTGATCGTCAGATGATAGTTTGTCTTTAAGTTCCTTTATTTCCTCTTTCAGAGTGCAGATTGTAGCTTCGAACTGCTTCTCTTTTTCTCTTGACACGTGTAGCTCAGTGGCCATTGCAAACATCTCAAATGGAGAAATCCCTAAAAAAATAAAAGATTAATTTCAATCTGATACTTGCTTACACTTATTTCAGTTTTATACATTGTGGAGTTTTTTTCAGACAAATAACATTAAGGAGGTTGAGCCACCCATGTCAGATGGTTGTGGCAATACTGATGTATTCCACCCAGCCCCTGTACCATTGCCACAAGATTATATGGATTTGAATATGAAATACAAAGATTGTGATCCCATTAAAATTGAATTGCATACACGAGAACAAAGTGATTCAGCACAATGGTACAATGAAAGAAAGAATCGTTTGACTGCATCTAATTTTGGGAAAATTTTGCAAAGAAAATGGACCCCTAATGAAAAGTTTCTGGGAAGCATATTTAACATTAAAAAGATTTCCGCTCCTTCCTTAGAATATGGTAAAACCCACGAAAAGGATGCAAAGTCTAAATACTTAAAAGAATTTCCAGCTAGGCACATCCACACCTGTGGGCTAGTTATTAACAAGGAGTTTGCCTTTTTAGGGGCAACTCCCGATGGTAAGGTGTGCGACAATGGTCACTGTGGTCTTATTGAAATAAAATGTCCATATTCTGCTAGGAATATGACAATTGCGGAAGCATGCGAGAATTTGAGAGATTTCTTTTTGTGTAAAAACAATGAAATCACATTGAAAAAAAATCATGCACATTATGCACAAATTCAGGGCCAACTCATGATCACAGGTTGTGCATTTTGTGATTTTGTTGTTTTCACACAGAAAGATATCTTTGTGGAGAGAATACAGCCCGACCTTCCGTTTATGACCACTATGTTGGAAAAATTGTGTGTTTTTTTCAAAACCTATGCAAAGCCGTTTCTTGCTAAACAAACAGTACAAACTTAAGTTAGGTAACTTGAAATTTTTGAATGCTTACAAGGTTCTTCTGTTTGTATAGATATGTTGTTACCACTGCTGGTGTTGTTTGATGTTTCAGTTTCTGTTGTTGAGTTCACATCTTCTCCATGTTCTATATCTGTTGTACTATAAAAAATTAAAAAAAAATAGGTAGTAAGAAAGATTCTGCTCTTGCCTTGTAATGCCCACAATCAACTAGTTGATTATAATGGCAAATGTAGTGTGCATGAAGTTACCAAAATTAAAAATTTTAAAGAATAAAATAATAATCATAAATTATGGTACATCACACTACATGTGGTGTTATTTGCAGCGACTATCTCTGATGGTATATTTTTTCACCCTTTGATGGTACTAAGGAAATCACTTTAACAGTATGGTAGCTGGTACATACTTTATGGATGAATATGTTGTGATCGAAGTAATAATGGATTTAGTCGATTGCTGGTCATTACCTCCGAAAAACTCAAAATTGTCAATTTGTGGGTTTTTACCATAGAAGTTTTTTTTTCTTTGACACTGGGTTACTCTCGGTGAATGTGCTAGTCCGTTTGCGAAGTGGCCTGGTCGGTCGAACAGCTGATCCATCAGCTTGTAATGGGTCAGGAAATTCCACAGTCGGTCCATTACCTCCCACGAAATGCTGTAAATAATTCAGTAATAATGACCTCAATGACAAACCATACGGTGTTTAAAAATGTATTAAATAAGCGATAAAAAGAGCAAAACACACATAAATATCAATTACAATCTCTTGCAACATGAATAAAATAGCCCATTTTACAAACATGTGTAAAATCGATGCATTTCGAATTTGTACAGTATGCAGGTATGGTATATTCCTGAAGTTCTCGACCAAAAATTGTCGGGAATACAGCTATAATAATTATAAGACTCAGTGTGCACAACAGTCATAAACATTAAATTATAACCAGCTGTACCTTTGAACAAACAGCTTTGTGTTTGTTTATTCTCTGAATGTTCAACTGTTCGTGTGGACGTCCGCAAGCTTGGATCCATCGAAGACATTTCTGGAGATTAGTTTTCGGTTTGGGGAACAAAATAAGCTTAACACCGTTCTGTAACCTCTCAGGATATCTCTCGTCAACATTACACGTTCCCCACGCACACCGCAATACCATTTTTTAACAAAAACTTAAACTTCCCACAACAGTGACAACTTGTCCAAGATTTGTTTGTGGGACAACATGGCGGCCGATCGAAGCGCTTCTCTAACTAATTATACGGAACATTCTGATTGGCTAATAAAATAGGTTTGATTGACGTGTCGGAACTATGATGAAATAAAACGAAGAAAAATAAGCAATGTCTTTTTAAAATTGACTCGATACATTCTTTTGTTAAATAAAAATTGATTACATGCACTTTCAATGAAGAAAGACCATTTATTAAAAGAATTAACTTTGATAGATATAGAAACCTAAATAAATATACAACGATACCTGTATTCGCAGTGAACAATGAAGTCAGTTTGAAGAGCAGATATTTTCACACAGCACAAAAAGACTATAGCTAGTTTCTGCGCAGCTTTCAATTTCTTTTATAGTTTAAATGTCGGTCGTACTAATTCTCATAAAACTACTGATAAGATCGATGTGATAGCAAATCTACAATAATCCCGGGTTCAAAAAAGTTCAAAAATGAATATACATATGTACTCCAAAAGAAATTACGCGAGATATCGGCTATTGCTTTATTGATTATAATTTTGAACAGATTTATCGATGGCTTAAATGAAAACAAGTTCTAAAAACTACTAGTCTTCTCCTTAAACAGGCACGTAGCATCGTTTTTGAAAGGGGGGGGGGGCAGACCCATCCAAAAAATCTTGACAAGCAAAAAAAAAAAAAAAAAAAAAAAAAGGGAAACTTAAAGTTTCCAAAAATCTTCAAAATCCTAATCCGTGGGGGGAGGTATGGTGTTCCGATGGGGCCACTTCGACCTTCGCACTTTCGCCTTTAGGTCGAAGATGCGAGAGTGCGAAGTTGCGAAGGCGAAAGTGCGAGAGTGCGACGGCGAAGGAGCGAAAGTGCGAAGATGCGACGGCGAAGCGCGAAGATGCGAAGGCGAAAGTGCGAAGGTGCGAAGGCGAAGGAGCGATACTACTATCGCTCCCTCGCCTTCGCAACTTCGCACTCTCGCCTTCGCACTTTCGCACTCTCGCCTTCGCCTTTTTTGATAGCATTCAGAAAGTCTCGGTCGATTACATAGAATTTGATGCAGGCACCTTACTCGCCAAGGTTTTCCGATTAATCTATGATATCATTGGTACGCATGCGCTAGGCCATTGTGCTTACTATGAATGTTTATAAATATATGGATATGTGACATATATGTTTACCAGTGCTGGCTATGCCTAATCATTATATACTCCATATAAAATGTAATGTCCGCCATAATGTATACATATGCACTTCCAGACTCATGTCACTTACCAGCTGTCTGTTTACCGTAGATCAAACACAGTAACATTCTAATTTCATTACTAGTATGCGACACTCCTTGCTGATGTATGGATCTAGAGGTGGAGAGGGGGTCCGCCCCCCCCCCCCCCCCCCCGGAAAATTCAATACTAATAACTTCACACATGCAGTAAAGGGGGAGAGAGGGTCCGGATCTCATCCCCCCGGAAAATTTAATTTTATTAATTATACTAGTATATAATAAAATCTCCAAAATATGTCTCGGAACCCTCCCCCACCCACGACAAATATAATTATTTATCCACCCCACCCCCTATAGAAAAAGTTATGGATTTGCGCAGGCTGTTGAAAATAAATTTTAATAAGTTCATCGTCTGCCTCAGATGTCCTTTTATACAGCTAAAATTGTCTTTAAACGATAGAGAGCTCCACAATTATAAAAAGGCGAAGGCGAAAGTGCGAAGATGCGAAGGCGAGAGTGCGAAGATGCGAAGGCGAGAGTGCGATAGTAGTATCGCTCCTTCGCCTTCGCACCTTCGCACTTTCGCCTTCGCATCTTCGCGCTTCGCCGTCGCATCTTTGCACTTTCGCTCCTTCGCCGTCGCACCTTCGCACTTTCGCCGTTGCACCTTCGCACTCTCGCGCCTCGACCTAAAGGCGAAAGTGCGAAGGTCGAAGTGGCCCCATCGGAACACCATAGGGAGGAGTAGACTCAACTATACTTCCAAAAAAAATTCTTCCCTACCAAAATTTTTTTTCCTCCAAATCATGAAATTCCTAATCCGTGCGGGGGGGGGGGGGGGGGGGACGGGTGACTTTAATTTGACTACTCATTTCCTTATTTTCATATCAATTTTTTACTAACTACCACTAAGTGGGGGGGGGGTCAACTCCATTATAATTCATTTTTTTATACATAAATTTTAAAAAATTTGTTGCTGCGAGAAAAAGTGGGGGGGCCAGGCCCCCCCCCCCTGCCCCCCCCCCCCCCCCTGATGCTACGTGCCTGTTAAATATAACAATAATTGCCATGTATATAAATTTAAATCAAAAGGAAAAATCAAAATCTAGCCTACACTTAGGAAAATTAAACTGGTCCTTGTTTCGTATGTTGTATTGTGAAATGATTTTCCGCTTGCATGCTGGGAATAATATCAAATGAATAGTCAAGCAAAATCTCCATGTTAAATTTGAACATAGTTTTCATCTTAGCGATGTAACGTCTGGTTTATAAAATGTCCCACCCTGTTTCTAAAAAAAAAAGCGCTTCCTCTGATCCAAAATTGGCAACCCAGTGACAATTCGAGCAGCCCACAATGGAGCCTTTTCAAGTTTTTCTGCATCATGCACAGAACAGCCATTCGACACAACTAAAGAATGTTCAAGGGTAGGTCTTGTAAAGGAAATAAATGATTTATAGAGATATTGTCTACCAATTTTATACATATGTTTTTTTTAAGTCCTAATTTTTGGAATGCAGAGGATATAGTACCATCAATGTATTCAGACAATCTGAGATTTTGTGATAATAAAAGTCCTAAATGGCGATATAGAACAAGTCAGAACAAACTCCAGTATATCGCCTTTAACAAATAATTTAGATAAAACAGAGTTATGTTTCTTAGTAAAGAAAACAACCTTTGTTTTTGTTGGATTAAATTTGAGAAGCCACTTTTTGGACCATGATTTTAAAATTTTCAAATAATGATTTAAATTATAATGTTCAATGTCAAGTATGTTGTTTGAGGAGTATTGAAGCGAATTGTCCTCGGCAAATAATCTACACATTGGTAGCATATTAACAGCCACATTATTTTGTGATAATGATAAAAGCGCTAGCGGTCATAACACGATTCATAGGGTATACCAGCAGATATTTCGGTTTACTTGACGAAAGATCTGTGTTCATAACTTTCTGGGACCTTTGACAAAGGTAACTAGAAAACAAATACTCCATAGGTTTGAAGCTTGAATAAAAGGCCGCTATGCCAAACGCTGTCAAATGCTTTTGAGAGATCACAAAAATCATACATGATTTATCTTCGTCAATACTTCGAACAATGCTGCGATAAGTATCCAATTGTTGGAAAACTGTTGAATGTCCTGGTAAGAATCCGGCTTGTTGTCGATAAAATAAATTGTTTGTAAGAAAATAGTTGTACACATGTTTAAAAAAATAATTCTTTCGGAATCCATAATTTTACTGACACAAGACAACAAAGATAACGGTCTATCATTAAAACAGGTTTGTCTTTTTTTTATTAGAGAATTACGTGAGCAATTTTACAAAAACTAGAAAAAGTTTTATCAGCAAGGTATCTATTAGATAACATTGTGAGTGGTCTCGAGACCGTAAAAGAGTTGCCTCTCATATTTTGGGGGTAACCAAATCTAGATCAATTGATTTGTTTACCGGTAGCATTGAAATAATGTCCAACACTTCTTGATCATCTATTAAAATATTACTAAGTGTTTCTCTACACAAACTGAAAATATAAGGTAAAGTCACATTCTGTCGTATACAGAAAAAATAGAATAAAAAAATGAATTAAGGAATTTGATCTTCCCAATATCAGAAAACAATTAACTTAGTATTTATTTACCGTTTGCTGTAGAAATTTAAATGGATGGTAATTCCGTTGAAGAGTTCATGTGAAATGAATCTTTAATCAACTTCCAGTATAACTTTGTATTTTTTTTTTTTATTTTTTTTTGCTTTAATCATCTAAATACGTTTCTGTATTGTCGTAATAATTTGAGATCGCGGGTTTTTTAAATATTGTTTACGGTGTTTCGGACATTTCTATATGCAGACCAATCAGAATCTTCATTGCTTTATTGTGCCGTCGGTCTCTAACTCTGATCGTTTTGAGTAATACGTATACGGAGTCGAATTATGGTTGGTCACGAGGACGGAGAGATATTGTTTGTTCCGGTATTTATACTTTCTTCCCAATATGTTCTCCTAACCTGTGGGGATATCCCAAAAGACAACCCATTTTCTTGTGGTTGCCAGCATAATTCACAGAGTCAAGAATGCTGTCAGTGTATAGAGTCCATATTATTGTCCGAGTAAGGAGGTCAGGTCAGATTGTTGTCCGTGAACAGAGATCAACTTTATGTTTGATAAACAAAGACTACCCAAGAGTTCTCTCAGTTCAAATTTAAATTTATTTAATATACACGTTACAATTAATAAATTGAAGGGGCTCGCCTAAAAATGATTTGACTGCCGTATTATCTAATGAAAAGGTAATCTATTTCAGCCTTTAGCTGTATTTCTGACATGAAATTATTTTTGCATTTTTACTTGTTATGACTCTCAATATTGTCTGGCCGCTGTGAAGGATGGAAGAAAAACTACATAAACTTTATACTTTATCTTGGTCCTTTTTATTTGCCTCAATTGTACAGATGCAGATTTCATAAATATTATAGTAATTATACCAAAAGTAAACATCGACCTGTTTTATTAGATGCTACAGTAATATTGAAAGGCAAAATCATGTTCTAATAAAAAAGACAGCCGCATTGAATTCTACATGCACTCTTTAGTCGAACGTTGCCATATTGAATTAAAAATGTATATTAAATCAATACTGATACTTTGACACAGTAAGAGTCTTAATTGTAAAATTCGCGATTAAATTCATCAATTTATGCAATTTTGAAACTTTTCCTTGAGTGTACGGATGGAGAAAAATTCTAATAAAGTGCCAATGTCCTCATCCATTGAACCTCGTCAACCCTTCCAACACAGATACCGATGTTTTGGAATAAAATAATATCCAATGGTATCTACCTCTGTAGTAAGTTCGAAAAGAAAAGTCAAAGTAATATATGAATAAAAAAAATAGATTTATTCGCAATATACTCCAGTAAAATATAAAACTTTTCGGATGTTTGAGAACAGCAGTGTGGAATTCTATCGTTTTACACAACCCAGTATGAAAATGGTATCACAGTCCATAAAGTCTGCATTTTGAGCGTACACGAACACCACTAGGTCTTCTATAGGTCAGATATGACCTTAGTTAGACCCTGTTTCATTTTTGGATTATTTGAGAGAGAGAAAAAAAACATCAAAGCTAACAAGTTGATAGAGATCACACCATAACATGATTACAAAATGTATATTGCAAAAACTATTAATAAATGTACATTCGCAAGTAAACTGATTAATAGATTGTGAAAATACCTGTCTCTAGTATTCATGATTTACTCATGTATGGATACATTTAACAAAGTACTTAGTAACAAAAAATAACAATGGACACACTTTTGACCAACGACATTCACTGTAAGGCAAACACAACCGACATAATGTAAATATAGTACGAAATGCGTTTATGGGACTATGCATTTTATTTAATATCCATCCGGAACTCCTCTTTTTCTGTAGTCTGCGTTAGCGGTTATCTTGCCTTCCTCGAGTTGTAGAATGCCCTGTACAATGGAGCCAGCACTGGCAGACATTGTGATGTTGTGGCCGATCCTTCTTAATCCGTTTATAACTTGCTGTGTAAAGAATGTAATAAATTTATTAGATAGGCATGAGGTTTTTAACGACATTTTTCCACCATAAACGCCATCAATATATTTGTTGTTTTTCAGAATTCAGCAATTCGTGGGAATGAATTTTAACAAAGAATGTTATAAACTTTAGCACTACTAGCACCACTTAGCGTAAACTAAAACTAAGCAAATTAAAACCGAAAGATCTTATGATGAGGAGTGAAAATCACCTACAGGATCAAATCCTTCTTCCACAGTGATGTAGGCTGGTAACAGCTGATGATGAAGACGTTTGTGGTCGATTGCTTTCTTTATTCCGTACTTGAACCACAAGGTTTCAATGCTAACCTAAAACAAGAAGCCCTATTCAGTAAAATGCATTGATTTCCATCATTCAAAAAGTACTTTATGACACATACAGATGCTTATTAAAAGACCTTTTAAAAATTATCCAATTCAAAAAAATGTTCTGAACATGAAAAACCTTTGGTGACACAGTTCCGCCACCATTGTCTGATCTTTATGTCGATTTTTCTGAAAACTATCAATATTTGCCCCCTATTAGTGAAACTGGAGGGGACTATACATGTATTGTCTTTATCGCTCTAGGTCAGCCAGTAATATTAATTATCCAGACTTTTCTATTATAATAGTTTGGTGAGTTGATTTGAAACCTAATGTAGCTTTATAATGAGGATCTACATATCAAGTTTTAGTTTTATTTAGATAGATCAACAGCAATTAATTTTAGACGAACCTTTTTTTTTTAAAATCGGCTTCGTCCTTTTAAAAAAAATTCACAAACTTTTCCCGAAACCTATTCACATGTAGCTCATAAAATGACAATTTGGTGGGGGGGGGGGGGGGAAGGAGCATCTATTGCTTCATATGCAATACATTAATGATTCTTGTTATATCAAGAAACTATTCAATCGACTTACCAAAGCGGTTGAGGTGGTGATTTTAGTTCCACCGGAAGCTCCCACCACCAGCTTGACATGTCCGTCAGAGTCCACCACTATACTGGGACACATGGAGGACAGAGGTCTTTTCCCGGGCTTGATGAAATTTGCAGCAGATGCTGGAACTCCGAAATAATTTGTTGTATTGGGTGTGGAAAAGTCGTCCATCTCGTTGTTGAAAAAAATCCCTGTTCTTTTCCCGACCACTTTAGATCCAAAACTATAAAAAAAAAATAAAAGGAAATGTGTTTAGTAGAGAGTCAATTTAAATAAAAATTTCACGTATTTCTTAAAATTTGCGCGCTGTTGTTATCGAGAATAACTTTTGTCTCATGAAAAGAAATCCGCGAAGGTAAAACGCACTTGAGCTAGAATTTGAAATGATCCAAGAACAACTTTAACCAAAAGAATGAAACGTTATTTACAATTAATACTTACTACAGATTAATGGTACTCGTTATAGAGGCTGCATCCCCATTTGGCGCCAAAACTGCCAGGTGTGATGTTCCGGTTTTTGATTGGTCGTAAAACGTCGGACCGTAATACATAGTGTCATGTGTTGAGTCGTCCGAGATTCTGGATCGAACGTAATCAGCATAACTTGATGATGTCATATTCTTGACCAGCTATGAAATAAAATATATTGTTCATATTTTTCTGATAATATGAAAAGATTGTGTGACGTGGGAATAAGGAAAAAATATGTGTGACCCTTTGAAATATGCGGGGGAACTTTTTCAACATCAAATGTAACAATGTAAAATAACCCTACCTCATCTATCTCATCCTTAAAACTCTGACTCTCTTTGTCGGGGTCACCTAGACTACTTCGTTTTGCGTACGCAAATTTCATAGCTTCCACAATCCTGTGCCAGGTCAACGTTGATTTTTCTGTCGTTGAAACGCTATCTGGATTGAATCCATATTCTGTAAAAAAAAAAATTACAAATATGTTTTTAAACAAGAGGCCCAGGGGCCACATCGCTCACCTGAGCAACAATTGCCTTAATTCTGATCAAATTAGCATTACAGTATCAAAATATCTTGACAACTGAGTACAGTAGATCTTGCTAAAAAAATTGAAAATCTGCCAATTTTTATCAACCTCTTATTTTTTGGTAAATACCAAGCCCCTTTTGTTGTTGTACCTGTAAGAAGATTTTTCTCTATTCCTATATACCCCTCCCCCATTTCATGGCCCCATTTTTCTCTAGGGAATCATGGTTTCATCAGACTTAAATCTGCATAACCTTTGCTTTCACACTAAGAACTGAGTTTTGAACCGAACACTTTCCCAGAATAGTTTTAAAGATTTTCTCTTTATATTCCTATGTAAAAATTCAAACCGCCATCACGGTCCCGCCCTTCCACTAGGGACTGTGATTTTGCAAACTTGAATTTACACTACCCGAGGATGCCTCTACACAAGTTTAAACCCTTTCTTGCCAAAAATTCTTTAAAAAGAAGATTTTTAAAGATTTTCTCTATATATTCCTAAGTAAAAATTCACACCCCATTGTGGCCTCACCCTACCTCTGGACTATTATTTAAACAATTTAAACTTGAATCTATATGATCTGGGGATGCTTCCACTCAAATTTGGGCTTTCCTGGCCTAATAGTTTTGAGAAGAAGACTTTTAAAGATTTTCTCTATCTATAAAAATTCATCCCCCATTGTGACCCCGCCCTACCCCCAGGGACCATGATTTGAACAAACTTGAATCTACACTTCCTAAGGATGGTTACATGCCAATTTGAGATTTCTTGGCCAAATATTTTTGAGAAGAAGATTTTTAAAAGATGTCCTCTATATATTCCTATATAAAACTTGCTCCCCCAATTGTGGCCCCACCCTACCCCCGGGGACCATGATTTGAACAAATTTGAATCCATACTATCTGAGGATGCTTTCATTTCAATTTGAGCTTTTCTGGCCTAATAGTTTTTGAGAAGATTTTTAAAGATTTTCTCTTATGTAAAACATGATCCCCCTATTGTGGCCCCTACCCCCGGGGACCATGATTTGAACAAACTTGAATCTACACTATCTGAGGATGCTTCCACTCAAATTTGAGCTTTCCTGGCCTAATAGTTTTTGAGAAGAAGACTTTGGCTCAGGTGAGCTAAAAAAGGTTAAGTTTACAATACAATAAGTTGTTAAACTTGGTGTCTGGAAGAAGAGACTTTGAAAATTTTCTTAATAAATATAGACAATTTTTTTCCTTTTTTAATCTTTAGTTTTTAAGATCTGTGTACAAACATAGAATTGTGAGCAAATATCTGTATCTTGCTTATAATTCGAAGCTTAACACTCAAATATGGTTAGTAAATAGAAATTGTAAACAATTAAAACACAAGAAACATGCACTATAACAAATAAAGAACACAATTTATTTTTTCGAAATGAATCATATATATATACATGTACATGTACATACCTACATATTTCCGACAGCGATATCAAACTCTATTTAAACTGAATAAACTCGAGAAAATGCCGAGCATCTCAACAAAACCTATTGCATTAATCTACCATTACGCAAAATATAATGCCGAATTACCGATAGAATGAATTGTATTTCAGTACTTTTTTGATACATCAGATTTTGCTTAATTTGCTCAGGTAAACAGTTAACTGTTTGATTTACCGAAGTCTCTGTTTGATTTGATACGTAAAAATCACGAAATACAGACAATAGTTCCTAGGTTACAAAGCATAAATATTGAAAACGAAACGAAAATCAGAACAAGCTAACACCAACGTCATGTGTGAAAACTGTCAACGCATTGAAATATTTCGCCTCAATTTACTTCACAAAATCGGCACCAATATATTTTGCATGTTTCAAAAATTTCCCTTCATTCGCGAACTGTTGCACAACAAGCAAATTCATCATAGTCAGATCGACCCTTTTTCGTATAATGTCATGGCTGCTTTAAACAAAGAACCTCGTTTTAGATGTATGGAATACGAGTCTTGGTAAAATGGGTACGCAAACCCGGGCCGTGGCAAAATAAAAGCCGGGGCAGATCGGCAATCGTCAATTCCAAATACGCATTATTTTGCAGCAATATTTACAGCAAATACAAATATACTGGTCCATCAAATATCCTGAAATTTTAATGAGATTGGCAGATTAATAACTGCCAATCTTTTGTTTTGCCCAGGCCAAGTCTTGTCTACCCATTTTACCGGATGCCGAATCCGAAGCTATTAAAAAACACGCTTTTCCTTTGTTATTTTTTTTTCGTAATAACTCAGATTTGAAACAGAATTAGACCTTAATTTTTGCAATTTATATTTTCCTTCCCATAAGGATAATTTATGCTAAACTACGTTGAATTGGAATCAGTAGTTCTTGAGAAGAAGATTTTTTAAAATGCACCCCCCTTTTTCTACAGTTTCAAGGTTTTCTCCGCTTTGAATACAGATCGGACTTTTATTTCTGCAATTTATATTCGCCCTCCCATAAGGATGCTTTGTGCCAAATTTGGTTGAAATTGGATAAGCGGTTTTAGAGAAGAAGTTCAAAATGTAAAAAGTTTACAGACGGACAGACAGACGGACGGACAGACGGACGGACGGACGGACGGACGGACGACGGACAAAAAGTGATCAGAATAGCTCACTTGAGCTTTCAGCTCAGGTGAGCTAAAAAGATAAGAATTCTATTTTAACTTTGTAAATAAATATTTTAATAACAAAAAGAAGAAAATAACAACCGTAAGAAAGATTATAGCTAAGACGTAGCATATTTGTTTCCGTGTGTGATTGTGCTGGTTTAAGAAACTTACTGTCTGCGATGTTTAGTATCATGGCGTATACTGCGCCGCTAGATGGCGGTGGTGGCGTGAATATGGTAGAATTGTCATTCAGTTTGACCACAAGGGGCTCTTTGATTACTGCCACGTAATTCTGTAAGTCTTGCTTAGTAATGATTCCACCTATAATACAAAATTTATAAGCTTATATACTTCTTTATCTATGAATGACCAATTGAAAATATTCTTAACAGTAGGCAACCAATCTTACCTGCTTCCCGAATGTCCGCCACGACGTCATCAACTAGGGAGCCATTGTACAGCGCATGCGGATCGTCTGCAATGGCCTCGAATGTTTTTGCCAGAAGAGGCATTTTGATAGTTTCCCCTTGATTGTATGGCCGTCCAGTCTGGGAATTTGTTAATGTTAATCTGCAAGTAAAGCATGTTCAACCTTAAAAATATGTTTCCGATTTATCTATTTTTTTTGGGGGGGGGGGGGAAGGTTGTGTTTTTCTTTTTTTGAGATCAGCAAAAGTCTATTTTTTACATATTGTTTAAGTATTTATATCATTACCGTAAGCTTATCAAGATTAATTTCAGTTTTTCTATATTAGAACAGGAAATCTGATGAAAGACAAAGAATGTATAATTAAAGGAGCTATATATATTCGATCATTATAAAATTTTTGTTGCCATTTATGGAAAAGTTGTTGTGATATTACATATGAAGATCATGTACGTACCAGATTTATGCTAGCCAAATGAAAAAAATATATTTCATTTTTGTGTGTGTAGCCCTGTTTTTCTGCTGCTTAACGTAACGATTATAGTAATTTATATTTTGAATTCACAACCTGCATATATTGTCGCGAGATGAACAGACGTTAAATAAAATAAATAGTAAACTGACAAGGAAGATCATTAGAACTTAACATGGAATATTCAGATGTGTAGGAATTAAACTAACTTCGCTTCAAACCTGAATTCGCTGTAAGCCAGCTTGCTCTTATTGTGATTTACTGTAATTTGAAATAAAAATGAAAAGCAACTTAAAACTGCTTCCTGAACTTGCCTGAGTTGCTCCTGTCTCATTAGCACTGTCGTCTGCTGTGAAATAGCAACCGCTAGTGGTTCGCTCACTTTAAACCCGTCTCGGAGTCTTTTGATGGTAGGCTGGAAGAGGTCTTTCCATGGAAGTTTTCCGCCAATTTTCCAAGCTTCGTACAGACCTTTGATTTCTCCAGGAACACCAATCGATAGACCTCCTGTAAATTCAAAATAAAAACACTGAAGCTGATTGGATGAAAATTTATGCATAGGATATCTTATGATTTTTGTTGCATTTTACTTTTATCCAACGAGTTTTGAGTGTTCTTTTCCCGATCCTTAGCGAAGGGATAAAACACCTAAACTCGATAGAGTTCAAAATGTTACTGAACAATAGCAAAATTAATTCTTATTGTCGTCACTGTGGGCATAACCACAATACTTAATTTTAAATTAAGCGTTCAACAACAGTCTTTTATCCATTGCATATGATTACTTGTAACTGCATAATTATTATTACATGATATAGAGCAAATAAATACATGTATCTCTCCGCAATTCACGATTTTAACAATTGCTTTCAAAAACACTTTATGGATAAGCCCGCGCACTACTTCATGGGTAATTTCACGTTGATTTCTTACATATTACTAGATACTTCGCAAAACAAAAAAAATAAACTTTGATTGATATTTGAAGAATTATTTATATCTCGATAAACAAATAAAAATTATGCTGTCATCCGTATAACAAGTTTTATAATTGAAGTTTGAGTATCGTTGGTATTTTCACGCAAAACAATCAATCTCTTACCCTCAGTCGATGATTTATCCGTGGGTACAAACATGTCCTCCGATGCTGCCCCTGGCGCCATCTCGCGGGCGAGGATTGTGTAGGCTGTGTTATTTTCTCTGAATGAAATGATTTGATGAATTATCAGCAAAATGTATGCAAAAAGGGTTCATTTGGATGCAGCAACTGTTGAAAATTCTAAAAACATGCTACACATAAGTCTGTCTTTAAATGTGCGAACAATTCATAATTTATTCGTTTAAAAATAATGAAAGCATTATAGTAATGTATAAGTGAAAGACTGTTGATAACTGTATTTTTAATTAGAATTAAATATTTTTATACCTATTGTAAATAGTCATGAAATGGCCCCCTCCTATACCGCAGCTGTGGCTGTTTTCTACACATTGACAAAGAATGGTGGCGATCATTGCGTCCACAACGGAACTTTGTCGACGTCCCAGGATTTCACTAAAATGAACAAGAATGTATACTTTTTTAGTCTTATAAAATTTTCTAACAACATGCTATGCTTTTAAGAAAAAAATGATTTGACCGATCAAACCACAAAAGTTTATTCTCATCAAAACTTTCTCACATGCCAATTTGTGCGCAGCTTCCGGTGTCAGATGATACTGCGGCGTAGCGATAGTGACCTTCAATAGATGGGGAGGCCCCAGGTGGATTAGTGGTTCCGGGAGTGGTTGGGTTGGTGTCGGTGGTTCCAGACTCAGTACCTGCCTCTCCACAGGGCGTGTCGTTGTTGTTTTGGTTTCTCGTCAGGACAAAACCGAGCCCAAGGCCTAGGGCAATGATACAAGCAATGATGAGGAAGGTGGCGATAATGATAAGACGCCCTTGTGACATTTCTTTCGACCTGGTATGAATGAAATCAAAATAAAAAGTAAAAAAAATTCCCCTTAATAAATTAAGAGACGTTTGTAAATGAAAATGAATGCGGGTAACTCTTTATATGGCAGCTCAACAATGCTGGTTAAGGTTGGAAACTGCAATGTTTTTATCCCGGGGAAAGCTTTAATATCAGCGCCCTTCATTAGCAATGATTTATAGCCATAATGATGCATTGAGTAAACTTGACTCTAATTAATTAATTAGATTTACATAATTGGTTGTGTCATGATGAGTTACACTCTTATTCATTATAATCAAATTTGATAAATATCTTGAATTTTTACTTTTTACTGAATTGCGAAATCATATGATAGATAAATTAAGGTTTAATGTATAGTGTCATACTATATTTTTCCTGGTTACATGTTTTCTATTTATAAATGAATATCTACATATTCCAGTGTCTTTTTTGTGATTAAACTACGAATTGTTTTTTAACGTACAGTCTAATAAATTATATCAATTACTATTTTAACATTTAATTGTACAACCTTTGAATATAAATGTAAGTAATACGGAATAGTTCATTGAATATTATGAGGTGATTAAATGCGGTCGGACGTGACCAAATCCAATATAAAACCTTTCGAGCTTTATTGGAATTGATCACCCTGACCAAATTTGATCATAAATTAATGTGTTACAACAGACATTGATTATAATGGTCCTTATACATGTAATACATGTAATGGCAAGTAACACACCATGGCAAGTTATTTCATTATGGATTTCCTAAATAATAGTTGACTCACATATAATGTATAAGTACACCATACTACATGAAGTGAATTAATGTAAAAAATGGACTTTTGATACTTTTCCACGTGTATAAACATGTACTGTGAGAAAAAAACAATACCTAAATTTACACAAGAATGAATTAAACGCGCTTCCTTTGAAACAATTTTCAGTAAAATTTAGTTTCTTCATCATTTCCAGTTAAAGTGATACGCTATCATGAACGGAAGATATCATTCCTCTCCATCATAATTTCGCTATGATTTCTTAACACATCCCGTTTTGTAAAATTCCGTAATGGTCAGTGAATTATCTCTCTTGGTCTTCCTTTCGTATTGGCCCACGGTCGGTCATATATAAATAACGGATCATTCAAATAATAAACAGTGTATTCATTTATTGTTTTGATTTATATATGACTTATATGGCTTATCATAAAACTTCCTCGTTGAGACACTTCCTTTTAGGAAACAGGAAGGTCGTTCACAACATTAAAAATAAAAATGTGATTCACGTGTTAAAAATTAATAATCTGAATCTCTTCTTGTTTTGATTTTTTATTCTTGGTTAAAGATTAAATTTGATTTGTTTTAACACATTTATTTTGTTAAATTCAACGTGTACATGTAATTCAATCACTAAATACAAAATTATTCAAAACATTTGTTAACTCAGTTTAAATTCAGATCAGTTGTGCATACCATTTTACAAAATTTCAAAATCTGTGATCTTTAAACTACACACACAAAAGATGAAAAATCCCTTCCCCCCCCCCCCAAACCATTTGCATTCTTTCCGACAACGTGAAACTTCTGTAGGAAATTAAAGTTCCCTTGTCACCTTTCCCCAGCCCAATTAGAATTTTGAAGATTTGTAGAATAGGTAACCACATTTTTGGGCTTGTCAAGATTTTCTGATAAGTTTTTCCTCAATTTAAAAAAAAAACAAACAAACAAACAAAATGATTATCCAAACCTGAATCTCTAACTGTGGTCCAATTAATATACATGTACATGTACTTTGCTATCTACATTTATTTAATCTTCTGACGAAACCTACATATTTACCTGGTCAAGCGTCCGTTTTTCATTAACGTACTTGTACACGCCTCAACCTCATTTTCCCGGACGTTAGCATCCAGATAAGATCGATGGCAGAAAGTTGCAGATTGCTTTGACATTCGTTTATCTGCGAAACTATGCTGACTTATTTCTTCTCTATTATTTATCTAATTATTCCTTTTAAGACAAAGGCATTCACAAACTTTTACAATTAACGAATTTTGCTTCTTCATATATATATATATTCACTTCAGGATACAGGGGTCTTGGTGTTATACATGTAGAAGATTGTTCCGTGGTTTTTTTCATGTTTATTTTTCATCCTTATGAACGCACCTTACAACGATATTAGCCAATACATTGAGATATAGTCAATCCTACAGCCTAATATATGATTTTGTTTACTTCAAAATATAATGCAAAATGAAATGCAAATTGCTGACCTAATTACGTGTACTCATACAAGCAAGTGTTTGTACTGAAAGCCCAAAACGCAAAATAATTTAAAGCAGGGCTGTATTATTATTATTCATGTAAATTCACATACACACATTTGTATCAAGTGCTTTGTCTATTGTTGCTGTCAGTTTTTTGTCAATATGAAAGTTTACTTTTTTATGCAAAATAAATCATCATAAGGTACATTTTGCACAGCTAATGAACTCGAGAATACAAGAAGTATTATGATCCTTCCAATAATGTTTGTCATTGAGGTCAAACAACTGCTAATGCAATGTAAAAAGTAGATCAAAATATTCAGTCAAAATAAAGCTTATTATTATGCAAATCATTATATTTTTATCACTTCAAAACGGTTAGAGGATGTACAAATTTTGATAGTTCAGTATAAAACTCTCCTAAATAAATATTTAAAATGCAAAATGTCTCAAATGCCAATTCCTTCTACATCCGGGTATATGTACAATTATATCATTTTCATTTAAAAATTTAAAGCAAGTTTCTTTTCAAGTTTTTGATTTATGAGATTTTGAAAAGACGAGAAAGTTTGATGAGTGACAATGACGTCAGGAAAAAGTTGCATCAATTTTGGTATGGCACCAATAAAAATCAAGAATAATGATATTATCTTTACATTATCAATGTAAAAAAATATTTTTCAAAAGCCTATAGGAGTGTTTAAAAAATCATGAAATTGGTCAAATTGGCACAATCTAAAAAGAAACTTCGAGCTTTTACGCTTTTTAAATGACCAGTCATTTTTATCGTAAGATAACATGATGATTGAATTCAAGCACTTGACTTTTTGAATTTTTAAAACAAATCGATTCCCCATAGAAACAGGTAGATGGCATAAGATTGAGAAAAAAATTCAGAAAATGTACAAAGTGTGACTCTCATAGTATTGGGGATGAATTTCATTATATTTTAGAATGTATACATTTTGTAAACGATAGAAAAATGTTTTTGCCCAAGAGATATCATGAAAACCCAAATATTATAAAATTTATCGAGCTCATGAATACTATTAATGTAGAAAAACTAAAAAACTTGTCAATATTTATTAAGAAAATTTTGAAAGTCTGTTCTTCCAGAAATCAACTTTAACAACCTATTGAATTGTAATTTTAACCTTTTTTTCGCCATTATTACTCCTACCTTGACTGTGTTTGAGTACATTTGTATATTCTGATTTTGAACCTCAAATACCAGGGAACTGGTCTTGAGTGAATAAAGAATTGAATTGAACACTGAATAATAGGCCAACATGAGACCAAGTTGACCGTTCCAATTTTTGTTAATGAGTGCTCATTATGTCTTTTCAACAAGAGCACTGCAGGCAAGCCAGTCGTATTCCCCCAACCCTTCACAAATGTCACGTTACCCGGCTTCGACACCTTCAAATACTAGAAGCAGATGGAGTTTTAAGCTCCTTTCTTTAATCTCTATGCACTCCGAACAAAAACCGTTCAGCGCATGGGTCGATTGATAATTTTTTTTTTTAATTGTGTTTTTGTGAAATCAAGCATAATTTGCATTTTAAAAAATGTCTTTTAAAACGAGTAAGTGACACATCCATCATTATTTAGGACACTGTCACCCTTAAATGCTGAAAATTAATGACATTATATGCTATTGAAGGGGCATGGTCACGAATTTAGTGAAAAATAATTTTCCGACTTTAATGTTTATAGTGCTTCGGTAAGGCTTATTCAATAGGCAACCAATATTTGAGTGTCATTCGTTGAGTTATAAGCGAGTTACAGAGCTTACAGTTCTTTGCTATGTAAACAAAGCTTTTGTTTACGTTTTGAATGTTAAAGTGAAAATTCCAATTTTAGACCTACAATGAATTCCTCGTTTCAAAAGAAATGGGCGTGTCTTATGTAACAATTGACGTTCGATACAAAGTTTAGAACATTCCATTAGAACGAAAAAATTTACCACTTTAATGCGCTTCATTGTAAAATGAATATGCTAAACGTTAGGAACTGTTTATTTATGCTTAAAAAGAATAACAACATAGACAAATCAACTTTAAAAAGATTTTATACTTGTATATTGAACCTAGTATGTAAACAAACACAGGGCACGAGCCTTGTTTACATGACAAAGAATTGTGAGCCCTGTATCTTGCTTATTATAATAACTCTACGACTGACCCTTTAATTTTATTTGATCATTAGAAATGTATAACTAAAACATTGTAAATAATAAAAACAGAAAAACAGAATTTGACCAAGAGTTTACAAAAGGACGACAAAGGTCAAGAACTGAGCTCAAAATTTTTTAAATTTTATTTTCCCCATATTGGTGAATTTATGAATTGTTATTGATGCTTTATCAGTCACTAGATAAAAGCAGCTTCCATACACCAGAAACCTAAAAGAATTTCGGTGAAAAAATAAAGGTTTTTTTAATGGTTACCATTAGTCTGTCAAGCAACAAGCGGAAAGAGAACTTTGTTTTGTATAAAAAAAAAAAAAGGACTCTCAGTATGATTTGTTCACAATCATACACAGCATAAAAAATTCCGTATTAAAACAACATTACTCGTGAGAAGAACTAGGAAGAGGGGCAAATGTACATGTATTTATATTTTCTGTTAAATTTGAATGTCAACCTAAGACATTAATGGTTTTGTAAGACTATCCTAAAAGACAACGTCAGTTTTAAGTTTAAGCTTCTATCTATTAATTTGAGCAAAAAACATTTAGAATGTCTATAGAATATGTTAAGAGCATTTTCAGAGGTTTAATAGTTGACACATGAACATTAATAACCTTTTACAACAACAACAAAAACTACAAATAATTTAGAACGTTCCAGATTAAAGTACCCAATAAGTAACAATGCACTGTATGTTGTAGGTTATATATTGTAAATAAAATGTACTTCAATAAAACAGCGAGTATCATTTCATGTGCTGATAGATTTATTTAGTATGGCTTGTAAAATGCAATATGAACACCAATTTATACAATTATTTATACATGCGCAGAACCCGACTTTTATTTTTATTTTATTTTATTTTTTTTGAGTGGGGAAAGGGGTCCATGGATATTTGAGGGAGGGGGTCCGAGGCACATTTTCGGTAACTTTACGATATGTAAATTTAAGAAGGCATTATGTGTTATATATTGTTGGATTTCGAGTACAATTTTAACCGTCCTTGAATACCACCCACTTCTTATACTAGTATGTCGTATTATGTATGCGGTCTCACGATCCCAAAGATGTAAGTTTGCTCAAAGTTCTAAATATTTGTATTATTTGAATGTTAATCTAATATAGGTATTACTGTACAGTAATAACTTTTACATGTATATCAATATATAATATATAAAATAATTTAAACTCCTTTGTACAATCTTTTTTTGTAAAAGATGGGCAGTGTGATTTTTTTTGTAAGGGTGGACAAGGAATGAGTAAAATCAAAATTCCTGATAAAAGTAAGGACATCATTGGCATAATTTGCAAATGGCATTTAAGTGAATCGTTTCAAATATCCTGGATTGTTTGACATTAGTTGCAAAGAAGAGAAAACGTGCATGTTAACAGTGTGGTTTTTTGTTGGTTTTTTTTTTTGGGGGGGGGATCCTATAACTTTGTCCGACAACCAAATTCTTCAGTGTTTAAAAAGTGTTTAAACATTTATGAAAATATTAACAATGCAAAACATTTTTTGCTACCGTTACACTTTCGAGTACATTGTAAACGTGTTAGCAAGTACATTGCTGTGCATTTTAGAGGTGGGACCAAGAATACAAATAAAATTGAAAACACTTAAAACACTTACCCCATTCTTTCGAAAAATATTTTTAAAATCCTTCAGATTTACATGTATAGCTTACTGCGTAAAAAAAAAGATATTTGATAGCACGTTCAAAAAGACATGTGATCAAAAATCTTCCCCGTGTCTCTCAATTATTGTAAGAATTGCAAGTCCGTGTCATACTCGTCTTAACGATCAACGCATCAAATTGTCGAACGGTTTAAATCGAGGGTCTGACATGAATTTAAGTACATTAGAATAGACGTGGATGTACATGCATAGTACAATCACTTAAATGTTTACCAAATGATCCAGTTGAAAAAAATAATGCTTTCGTGGTCACGAGTTTGATCAAATTTTATTTTTATTTTTTATTCTTTACAATGCTTTAGGAATGCATTTCTATTGATAAAATGAAATTTTAGAGTCATTCGTAGAGATATAAGCAAGATACAGGGCTAACAATTCTTTGTCATGTAAACAAGGCTTATGCCATGTTTTTGTTTACATATACTAGTAAAACAATCTTTTTCAAGCTGATTTGTCTATCTGCTAATTCGTCTTAACCATATATAAAAAGATCCTTACGTATACCACATTCTTTTTAGGTCTAAAACTGTAATTTTCTATTCAACACTCAAAATGTAAACAAAAGCTGTGTTTAGATAACAACAAATCGCAAGCTCTATAACTCGCTTATATCTCAACTACTGACACTCTTTTGGTTGCCTATTAGAAATGCCTTTCAGAAGCATTGTAAACATTAAAATCGGAGAAATTATTTTTGATCAGAATCGTGACCATGCAATGTAATTTGTTTCAAATTTGATATCATCTCTTCATTTTATTGACTTAAGAATCATATTAATAGAATTTTGGTTTAAATTAGAAGTGGCTCAATGGTAATTTTCATTTAACACTGTCCTATGTTATGTAATCTCCCGCAAAACCGGTTTTGTGTTTGAAATCCTTCTTTGTTCATTGAATTTTAGAGTAATAAAAGAAGCATTTCCAAAGTAAAAAATGTCCGGGAAACATTCTCAGAGCATTTTAAGAAGGACATAACCGAATCACTTCAAATAATTCTGAAGTGAAGAATAAATAGTGCCCATTGACTCATGATTAAGTAATTTTCAAATTCGACCACACCTTGACTCTTGAATGATAAGGCACTATTGCTTTAGCTTATTAAACAAATTCATCTTGCACTTCGATAAAACAATGAATTCTTTTCCATATGCTAATATTTTGGTCAACTATTTTGTAATAATGGAACCATATGAACACAGATGACAATAAAATACTTAGTAATAATTATGATTTTCATTATTTTAGATTTCAGATACTGAAAAAACCGTCCTTTGAATAATGACCTTCTCAATTAAATACGCTGTATTGCGGATGGGCTCACACAAGCCCTACGATGTTCTAAAAACAGTGAACTCGAAGATTTAGTGATATGAGTGTCTGCAAAACGGGAACATGGTCACACGTGTTTAAATGTCAACACATAGGTAAAAGTACAATTTAAAATTTCCAATGGATGCAATAATGGCTGGCCAAGATGTGCTACTTTTCTCTGGTTTAATGGGTATAGTTTAAATGAGATAGAAACAAAACTCTACGTCTTCTAAGAAATAAGGACAGCTTTAGATTTAACAGTTTGCAAAGGATGCCAACGTGAAGCGCCCCGCTTATCCTGTATCCTGTATGACGTTGGTCGTAAAGAGCAGACAAGGTTTTGTTTGTATGCTTTGATTACGATGCTGAACACCCAAATTCACTACTGCCACCTTTATGTTGAAAAATGGGGAAATGTCCTATGTTAAGCACTTTGTTTCTTCATTTACAACATTATGTACAGTTATTGTTACACTTACTTATATGTGTTTATTGTGAACAATAATTTAATGGCAATTAGGGGGACTAAATATTAACAGATGTACCTAGAAATACAAAATAAAAAGTCCGTGGCACAATTTTGAAAAGACACGTGATTCAGATAATCTCCGGTGTCTCTCTTGTATTTTAATGTAATTGTAATGTGAGGTCCCTATCGCCTGTGAAAATAAGGTCAGTGGTTTTACACACAAATGTCAAACGGCTTGAATGGGAGGTCTCGCATCAAGTAATTTAACGATAAAATGGGTTTTTTGGTTGGCTTATTTGAGTATGAAGCTAATGAGCATTGCAGACAAATGTTTAGTTTCTTTCAGTAATACAATGGGCAATATGAACCACCATAGAAAGCATTTTATTGCTTTTGCTTTCATTTTCCTTTGAATCTTTCATTATTTATCCATAAAACGTCTGTAGCAGGGTGAAAAAATTTAATAATTTTGTTCGTCAAAAAATTGCGTATAGCAAACAGCCATGTTCAATTTTTCCATTTATGAACCACATACTACAACTACATGTACATGTATTTTTAAAAAAACTGCCCACGTCAGTCCCTGTTTATATGGAGTTACGATTTCTTAACAGCAAAGTCAATCCCATTACATATTTACATCTACCGAGTACGATTCCCTCTATTTCTTACAGAAACTTATTGCTAATTCATAGCTCTACAGAAACTGACAGGACTGAAATCTATACGCCCCGTTTGTCATTTGGCCGAAATTTTACTTACACCGATCTAGGAAACATCACAGACTGCACGAAATAATCATAATGATGTCAGACTCAAATTCCCATAGGAGACGATTTGGCTATTTCTCTTAGCTTATGTACAGATGTACCATAACAGTAAATTTGTTAATTTAACATACTATTTAGAATCACTTATTAAATTGTTAAAAGAAAAACGTAAATAAAAAATTTAACAATAAAAAGCTTTCTTGGATGATCCATAGTAGTTATAAAGGTAGCGAGCATTGCAGATGATCGCACATGAACAAAAATGACAATAAAATACTTAGTAATAATTATGGTTTTCATTATTTTAGACACTGAAAAGATCGTCCTGTGAATAATGTGTTCTAGAAATAAATGTGAAAATACAAAAAATAGTTTTCGTATGCTGTTGTAACAATAACATGCTAAGTAGAGATCCCCCATGAGGATTAATTTTTCGATCCGCACCTGACCTAGTAATAGCATCAATAGTGAAACAGACTATACTATTATATGCAGAATGTTCTTTGAAAATGACTCGATATACTAAGTTTTTATGCAAAACAGACATTCATTATTTTTTGTTTTGAAACATGGTATTGCTCACCACAAGCATTAAACATGGATATGATTTTATTAAGCCACGCAATGTTTATATTTTCAACCACTCAGCACGTTGTGAACATAAACGATAATTCTGTTCTGAATATTATCGTTTAATCTCTACATGGTGAAATAAGACAAACATATTAAAAGAATTTCATATATTAACATAAACCAATGTAGGATAGGATATGAAAAACGACCAGTACTTACGTATTTTGAAAATATTATCCGAACACTTATACTTCCGCTCGAAATTTCACTTGAACGGAACAAATCTCGGTGAAGTCTCGTGAAAATTCATTCGAGCACCTCTGGATTAATCACATACTTAACAACGATAAAGAAAACATTCCGAACACATTCGCAGGGGTGCATATGTAAAAGTACAATTAAAAATTCCAATTGATGCAATATCGGCTGGCCAAGACGTGCTTCATTTTTCTAGTTTAATGGGTAAAGTTTAAATGAGAAAGAAAAAAAACTCTATTTCTAAGAAATAAGGACATCTTAGATCAAACAGTTTGCAAATGATGTCATCGTGAACCGCCCCGACTATCTTGTATCCTGTATGACGTTGGTCGTAAAGAGCAGACAATGTTTTGTTTGTATGCTTTGATTACGATGTTGAACCATCAAATTCATTACTGCTTCTTTTTTGTTGAAAAATGGGGAAATGTCCTATGTAAAGCACTATGTTTCTTCATTTACAATTATATGTGTGTTTATTGTGAACAATAATTCAATGGCAACTAGGGGGACTAATATTAACAGCTGTACCTAGAAATACAAAATAAAAAGTCCGTTGCACAATTTTGAAACGACCCGTGATTCATCTCTGGTGTCTCTCTTGTCTATATTAATGTAATTGTAATGTGAGGTCCCTATCGCCTGAGACAATACGGTCAGTGGCTTTACACAAAAACGTCAAACGGCTCAAAATGGGAGGTCTCGCATAAAGTAAATTTGGTTGGCTCATTCGAGTATGAAGGTAATGAGCATTGCAGACAAATGTGTAATTTTTCTTCAGTAATACAATGGGCAATATGAACCCCCATACATGTAAAAAGCATAAAATTGCTTTTGCTTTAATTTTCCTTTGAATCTTTCATTTATTATCCATAAAACGTCTGTAGCAGGATGAAAACATTTGTTCGTCCAAAAATTGCGTATAGCAAACAACCATGTTCAATTTTTCCATTTATGAACCACATACTACAACTACATGTATTTTAAAAATTGCCCATGTCAGTCCCTGTTTAAATGGAGCTACGATTTCATAACAGCAAAGTAAATCCCATTTCATATATACATCCACGAGTACGATTCCCTCTATTTCTTACAGAAACTTATTGCTAATTCATAGCTCTACAGAAACTGACAAGATTGAAATCTATACGCCCCGTTTGTCGATTGGTCGAAATTTTACCAACACCGATCTAGGAAACATCACGGACTGCACGAAATAATCATGATGATGTCGGACTCAAATTCCCTTGGGATACGATTTGGCTATTTCTCTTAGCTTATGTACAGATTTACCATATCAGTAAATTAGTTAATTTAACATACTTTTTAGAATCAATTATTGAATTGTTAAAAGAAAATTGTAAATATAAAATTTAACAATAAAAAGCTTTCTTAGATGATCCATGCGAGTTATAAAGGTAGCGATCATTGCAGATGATCGCACATAAACAAAAGTGACAATAAAATACTTAGTAATAATTATGATTTTCATTATTTTAGACAATGTAAAGACCGTCCTTTGAATAATTAGTTCCTAATTAAATATGCTGTATTGCAGATGCGCTCACACAAGCCCTACGATGTTTTGAAAACAGTGAACTCGAAGATTTAATGATATGAATGTGTGCAAAACGGGAACACAGTTTAAATGTCATGACATTTTACCCCTGCAAATGTTATTGTCATTTAAATTTTAGACCACGTGGTTTTATTTTACCCTTTCAGTTTCGCGGTAAAAATCGTGCCTCGTGTTTATAGTCTAGTTCATAGAATCTAGGTACATAAGTAGTCAATTATTAAATCAAGAGGTTTATTGATTTTAAACTTTATCTTCATTAATTGGAGGATAAAATGTGTTCTAGAAAAAATGTGAAAATACAAAAAATAGTTTTTGTCTGCTGTTGTAACGATAACATGCTAAGTAGAGATCCCCAATGAGGATTAATTTTTCGATCCGCGCCTGACCTACTAATAGCATCAATAGTGAAACAGACTATACTATTTTATGCAGAATGTTCCTTGAAAATGACTCGATATACTAATTTTTTATGCAAAACAGACATCCATTATTTTTTTAAAACATGGTATTGTTCACCAAAAGCATAAAACATGGATATGATTTTATTAAGCAACGCAATGTTTATATATATTCAACCACTCAACACATGGTTAAACATGAACAATAATTCTGATCTGAATATTATCGTTTAATATAAAAACAAAACTCTAAATGGGGAAATAAGACAAACATATTAAAAGAATTTCATGTTTTAACATAAACCAAAGTAGGATACGCTTTGAAAAACGACCAGTACTTACATATTTTGAGAATATTATCCAAACGCTTATACTTCCGCTCGAAATTTCACATAAACTGAACAAATCTCGGTGAAGTCTCATGAACATTCATTCGAGCAGCTCTGGATTTATTACATACTTAACAACGATAAAGAAAGCATTCCGAACACATTCGCAGGGGTGCATATGTAAAAGTACAATTTAAAATTTCCAGTTGATGCAATATCGGCTTGCCAAGACGTGCTTCATTTCTCTGGTTTAATGGGTATATTTTAAATGAGAAAGAAAACAACCACTACTTCTAAGAAATAAGGACAACTTAGATCTAACAGTTTGTAAAGGATGCCAACGTGAACCGCCCCGCCTATCCTGTATCCTGTTTGACGTTGGTCGTAAAGAGCAGACAAGGTTTTGTTTGTATGCTTTGATTACGATGTTGAACAATCAAATTCACCACTGCTACCTTTTTGTTGAGAAATGGGGAAATGTCCTATGTAACGCACTATGTTTCTTCATTTATAACATTATGTAAGTAATTGTTACACTTACATGTATGTGTTAAGTTTATTGTGAACAATAATTTAATGGCAATTAGGGGGACTAATATTAACAGATATACATAGAAATACAAAATACAAAGTCCGTTGCACAATTTTGTAACGATACGTGATTCAGATAATCTCCGGTGTCTCTCTTGCATTTTCAAAATGAGCGGTCCCTATCGCCTGCCTGTGACAATACGGTCAGTGGTTTTACACACAAATGTCAAACGGCTTAAATGGGAGTTCTCGCATAAAGTAATTTAACGATAAAATGTTTTCTTTTGTTGGCTAATTCGAGTATGAAGGTAATGAGCATTGCAGACAAATGTGTATTTTTACTTCAGTAATACGATGGGCAATATGAACCCCCATAGAAAGCATTTTATTGCTCTTGCTTTCATTGTCATTTGAATTTTTCATTATTTATCCATAAAAAGTCTGCAGCAGGGCGAAAAAGTTTAACATTTTTTATTCGTCAAAAAATTGCGTATAGCGAACAGCCATGTTCAATTTTTCCGTATATGAACCACATACTACAACTACATGTATTTTAAAAACTGCCCACGTCAGTCCCTGTTTAAATGGAGCTACGATTTCATAACAGGCAAAGTAAATCCCATTTATATTTACATCTACCGAGTACGATTCCCTCTATTTCTTACAGAAACTTATTGCTAATTCATAGCTCTACAGAAATCTGACAGGACTGAATCTATACGCCCCGTTTGTCGATTGGTCGAAATTTTACCTAACACCGATCTAGGAAACATCACGGACTGCACGAAATATCATAATGATGTCGGACTCAAATTCCCATAGGAGACGATTTGGCTGTTTCTGTTAGCTTATGTACAGATGTACCATAACAGTAAATTAGTTAATTTAACATAATTTTTAGAATCACTTATTAAATTGTAAAAAGAAAATTGTAAATATAAAATTTAACAATGAAAAGCTTTCTTAGATGATCCATGCGAGTTATAAAGGTAGCGATCATTGCAGATGATCGCACATGAAACAAAAGTGACAATAAATACTTAGTAATAGTTATGATTTTAATTATTTCAGACACTGGAAAGATCGTCCTTTGAATAATGACCTTCTCAATTAAATATGCTGTATTGCAGATGCGCTCACTCAAGCCCTGCGATGTTTTGAAAACAGTGAACTTGAAGATTTAGTGATATTTATGTGTGCAAAACGGGAACACAGTCACTCGTGTTTAAATGTCAAGACATATTACCTCTGCGAATGTTATGGTCATTTAAATTTTTGACCACGTGGTTTTTTAATTCTACCCTTTCAGTTTCGCAGTAAAAATATTGCCTCGTATTTATAGTCTAGTTCATAGAATCTAGGTACTATGATAGTCAAATAATAAATCTAGAGGTTTATTGATTTTAAACTTTATCTTCATTAATTGGTGGATAAAATGTGTTCTAGAAATAAATGTGAAAATAACACCTGTGCCGGATAATTATGCCAGTGCCAACGTAGCATTTTTGAACCCGCTTAAAGCTGCTTGGTCCGATTTTTTTGTAATTACAGTATCAATTTTTTTTCATACAAATCATTTATCTTAGAAAGTTATAGACTTTCTCCTATTTACAACAGCAGAATCAGTCTCCTTTCAAAGTTAGAAATATTCAAAGTAAATAAAAATAATTTCTCTTTGGGCAAACGAAAAAACAAACCAAAATGCATCACGGGAATGTTTAGAAAAGGAAACCGCTTGGTTTCGTCCCCCGAATGATTGGGGTTATTCAACCCGCATGCTATGCATCGATTGTAAAGAACGCAGACTTTGGAAATATTAGCGAACAAAACGTACACATGTTTAATTGTAATTTGTCTGATCATTTTGACCTTTATTTAAAGCGATGTCAAATTCGTAATACGACCATACCCGTCTCGTCGGCAGGGGTGAAATTAACACGAGGCGAAATAACGCGGTACCTTTTAATGTCGTTTGTTTTGTTAGCAAATTTTGTACGTATTTTTCTTCATTGAAATTTGGCATAATTGACGGGTAAAACTACTGCAATGTCTATTATTATACATATACTAAGCATAGCCATCGTTTAAAAGTGTGCATAAAATTTGATATAAAATCGGACCAAGCAGCTTTAAGATGCAGTTTCGGAAAAATCTATGTATACCAAATGATAGACCATTATGTAGAGAGTATATAACTACGTTTGTTTTTAGTGTGTTTCACCTGACAGGTGAGATATTTACCTTTAAAAATAAATATCCCATCGGAAAATGATAATTCCCATAGGAGAATTGATTCTCCTACAGGAAATATTGACAATCCTATAGGATTTTTTAAAAAAGTCCTATAGGAATTATATTTCCTATAGGAGAATGGTATTTTCTGTAGGAATTTGATTTAGACATGTAGTTTTCCTATAGGATATTAAGTTTTCCTATCGGATTTATCAAATCCTATCGGAATTGAAATTCCTATAGGAAATTCTTGTATTCCGATAGGATATTTTAGATTACCTATTGGAATATTGTTTTTACCAATAAGAAAATTTATTTTCCTATAGGAATTTATTTTTGAAAGGTAAATAAATCACCTGACAGGTTAGATACAATGATAACAAAGGTGGTTGTTAACTCTTTAAGTAATGGTCTTTCATAAGGCATATTTGAATTTTTCGATATATGCAGCTTAAGCGGGTGCAAAAATGCTACCTTGGCACTGGCATAATTATCCGGCAGAGTGTTAAATACAAAAAATAGTTTTTTTCTGCTGTTGTAACAATAGCATGCTAAGTAGAGATTCCCCATGAGGATTAATTTTTCGATCCGCACCTGACCTAGTAATAGCATCAATAGTGAAACAGACTATAATATTATTTTATGCAGAATGTTCCTTGAAAATGACTCGATATACCAAGTTTTCATGCAAAACAGACATCCATTTTTTTTCTTTAAAACATGGTATGGATCACCACAAGCATAAAACATGGATATGATTTTATTAAGCCACGCAATGTTTATATTTTAAACCACTCAGCACGTGGTTGAACATGAATGATAATTCTGTTCTAAATATTATCGTTTAATATAAAAAAAAAAACTCACAATGGTGAAATAAGACAAACATATTAAAAGAATTTCATGTTTTAACATAAACCAAAGTAGGATACGCTTTGAAGAACGACCAGTACTTGCGTATTTTGAGAATATTATCCAAACACTTATACTTCCGCTCAAAATTTCACAGGAACTGAATAAATCTCGGTAAAGTCTCCTGAACGTTCATTCGAGCACCTCTGAATTTATTACATACTTAACAACGATAAAGAAAACATTTCGAACACATTCGCAAGAGTGCATATATAAAAGTACAATCCAATTGATGTAATATCGGCTGGCCAATACGTGCTTCATTTCTCTGGTTTAATGAGTATATTTTAAATGAGAAAGAAAAAAAAATCTACTTCCAAGAAATTAGGAGAGCTTAGATCTAACGGTTTGTAAAGGATGTTACCGTGTATCGCCCCTGCCTATCCTGCATCCTGTACTGTATGACGTTGGTCGTAAAGAGCAGACAATGTTTTGTTTGTATGCTTTGATTACGATGCTGAAGTTGAAGAATGGGGAAATGTCCTATGTTAAGCACTATGATTCTTCATTTACAACATTATGTACAGTTAAAGTTACACGTACATGTATTAAATTATTGTGAACAATAATTTAATGGCAAATAGGGGGACTAATATTAACAGATATACATAGAAATACAAAATATAAAGTCCGTGGCACAATTTAAAACGACACGTGATTCAGATATGCTCCGGGGTCTCCCTTGCATTTTCAAAATGTGGTCCCTATCGCCTGCCTGTGACAATACGGTCAGTGGTTTAACACACAAATGTCAAACGGCTTAAATAAGAGGTCTCGCATAAAGTAAATCGAGTATGAAGACAAATGGGTATTTTTTCTTCATTAATACATTGGGCAATATGAACCACCATAGAAAGCATTTTATTGCTCTTTGCTTTCATTTTCCTTTGAATTTTTTATTATCCATGAAACGTCTGTAGCAGGGCGAAACAATTTTATAATTTTGTTCGACAAAAAATTCCGCATAGCAAATAACTATGTTTAATTTTTCCATATAAGAACCACATACTACAACTACATGTACACGTATTTTTAAAACTGCCCACTTCAGTCCCTATTTGAATGAAGCTACGATTTCATAACAGCAAAGTAAATCCCATTTCATATTTACATCTACCGAGTACGATCCCCTCTATTTCTTACAGAAACTTATTGCTAATTCATAGCTCTTCAGAAACTGACAGGACTGAAATCTATACGCCGCGTTTGTCGATTGGTCGAAATTTTACCTACACCGATCTAGGAAACATCACGGACTGCACGAAATAATCATAATGATGTCAGACTCAATTTCCCATAGGAGACGATTTGGCTGTTTCTTTTAGCTTATGTACAGATGTACCATAACAGTAATTTTGTTAATTTAACAAAAAATTTAGAATCACTTATTAAATTGTTTAAAGAAAAATGTATATATAAAATTTAACAATGAAAAGCTTTCTTTGATGATCCATGCGAGTTATAAAGGTACATGTAGCGATCATTGCAGAAAAAATTTAAATAACGCGCTTCGTCTCACCATCTTTGACAGTTAATCGCGAAATAAAGTCGCCGCGAATAAAAGTTGGTTTACAGCAAGTGCTTTGTATTAAAAATAATATAGGTAAATATTCAAAATTTTAAAAAGATGGATTATTAGGAAGTTTTGGTTTAACTTATTATTGATTATGGTAAAAAATAAAATTTGCAGAACTTTAAGAAAGATCTGACAGTTAATTTATTGGCCATTTAGCCTCTTACATATGTAACAACAAGATAATAGTGACAAAGAATGTTGTGAATATAGCGGTCATGATATGTGATTATATTAATTTAATTTTTTTTATAAATGTATTAAAACATAATGGATAAAAAATTTCAAGATATAGCTTGTTAATATCTATGAACACAACTATACAAAACGGATAGATCGGTAAAATTTGTGCTTATTGAGCAAGAACATTGTAAACTATTCCATACCTGAAGCAACATTTCAGAACGAATGGTCGGGGGGGGGAGAGAGAGAGAGAGAAAGAAAGAATTATCGACTCATATTATCAATGATTCAAGGCTTGCTCAAACAAGTACGAATAAATATCGCATGCTATTGAGCGTTACATTGTCAATTGTCCATCGAAAATATAACATCAGTGGCTTGATAATCGTGAAATAAACAGATTTTTCCAAGGACGCTCTTATATGAAGAAGAAGAATTTGGTTTATAAAATTTAAACCCATTTTACACCAACATGATCTCTGTAGTTGGGATCGAGTTTTTTGTTACGGTCGTCCAAAGAATTTATGCAGTCCAATCGATTTAAAAAATTTTTAAACCATTCATACATTTTATTTAAGAGGCATTTCTTAAGTAAATATAAAAGGAGTAAAGTTGTTTCCTTTGCAGAAAGGTAAATTTTTTGTCTACGAAACAGGCAAAATTATTTTGAGATGTTTATAAGCCGACACATTGTCCTGTGATCCACAAAACAAAAAGGGTTCATACACTAGTCAAAATTTCCTCACGCAAGTTTTTGTATTTCACTGTTCCTAATTCTAATTATTTTGACCATGACAATAATTAAATATAAAGAATGAAGAAAACAAAGCATTTTTTAGAAATGCAATCAAACTCTATGAAAAATCAAAAAGGTACAAGTACCCTACGATATAAAAATCACAACATAGGCATCTCGTATGTTCCCCATTTGCCCTTACATAACAGCATCTCATAGAAATCTCACAATAATAATAAAATAATAAACCTTGTGGAAGGTAGTTTTATTTGTTTATGTGATTTAGTTCTTCGAAATTCGGGTGTCGAGGAACTGTTTCACTCTTGAATTTATCTCGCCCAAACCATACAGGCCATAAATACATGTATGTTCTAAAATGTGCCGTGCAGCTGCGCTTGTTATGTGGTGTCTATAAGAAAGGTGAAATGTCATGTTGACGTGTCGTTACATGACGTTTTGGTCTGCATGGTAGGTCTTCAACACTTCCGGTTGCATTAGATTTTCGGTCAAGCCTTAAAATAATTTTGTGATATCTGTAAAAACATCTAGCAATCTGTAGGGAATATTATGGATCTAAAATAGCTGTTTTATTGTACAGGATATCATTTTTAAAGGCTGAAAGTAAACAGAGCAAATATTGTGAAAGGAAACAAACTAGCGCGAACTGCGCTCTGTTTGGACCACGTCAACTGATCTTGGGCAAACATGCACCGCATTTTACTCAAAAAATTTAATCTTTTTTATAAGCAGTTAAATGCAGGGAATCGATCGAGTCCAGTCGTTTTAAAAACATATCGAACACGCGTCCCATGCTTTTCAACATATACGATCATGGTCCAGTAACTACTAATTCGATATATAAAAAAAATTTAGACATGAACAGTTGAATCACTTTTAACAGCAGTTGGTAGTGGCAATGACTTAAGACATTCAGTTGAGTTTTCTAAATAATAAAAAACTATAGGGCGTTAGAAATTTTTACCAGTATAGATTTTGATTAAGAATGCTCTGATCTTTAATCATTTTGGTCAGTCAATATTCGAGCAGTGTTGACTTAGAATAAACATTCTTAAACTTCAAAAAATTGGTAATATTGTGCAATATTTTGACATACACAGTAAGTAGAACAACGTCGCGCTCAATATATTGACTTTAATGGGGCATGGTCACGATTGTGATCAAATTCTATTTTTATGTTATTTTTTACAATGCTTTTGAAATGCATTTCTAATGATCAAATATAAAATTTGAGAGTCACTCTTAGAGTTATATGTAAGACAAAGGGCTCACAATTCTTTGTCAAGGCTCGTGCTGTTTTTTTTTTTTACATAGTGTTCAATATACCAGTAAAAAATCTTTTTTCAGCTTATTTGTCTATCTTTTTATTTTATTTTTCACAGCATAGATAAACAATTCCTAATGTTTAATACATTCGTTTTAGGTTTAAATTTGAAATTGTTACTTCAACATTCAAAATGTAAACAAACGCTTTGTTTACATAACGAAGAATTTCAATCTCTAGTAACTCGCTTCTAACTCAACAAATGACACTCAAATTTCAGTTGCCTATTAAAAATGCCTTTCTGAAGCATTGTAAATATTAAAATCGGAAAATAATTTTTGACCAAAATCGTGACCATGCCCCTTTAAGACTATAATTATGTACATAGTATGATAAGGTGAATTCCAATACCCCGGGGTATTTATCTCGTCAGGGTATCTGTCCTTTTGATACCTGGCTGTATAAACAAACCTCCGAAATTTCACTGCATCTAATATGCGGCTTCACGTTCTCAACGATAATATCAATGATAGTGAATTCAAAATCTGGGGAATTTGCGGCTTTCCAATATACATGCATTAGGACCTATGTTGAACCTACGTGTTATGAGTATTTTAAATAGTGACGTGGGTTCTATCCACGTTGATTTTTGTCAAATGTTCTCACTATAAAACATTGCCACGTTTCATATCGCTTTCAAACGCCTTTGTATGGTCAAGAATGTTTGTTTGATCACTTTTCTTATATGCAACTTCAAAGCTTTATTTGATATTTTTTCCAGAAATAAAATAAGACAGTATAATTCAGAAAACGCTCCACCAACAGAACAATGTTGATTCAATGTCTCCTTCCTCTGATTTCAAGTAGGCTCAGTACGATTTTTCCGGATAAAGATTATCTATAGTCATCTAACAATCCTTATTTGTTTAAAATATATGCTAATTTTGGTGAAGTTAAGCGTGCATTTAAATCAGAAGTAACCATCAGTGCTTAAATATTACGATAAAACCAATTTGATGATATTTTCTACATAAAAATGGCACTGAAAACGGGCCCATACTCTATATCATCAGTGCACTTGTTCTTTAAAAAAAACCACAAGCTCTTCAACAAAAATTAAGGACAGTTTATCGCAACATGTTTGTTCAAATGTCCTATTTTGAGTGTCTGCTAAGCTTTATCCTGGGCGAGATGTTGTCCAATTAAGCCAAAGTCGTGTTAATATCTTTGTTACGTTATTGGACATCTAATTAATTTATTTCTATTAAAAATAATTTTAAAACCAAAAATTGTATGAAAAAATGCAAGGGCGTGCCTTTACTTTTACAATTATATGTTTACATGGTAAATATATAGCAAGAACAGGCACATCACTGTCTAAATAAGTGTGTATGATTTTCAATAGGTGTAGCAAGTAGCGCAAAAATAATAAATTTTATAAACAAACCACTTACTCCATCCTCATAAAAAAAAAATATAAAGCCCTTCACATGTAGTTGTTAAGGACACGTTATCCAGGGATCGTCTCATCTAGTTTACCCAGTGTTGTCAAAATGTCAAGCCCCGTTCATCTGTGACAAAACAGTCAGTGTTTACACATACAAAATGTCAAACGGTTTAAAAGAGGGCGATACGGAAATCGAAGTCTTGAAAGTGACAAAGGGTGAATGTGGGTGTGTTTCGATTTATAATTTGTTTTAATCATCCAGTTGATTAGCATTTTTACAAAATTCTATTTGGCAATACGTTTCTTAATGGGTTTTCTCTTCATTTTTATTTTACAAATTTTAAGTTTTGGAAAATGGAAGAAATTGCACAATGCAATAAACCCTCAATTCTCATGCCTATTTTTTCCCTATTTTAATTTTTCTTTACCTAGCTTGAGTTAAGTTATTAATCAATCTTTAGACTAGACTGACTTGAATTTTTATCACAGTATCAAGTAATTGCAGCATATCATTAATCAAGATATCTAACAAGATGAATGAGGTCGTAATATCCATATACTTTAGACCGTCTTATGAAAAAAAATATTGGCAAACTTTAAAAATGTATAAAACACCCGCATGGAGAAACGTTCTACATACACTCACCCGCGATTTAACTGTTCTTGTTTGTGTTTAAACGTTGGACTCGGTATGTAAAATCTGAAGATTTTTTTTCTTTAGCGAAAATGTCCCAAAGAAGAACGTAAATGCAATTTGTGTGAAATCGGTCAGATCTGTATTGAATGCTGTAGTGGCGGTTCGATCTTTATCAATTGAATAATCGCTTAATTTGAAATTCACATTAAAAAGAATTGTATGTCATTTGGACAATGTATATTTATTCACATTTGAGAATTTGACATTACAAGAATACAGCTATCTTCTTTTTCACTACATTTCAAACATACAAATAGGCTAGCTGGTTCATTCCATCACTAGGGTTTGTATTATCTAGCTGTTTGTGAAAGTATGCGTGAAAACATTTATTATTCCAAACAGTTTTTTTTTTTTAAGAAAGAAAAATTTTAAAAATGGTTCTATTCTTCCACTATGATAACATGTCAAGTCGCTTGATCGAGCGTACTAATCATACAGGTACTTAAAAACAGCGCAGAGAATACTAATAGCCCGTCATGAAATGAATGTTGATTTTTTTTTTCTAATTAAGCGATAATTGTTTAAAATTGTAAACATTTAGTAGTGTTCATTAATTGTTGACCATTATACAATTAGCATGTAAGTCTTGATTCATAACTATTAATGCTGCAAATTTAGATTTCTCTAGCATTAACTAGTATTATATTTTCTTCATAATTCAATCAAACTTATCAAAATGCAGTTCCCAGTCAAATTTTTACTGATATGTGCCGCGTACGGATATCTAAAACGGAAGACAT
Source organism: Magallana hongkongensis (assembly GCA_015776775.1). Classification (NCBI taxonomy): domain Eukaryota; kingdom Metazoa; phylum Mollusca; class Bivalvia; order Ostreida; family Ostreidae; genus Magallana; species Magallana hongkongensis. The sequence goes on from CM027466.1 coordinate 22,552,966, forward strand.
TGTGTCCACCGTTTATACACCTGAGTATTTGCTTGTTTGTTTTTTGTTGATATGTGTATCTATTCTAAATTCATTTTAAAATTATTAAACTAAACACTTATAATGTTATGAAGTATTTACGCTGTATTTAATAGAAATAAATGCTTTCACATAATCTTCTCTCATATGTTTCTGAAAATGCAAATACAGTGACCGAACGTATTTATATCACACATTTAAGAAAGCATTTTCCCTGGGATTTATTTTCTTGGGAATGAATTATTTCTTAAACTTTCGTATATATCAAATGTAGCAATTACACATGTAACTGCAGTTTGATCGGTTTGGTATCTTTTGATGCCTCTTCAATCTGACCTGAGAACACATTATATGTACTTCTCAATAAAAAAAAACATTACTTTTATGTATTAAAATACTAGTAAGTTTACTTATAAAGTAAGTCAATGTTTTATTTCAAACGCAGAAGTGTGCAATACATACAACCAAATTTCAGTACTTTCAGTACTTTGGTTTCACGGGATTCATGTAACAGTGGCTCTGTCTTAAATCAAAATATGCCGCAGGGTACACGTAATTACATGCAGGCATGTATCGTCATGAAAATTGTCACGAAGATACAGAACATTCCTTGGTTACCTTGAATAAAAAAACGTCGTTATTTACAAACTGTGAAACAAAATTTAGCTTCACTAACTTAACAACTAACCCCCTCCCAATCCAAGAGGAGAAACAGTTGTTAAATTCTAATTGTATAATCATTACTAGTTTGTAAAAGCTATTGATACTTATAGAACCATTTTAACAAGAGACTATTGGTAGCTGTGTCAATCGGCAATGCGACGTAGGTTTGTCTATTTCACTGTATGCCACACCAGTATTGGCTCTTTGAAATCAACAAGATTTGTCTGACTGTGGAGTGAAGACTAAACAATAAGTGTATATTTAGCCTGAAATCATCGTCATTTTACTTGTTTTGACGCAAGAAATAGATAGTTACATCCTACTGAGAGTACAAGGCCTCGTTAAAATGGTCCTATGTACAAGGATGTTATAAACTATCCCTCCCCCCAGGAAAGAAAAAAACAGCTCAAGAACCAGATATCGCCAAGAACTTTTTAAATAAAATGGAATGAGATAGTCTTTTAGTTACAAGATGATTTTTTTAATTAATCCACAGTGTCTAACGTCACCCAGTTTTACAAGTTACGCATGTATTGAATAAATTTTTAATTTTCTCAATACTGAGTACTGAATGTTCTTTCTTTATATATATATATATATATATATATATATATATATATATATATATATATATATATATATATATATATATATATATAATTTCTCAATACAACAAAGATAAATCGGCACAGTTTTCGCCATTCCTGAATGAATTCGAGGAATGGCGAAAACGTTTTCAGTAATTAGTATCAAATTGTGATTTTATTCTGAATATATATATATATATATATATATATATATATATATATATATATATATATATATATATTTATATATATATGATTGCATTGTAGAAGGTATTTAAAACAATTTTTAGGTAACCCCACAAAACTTCGTTAGATCAGTGATTTTGCAAAATCCGTTTTCCTACTCAACGAATTTAACAATACAATTAACATCTTGTTCTAACATATATATTGTACATGTTTACTGACGTTATATGTCAACCAGGTTTATAGCATCCCATGGTAGTGTAGATTCAAGTTTGTTTAAATCATGATCCCCGTGAATAGAGTAGTGCCACAATTGGGAACAATTTACAAAGTAGTATAAAAAAATTTAAAATACTCTTCTCTTAAACAAATTGGCAAGAAAAGCTGTAATTTTATAAAATCCGTAATATCATGCAATATTGTAACATGTACAGTAAGCGGACCATCGTCGCACTCAATATAACTTTAATACTACTTAGTTTGATAAGATGAATTCCAATACCGAGGTATTTATCTTGTCAGGGTATGTCCTTATAATACCTGGCTGTATAAACAATCTCCGAAATTTCACCGCGTCTAATATGCGTCTACACGTTCTCAACCAAATAATATCATTGATAGTGAATTCAAAATCTGGGGAATTTTCGGTTTTCCAATATACATGTATTAGGATGCTAGTACAAAATTTACTTTTTTTTAAATTTCGATTGCAATATCGGTTTGAATAGAACAGTAAATTCCTCTAGTTTACGGATAGAATTACTTATTAATAGATACCACTAGCTCTTCGGGTACAATTTAGGACAGTTTATCGCGACATAAAATGTTTGCTCAAATGTCTCATGTATTTTGAGTGTCTGCTAATCTTTATCCTGGGTGAGATTTGGCCAATTGAAACAAAGTCGTGTTAATATCTTGGTTACGTTGCTGGACATCTAATTCATTAAATTCTATCAATAAAAAGTAATTTATTTCAAAACAAAAATCGTAGAAATAAATGCAAGAACATGCCTTTACCTTTTCAATCATATGTTTACATGGTAAACAGATAGCAAGAACAGACACATTACTGTCTAATTTAGTGGGACGGATTTTTACAGATGTAGCAAGGAGCGCAACAAATAAATTTTATAAACACTTACCCCATCCTATAGAAAAAGAATGTCTTAAGTCCTTCACCGGTAGTTGATAAGTCTGACAATGACAAATAACGTTCAGTGCGACACGTTATCCGGGGATCGTATCGTCTTGTTTCCCAAGTGTTGTCAAAATCTCAAGCTCCTTTCATCTGGGACAAAACGGTCAGTGTTTACATATACAGAATGTCAAACGGTTTAACAGGTCGAGACCACTATATTTTGTGACGTCGGCATAAATTTGCATATTAAATTAACAATATGTTTACTTTTATCGACAAACCAATCTGGTGAATGAGTTGCAAGGCATTGTGGGCTACTACAAGTTTCAGTATATACAAAGCGTATTGAAAATATATACCAATTTGAATTGTCCTTTGGAAACTCATTTTGAATGATTTTTCAGAATTTATGAAATTAATATGGGCAATTATGTCTGAACTTCAATTTCTATGCTCACATTAAAAAGATATTGCATATTAGGACTTATATTAACCTATATAAATACACCATTGTCAATGTTCAAAACAGAGGTACGTCCTATTGAATTAGAAGCAGTGAGTATCGTTTTTTCACGTGATACCCCATATTTGGGACGACATTAGTAGAATGCGCGTTGATATTTTCTTCAGGGACATTCATCAGAATGCTTAACGGACAAAATACTATATGCTGCATAGCTTGAACTTCTGCGTTGGTATATTTGTGCATTCTACTACCGTGACTATTCACGTATGTTAAAAATGTACAGTTACCTGTATTCATTTCTAGTGCACAATAATAAAGCCAACAATACGCAATTGTGCAGGTTTTTCTTATCAAAATCTGTTTGTACTTGTTTGCGTATGTTTGTCGATCAGTCGTTTGATATAGATCATTTTTTGAAGCAACAATTGATCAAGTAAAACAACAGTATTTTTCAATTTGAGCATGGAACAAAGTTAATGGTACGTAATCTTTCCTTTTTTACCTTCTAAAGTAAAAATCAAGGTGTACAAACATTCCGACAAGCAAATATAAATTGTGAATAAAACAGACAAAAACCACGTGCGTTTTTTGAATCGTAAACGCGTTTTAGACCGTCATGCCTTGCAACTCATTCATTGGATTGGAGAATCTGTTTGACGAAAATACTGTCACGTGTTAAATAATTCTATCCATATAAGGGCGATACGGAAATCAAAGTCTTGAAAGTGGCAAAGGATGAATGTGGGTGTGTTTTAATCATCCAGTTGATTTTTAAACATTTTCACAAAATTTGGCCATACGATTTTTATGGGTTATTCCTTCGTTACTATTTCACAAGCTTCAGGAAATGAATGAAATTGCACAATGCAATAAACCCTCATTTCTCACGACTTCACTTTCTTATTTAGGATTTTCTTTACCTAGCATTAATTGTAAATTACGGCGGCTTGGAAGGACCAGATGAAAAAAATAAATAAATCTTAATTGTTCGGACAAATTAGGACTTGTTCGAACGAAATAGGATTTGTTCGGACGAATAAGTTATTTGTTCGGACGAATTAGGATTTGTACGGACGAATTAGCTATTTGTTCGAACTATTGGTTCAACTCCCCCCTTTAAATAGCTAATTCTTCCGAACAAATAGCCAATTTTTCCGAACAAATCGTCATTTGTCCGTACAAATAACTTATTCGTCCGAACAGATAGCTGATTCGTCCGAACAAATCCTTATTCGTCAATTCAAATCCTTATTTGTCCGAACAAATAGCTAATTCGTCCGAACAAATAACTTATTCGTCCGTACAAATAACTTATTCTTCCGAACAAATAGCTCAATTGTCCGAACAAATAGCTAATTCGTACGAACAAATCGTAATTCGTCAGTACAAATAGCTTATTTTTCCGAACAAATAGCTTATTCGTCCTAACAAATCCCAATTCTTCCGAACAAATAACTTATTCGTCCGAACAAATGAAATATATTTATTTTTTCATCTGGCCTTTCCACGCTGCCGTAGTAAATCAATGATTAGACACGAATCTTAAAACTAGACTTGCTTGTATATTTATCATAGTATCAAGTTATTGCCGCATGTCATCAATTTAGATATCAAGGAATGTGAAGTGGCCGTATTATCCATATACTTCAGATCGTTTTATGAAAAATGAATTGTCACATTTTATGTAATCGAGATAATTAAATGTAAAAATATATAAAAATACCCCCATGGAAAAACGGTATTCATACACACAGCTGCGACTTAACTGTTCTTGTTAGTGTTTTTAACCTCAGGCTCGGTACGTGCTTTTTAAAATCCAATGCAAACTTTTACGCAACAACATCCCAAAGAAGAACGTAAATGCAATATAAGTGAAGTTGAATTCATTATGTAAAAGTAGTATGTTGTAGTGTTGGATTTAACTTTATCAACTGAATAATTGCTTAATGTTTGTTTTTGTTTTTTTGTTCAATAGAGTGTATCTATTTTAAATCCATTCTAAATTTATTACAACAAACACTTATAATGTAATAAAGTATTTACGCTGTATTTGATAGATATAAATGCCTCCATATAATCTTCTTTTAAATGTTTCTGAATATGCAAATACAGTGACCGAAAGTATTTATATCACACATTTAAGAAAGCATTTTCATTCGGATTAATTTTCTTGGAAAAGAATTATTTCTTAGACTTTTGAAAATATCAAATGTTGCCATTATACACTTAACTGCTGTTTGATCGGTTCAGATTTGGTATCTTTTGATGCCTCTTCAATCTGACTTGAGAACACATTACATGAACGTCTCAAGAAAAGAACATTTCTTTTATGTATAAAAACAAGAGTCCAATTGGCCTTTACGATCACCTGAGTACCATAGCCCATACTCAAACTTGTCGAGGAGTCTCATATATGCACTTAATTGAGTTTAATTGTGGAATAGAAAAATTATAATATTAATATCTTCCTGCCTGAAATCATTCATAGTGAACTATTATAGCTATAGACTTAGAGGTCCTTAGAGAGTGTATGACCTAATTTTTAAAAAGTGCATAACTTAAGAAGAAAATATTACTCCCATATTTGTATCTAGTGCAATGGGTTTTATGTTTATATTTTTTTATAGATTAACTAAAACAAGTTGGCTAGTTAACTTTTTATTACTATACTACAAGTATAAACAAGTCTATTTCTTTATTTAAAAAAAATCAAACTGTCTCGTTTCAAGTGATAAAAATACTTGCATAACTCTTTTGATCATACAACTTCTTAATTACATTGTATTCAATAATCAATTACTAAATATGAACAAGCAAATGAAGATAACTCCATTGTAAAGAAGTAAGGAAAGATAACTCAATAAACTGTAATAATCTTCTTCCCTGAACTCTTTTCAAATGCTTTTATAATATCTTATTGATAACTTTGAAAGTCAGCTTCATTATTTTTCTTTTCTAAACATGTGAATTAACTTATTTTTTTTCATTGAAATTCATGAGAAGAATAAAAGAATAGGACAAATAAATACCCCCTCCCAGCCATAACCCTTGCCTTACATGCAGGTGACATAAAATATTGTTAAAAATGACAGCCTAATGTTTTTTCCTAAATATGCAGTTTGTTTTTATTCTGTGTCAGTAGACGTTTTTTAAACATTTTATATACATGAACACTAAATCACAATTTTAGGCCACATCCTACATTAAGAACCCCTTTATATGATGTCCGAAGAAAAGTTTTAAATGGTACATATGTATATGCATTAACACTATATGGCCATATTGTCCCCATCCCCATCCCTACTACCTGAACCCCTGACTCAGGGGCCTATGAATTTCAAAATTTAGGTAGAGGAGTTTGTGGAGATCATAATCATGCATTCAAGTTTTTTCCCACGTGTGTGGGAGTAAAGAAGACGATTTAATACATTTTCACTATATGACTGAATTGGCCCCACCCTAGGGCCTTAACCCCTGTCCCAGGGTCATGAATTTACAATTTAGGTAGAGGAAGTCCGTAGACATCATAACCATGGCTTCAGTTTTATTCAAATAATATGGGAGAAAGAAGAAGATTTTCCTAAGATTTAATATATTTTCACTATATGGCCAAAGTGGCCCTTACCCTAGAGCCTGAACACCTGACCTAGAGGCCATACATTTCACAATTTTGGTGAAGGGCTTCCTGGACATCATAACCATTCTTTCAGTATGTTCCCTCACATGAGTGGGAGTAGAGAAGAATATTTTTGAAAATTTGGCTTTTTTTGCATATTTGGCCCCGCCTGGGCCCCCGGGGATGATAGAGCTATGAATTTCATGATTTTGATTTCTCTTACCGTAGAGATGCTTCACACCAAAAATGGCAGTATTTCAGGAAGAAGTTAAAAATGTAAAATTGTTAAAACATGACGCATACCGCACAACGCACGACGACAGACGAAACCCTAAATGCAATAGGTTGCCTGAGTGACTCAGGTGACTCAGGTGACCTAATAAGTGTATTTATAAAGTAAGCCAATTTTATATTTCAAAAGTAAAAGTGTGCAATACATACCATCAGATTTCAGTTCTTTCAGTACTTTGATTTCACACAATCTATGTGGCAGTAGCTGTCCTAAATCAAAGTCTGCCGCAAGGTAAATGTATACAATCATGTATCGTCATGAAAGTTGTCAAAATGACAAAATAGAGAGATACAGAACACTCCTTGGTTACCTTGAATAAATCAACGTCGTTATTTACAAATTGTGAAACAAAATTTAGTTTCATTAATTAAATAATCAAGTATGTGTTACCTCCTCCCAATCCCATTAGGGAACCAGTTGTTAAATTCTAATTATATACACATCGCTAGTTTATCAAATATATGAATACATTTACGTACCAGGATGTTCAAAACCATCCCTACCCCAAGAAAAGAAAAACAGATCGAGAACCAAACATCGCCAAGTACTTTTGAAATAAAATGGATAGGGGTTCTATTGGTTACAATATGACATTTTTTGTCATTAATTGACAGTGTCTAACCGACCCAGTTTGTTCAAGCCTACCATGTTTAGAATAAAATTTACTTTCCTTGATAGTTCTTTCTTTAAGGAGGCTGGGGGTCAAAATATAATATAATATAAAACCATCAGATTAATTTGAACATTTTATACGCGATTTCTGAAGCTATCAACTACTATTTGATAAAGAAAAATTTCATATGTTTTAATATAAAATTTCACCACTTCCTATTATCTTAATATGGAGCTCTTCTTTTAAAGGAGATCAATATTGTCTAAAATGGCAGCCAACCCCCAGCCCCCTTAAAAATATCTTTTAAAAATATAGGCGCATGATTATGGACGTTTGATTCAATTGCTCAATAATTAATATTATTGATACATGAGTTATGTGTGTACTCATTTAAATATTGTATTGAAGTATTGCAAGTTGAAGTATATTGAAATAAATACTACAAAACAAGTGAAATGAATGGTTGGTACTTTTTAAGGCTTCTAAATAATTACAAATCGTTACAGGGTGTAATATTCGTAACTCTTCGCCTGTACAAAACCCACTATCAGTTTAATTGCTACCTGCCTACATTGATTTCATCAAACTAATGATAACCATAAAATGGTACAAGGAGTTGTTTTTAAAATATCTTAAAGTAACCCCACAAAATTTCTTTAGATACGTGATTTTTTTTTAATCCGTTTTTGGAAAATTTCCTACTAAACGACTTTCACAATACAATGTACATCTTGTTATAACAGATTGTATATTGACGTTTAATATCAATCCGGTAAATATCAATACATTTTTTTTAATTTTGTGCACCTAATGTCCACTAACCCCACCTCTTTTCCTCATGTCTTTAGATTGTAAGCACGATACATGTATTTTTGCTCTCTCTCTCTCTCTCTCTCTCTCTCTCTCTCTCGTTTGTCTTTTTGACACCGTCTTCTTTCTTCTTGTTTTGCAATCTAACTTTATTTATTTTTATAAACACCAACTATATAAAACACTGTAATATAAGGAAATGCGATAAATTACGCTCATAAAAACCATCTTTACAAGCACGGAACAACGAAAAACCATTAACACTTCCTAAGATTTTTGATTATTTATTGCAAGAACAAGTTCATTCTTCAACTTTGCATCATAAATATAATGTAACGGTATAACATGAGCATTTGTAAAATATTGCTCTATAAAGTGTCCAGACAATAAACATAGCATTGAGTGCACGAGTTCAAAGTTCTCATATTCAAAAACATGGTCGGATACCAACTTGTGATCACGTCTTTTACTAATCTGATATGTAAAAGAAGAAATAAAAATATACAAAAGCTAACTTTATCTATCAAGAATGATTTGTGGTTTCGTGAAATTCACTTCAAAAAACGTTTAGTGACTTTTACATCTTCCATCAAATACATGGAAACAATTATTTGAACACTACATTCTCTAAAGTAGTGCGTGTTTTATGAAATAAAATTATATTTGATATTAAGTTAAAAATATACCATTTTGTGTAACATGTATTTGATAATTTTGTAAATGAAAAGAAAACATAAAATTTGATACATTGTTTTCCAAAATTAATGGTCAACTAAACCCCTGTGAAAATGACTATTAAAAAAATTATCACGAAAAGAAACATGGAGATATCCAAAATTAAGGAAATGCACTTCAAAATTCTAAACATCTAGGAAAAAAAATAAATTCAAGATTAAAGTAGAAAATCTTATAAAATGTTGTAAATTTTAAAACATCCAGCTCTTTTTAAAGATTCTCAAAACATCGGTGGGGGGAAACCCCCTCTTTAATCAGACTGGAACTTCTGGTATTTTTCTCTCCATCATTTTAAACACTTTTTAATCTCAGATTGTTTATGAAAGACCTTAACATACAATAAGTAGCCAGAGAATCCTGTTTGCAAGCCTCAAAATGAGGATGAGATCCTTCTAGGTCTTCAGTGCTCTTATCTCTTTTTCTAACACCGTCGTCACTCGAATGGCCTCGCTGGCTTTTTGCCCGCCGATGTTTTTCAGTGCAACAAGAGCAGCCTCCCTGACGTTGGAAATAATATCATTTCTCCTAAGTAAGAGAGAAATATATGAATCATGAAACATGAATTTATAATTTTTTATTTTTCAACTTCTTCTAGTGAATTTTTAATCAGAAAATGACGAATGCTAAAAATTTCTCTCCCGGGCATAGCATGAAGTAAATACATTAAGTGATGTAAAAAAAAAAAAACTAAACATAGAAGAATCTCATTAAGGATCCTTTTTCAGTTTTAGTGAACCAGCCATGCAGGTAAAACAAGGAATTTGACATGTCTATTATGCATGTGTATTGGAATGGCCCATAAAGGGAATGGCTCGTGGAAAACCAGATAGAAATAAGAAGATTTGTGTGGTTGGAATAAAATGTTAATTTGTTAAATTCTTAGACCGTGGCACTTTAATAATTCTATTTTTTTCTTTTAGATAACAATAAAAAGCTTCCAAATTTTGACAATACGTTAACATGACACACTGATCAATCACGTTTATAAAAATAACAACGTTTTGCAATAGACATACATGTATACTATGACACAATGCAGTTGTTTGGGGGTTTTTAAATTAGAAATAAATAATGATTAAAAACTCAAAATTTTGCTATGAAAAATTTGAAAGTTTTAATCAAATAATTCATAGTTTTTGGTCCGGGGTGGAGGGAAGGGGCTGACCTACCACAGATTTACCAGAGCCTCCACCGCCTGCGTGGCCTTGACATGACCCAGCGCCAGGCAGGCCGCCTCACGGACCACTCTGTCCTTGGACTTCAGACTCTTCCTTAGGTTGACGATGGTCGTGATGTCATTGGAGCCCGTTCTGGCCAGAGATATGATGGCCACCGCCTGTATGTTGACGTCACTGTCGGTCAAAAGGTCAATCAGTGCCTGGATAACGGTGGCGCTTTTGTACTTGCCTTCAATGAGTGAACATAGGTAAAAAATATAATTAAAGATTTATAATTATGTTTTTGACAAAGGTTCTCTCTATGTGGTGATTATATTTTTGTACACCTGTGTATAACTTCAACACGTTGTGTCGACATTCACAATTCAATGCGTATATTTGGAGCGGGGGTAGAGGTGGGAGACTAATTTTAAAAATAAACCAAAGTTAGTGATCTGAAAAAAAAATATAAATTTAGCAAAAAAATAAATATATAAGTATGGTATTGATAGTATTCTGTGATCATCTGATATTGTACGAAATGAATTTTAATATCGGAAATATTAAAACCGGACATGTTATTTCAAAGGTACAAAAATGTATTCGAAAAAAGAATTTTATTTTATTATTAATAATTAGATGGTTGGACATATAATATGACACATATTTTTAAGTGTAATATACGGACATGGATCCAGAATTTTTTCCCAAAGATGAGTGTCTAATTATTAGAAAAATCCTTTTTTGCAGAAATAATAAAAATAGAAGCCATATGGGGGCAATATCTCAAAGGCCGGGGGTTCCAAACCACGCTCTTACCCCTTTCTCTAGTAGACCCGCTGTATAATACATATTCCGTGAATTTGGTCATTCTGTGTTCCACTTACCCAGGTTCTCGATGGCCTGTACTCTGACAGAGGAGTCCATGCTAAACACCTCTCTCATTGCGTAACTCTCACGTGCCTGTTCCTGGACCCTCAGCCACAGCGGGTGTATGACGTCATCCACGCTACAGAATTCTGTCAGGAAGAGCAGTCAAAAGCGTTGTCTACCAAACTACGAGACTCGTAGACTTCTCATGAATGTTAATTTATTATAATTTTATCACTGTCTCCATGTTTTACTTCTTACAGCAACAAGTTTTCATATGACAGTGATGGACAAGAATGCTAAATAGTTCTTTATATACGTTCTATCTATTCAAATGAAAATTGTTTAACAGTCAAAATAAATTAAGGGTTTGAATGCTTACCCAGATATTTCTCTTTCTTCAACATGTTGTCACCGCTGTCTACCATCATCTCCCGATGAAGAATTGACAGCAGCCACTCCGTGTCCTTTTCACCAAACGTCTCTTCAAAGTCAGTTTTAAAGTCGCCAAGGATTTTATTCCTAAACCTAGAAATAACATGTAAAAGGCTTACAATTCATCAATATTCCTTGAGTACCAAATTTTGTGGATTTCGTAAAAATTTAATTAAAATTAGAACTTACATCCGCCCCCCCCCCCCCCCCCCCCCCCCCGGTTTTTGATACGTTGCGACACATCGAAAATCGGGGAGCGGGCGGAAGTTTTAATTCTAATTAGATTAATTTCGCAGCTGAGTCGATCCGCGAAATTACACCAAAGAAATACGATGTCTGATATCGTAATGTTTTTATTAATAGGATCGTTATTACCGAATTTGCGTATTTTTAAAGCATGGATTTTCAGTAAATCCACAAATATGGACGCTCTCGATTAAGGAATTATAATTGTGGAATTTTTAAGAGTGAAGTCACTTTTAAAAATCCCGTGTGTTTGTCCTTTCTCGAGCGACAAACGAAAAAGTACCTTACTCAAATGTTTTTTATTGAAATCATAGTATTTTCAAATTTCCCTTTATCTTCAATGAACAATGCACAATGGTTACAGTATTGAATTCCAAAGCAATTTTGGGGAACAAATTTACCGAACCAATGCATGGACATGCAAAGTCTAAATACTGGGCTGAGAAAGGATATTGCAAACAACCATTTTAACTGGTCTTAGCCTGGCCATGTGTATGCATATCATAACGTTTGTTATTAATAAAAAGTAAGTACTTATAAGCTTTCTTACAAGAGCTTCTTTATTAAAAATATGATTCATATTCTTCTAATGTAAGTAGTAAATATGAATACCAGTCACCATTGTCTCACTTCTTGAAAAGAATTATTTTACGCAATGCATTAAAATGTGTGCAGAGGTCTGCACCCTATCATACATGTATACATCCGCTGCGACTGATCATCAAGAGAACTTGATTATAAGTCAGTTCCCAAAATCACTTACATTCTGTTGTATTATCCATCAAAATTTCATACAAACATACAAAATGTAATTAAAACGTATCAAACCCATCCTTGTACAGAGGTCATAAGACCACATTGTAATTGCAGTGACAAGATCATACCTGTCCCAGGTAATGGTGGTTTCTTTCCCAAAGGACTGACTCCAATAATTACTAGCATCCTCTAGGTGCAGTCTAGACATCTTTGTTTTGGACAGGCTTTGGTTTAAGTTTGTTAAGGTCTTTTGTCTCTTAAATGCTTTTCTTGCAGCTGGTAAAAGAAAGACAACCAATACATGTTTTACTTACATGTACAAACATTGCGTTGCATTTGAAAAATTTAGCTAAGAATGTATTTTTTTACAATGGAAATCCCAAATTTCACATACTAGTATTACAAGTGGAAACAACATGTTTATATTTTAGAATTAAATTTATACCAAATAGGGCTCATGGACAAGTGTGTCAAGTAGAAAGGTAAAACAATGCAATGATTTTATACATGTATCACATACTCTTTATTTTTTTTTAACAAATGACAATTTGAAAAAATGACTATCAATTCAAAGAGACAATTATTAAGCAACAAGATAATCTATTCAATCAACAAATAAACAAATTAAGAGGGGAGACTGATTTATTATAAATCCCTCTCTACACTCCTACCCTTCTATCACTGAATTACAGGAACGAGTTCCATTGCTATCAGAAGTACCAGTTTTGGGTTTTGGGGATACATGCAATGAAAATTTACAGAAAATCTTTCATCTGCTCACATGACTGTTTTTCAAGAAAGTAAACACATCAAATGAAAACAAAATGCACACTGTGAGAAAAGAAATCACATGCAGTAATTAAATCTATGTTGTTAAATGTTCAAACTTTCAATGAAATTTATAGATGACCTTCATTCAAGAAGAGCACACAAGAATGGGTCTTCAAACAAAGTATTACAAGTTAATTAGGATTTTTGCAGGTTAAAGTGGCATTTTGTTCAAAAATTATTTTTTCGATTTTAATGTTTACAACTCTTTGTAAGTAAGGCATTTTTAATAGGCATCCAAAATTTGAGTGTCATTCGTTGAGTTATAAGCGAGTTTCAGAGCTTATAATTCTTTGCTATGTAAACAAAGCTTTTGTTTACAATTTGAATTTCGAAGTGAAAATTTAAGTTGAGGACCTAAAATGAATGTGTTAACTGTATGAAATGTTTATTTATGCTTAAAATTAATAAGAAGATAGACAAATCAGCTTGAAAAAGATTGTTTACTGGTATATTGAACCTATGTAAACATAAAAACAGGACACGAGCCTTGTTTACATGAAAATGAATTGTTAAACCTGTATTTGGCTTATTACTCTTTGGCCGACTCTTAAATTTAATTTGATCATTATAAATGCATTCCTAAAGCATTGTAAATAATATAAACAGAAAAATAGAATTTGACCAAAATCGTGACCCCCTTTTAAAAAAGGTTTCAGACATCTTCCTTTTCACATCAGTTAATAAAATTCATGATTGCATAGTGAAAGTAGTGATTGCTGAAAATTATTGTTTATAATGCTGAAGGACAGAATTCAAACCTAGAACCATTTTCATTAGCCAGGTGATATATAATATATTGTTCATCACCCTTCAAGTTGGTAGCTGCAGAACTGTAGCTCAAAGGGAAACTCGAGCTGAAGGACATGCTGAGTCCATCGACCCGAATTTCCTGTAAAGGTACAGTTAAGCAACTACAAGACCTTTGCTTTACAGATAATCCTTGAACAGGAAGATGCTTCTACAAGTACACGATGTGAACTATAAATAGTTTGTAGTGACAATAAGAAAAGCTATTTCTCATAAAGGAGGCTGGGTGGTCAATGGGTGAATTACAATTAGACTGAGCCATATAAACTCATATACATGTATTCTGATTTTTATAGCTCTAGCATTTGAATTTTAATGATCCAGTTGGAACATTCTCTAGTTCCTGTCTTTACATGGTATAATTACACAGATCAGGAATGCTTTTTTTTCCAGAAGGTCCAAACAGCCTAGAAATGGCAATGACCATCCCACCCCTTTAACAGCTATAAATGTACTAGAGTGAAAAAAGAAGTGCTTTAAATCATTAAGCAGTAGTTAGTTCTCAGTTTTCAACCCAGTAGGTTACCTGTTGCCTTGTTTTCTCCAGGGTTCTTTGTTTCTAATACCAAAGAAGTTAGAAATATAATATATATGCTATATAAAGGATTAAGAAATGAGATACTAATTGTACATGTAGCTAGTATTATCAAGTTTTAATTTAACATATAATGGAGTATAATGAGAAAATCTTATCCACAGAAATTATATACAGTTGCAAACAGTTGTAGATAGTCTAATTAATTTATTCTCACAATATAATAAATGTAATTTATTTAAGAAAAATATCTCTTTCCATTTTATTTGCAGCAAAAAATTGTTTACTTATGTATAAAAAACTCCATCAGTTACTTCTCTTTGCATGAAAAAAATGACATTGTACAACATTCCCCCTTAATCAATTAGCTCAATGGATGTTTAACTAATATTAAGGTCAAAAAAAAAAATATATGTTAAAATGTTTAAGGTATCCTTAAAATTCCATTGACATGTTATTGTCTTTTAAGTGCATGTTTATACATGTAATTTTTTTTTCATTTAGGTTTAAAACAATAATAGCCACAATTCATATCTCTAGTGTTGATAAATTGTGTATATTTATATATTATTTACTGTAATTATATAAGGTTCCTCACTACACCTTGAAATAGTTTCTCAAATCAGCAGAAAATTACTTGATTATGATAGATAGCATGATGGATTAGAAGTATATGTGTCAAATAGGCGAAAAAAATGTGCAATTTTAGATAAAAAATTATATTTTCAAAAATTTTATTCAGAAAACATGAACAAAAGCCCAAGGCGGCTTCGAACTCATGACCTGCGGTTCACAAGCCTGATACTTTAACCACTGAGCTATTACGATATAATACGTCTAAATCGATTGATAAAAACAGTTTAACAAAACATTTAAATCTCCATCTTGTGAAGTAGTGTCTTAAAAAGTATAAGTCTCGGTGTAGTGAAGTACCTTAAAAAATATTCAAGTATGGTAAAATTGCAAAAAGCATCCCTTGCAGTTTTGTTCTAACAGTCTCTATCGGTTATATAAGAATAACTGATATCACAGCACAAGTTAAATTCGTCATTCAGGATTTTATTTTCTTGCAAATTAATACATAACTGGTGGAACTAAGTACTCAAGTAAAATAATTCAGAATCTACAGGTAATAAGATGTAGCTATGTTGTGATATCTTACAATTAATATATACAAAATATACTATATATGCACGAGCAATACTGACTCAGAGAAAAAAAACCCAGACATATTGAAAACAAGATGTACAAGCATAAAGGAGAATCAATATATATTCATTAAAATTGCAATGATTTTTTTATATCATATTCTAAAGATTAAACTGTACAATTCCTATATTTGAATCTTAATTTAAATTTTATGAAGAAATTCACAAACCCTTTTTACTTCCGTCTGCTTTTTCCTGTTCAATCTCACTCTGGACTTCTTCCCACACCCTGTCCACAAATTCTTTACTTTCACTTTCCAAATCATTGTTTAGAGAAAACCACTCAAATCCAGCTAACTGCAGTTTCCTAATTGATTAAGACAAGGCAAAAAAAAACAAGGATCAATCTTTATTTATTTTTGTCATCACATCAAAATTACCATTACATGCATATGGTTTTGATTCAAGGTTAATTTTACAGGGTTTTTTATGTATATGCATGGTTTTTTTTTTCTCACATAAATAAAAAAAAATCCATGATTGAAGGAAAAAACTGTTTGATGAGGTGAAATTGCTTTCAATATGGCGATGTCCAGGGCTGCATTTTACAAAAGAACTTACGAATTACGACCAAATTCATGAATGTTTATTAATCACAAACAAATCAATGTTTTATTGTAATATCTGTAAAATATGATAATGGAAATCAAAATAGTTGTAAATAAATGGTTTGATATAAATTTTGTTCATTAAAGACCATTCCATGAGACTGTAAATATTTACGACTTTGTCGTAAGCTCTTTTGTAAAACGCAGCCCATATATTCTAGTATATTTTTTTATTATTTGTGTTTTAAATTTAGTCAATTTGATAAAAATTCTCTCAAATACCGGTAAATTAAAGTACTAGTAGCCAATAATTGTTACATAATTAAGACACCACATCACATGGAGCCATTCAAAACAATATACCGGTAATAATGCTGATAGAAAAATAATTAACAAACTCTCAGCTCTGAAAATATTTCGCAATGGCTAAGATTCCTTCATGACAATCATTGAAAATCAAGCACTTGATAAACACAGATTGACA
The DNA here is from genome assembly GCA_015776775.1 of Magallana hongkongensis. Classification (NCBI taxonomy): domain Eukaryota; kingdom Metazoa; phylum Mollusca; class Bivalvia; order Ostreida; family Ostreidae; genus Magallana; species Magallana hongkongensis. The sequence goes on from CM027466.1 coordinate 22,569,967, forward strand.
AACAGATTCACATAAATATACATGTACTTACATTCCATTGTCCATGTGGGCCAGTAGATCCTCTCTTTCATTGAGTTGAACTGGGAAAATGTTCTTTTTAGATACGTAAGCCAGAGCCAACTGATCTTGGCAGAGTTTGGATGCCACAGATGAATCACTCATGATGAAGACAAATATCTAATATATTAAAAAGATAATTGATACATTGATTATGCATTTTATTAATCTTCAGAACATATTAGAAATATACCTTTCATTTTGCTCTTTGTTATCTGTCGCTGCTCATAAAAATAAGAGGTCTAATTTTTAAGTTAGACTGTTTGATAACATTGCCATCAAAATATATGAATCATGGTCAAAGGCCAAGCTTTAAAAATCCTTCAATTGCAGTTCCTGACTTACAATTTTCAGAATGGGTAGGTATAACTCTTTTTATTTCTGTTTATTTAATCTTAATTTTTTTGGTCTTTAATTTTTGTGATAGTCTAAATTACTACTACTATGTTTTTAATATCCCGTTTGAACATCTTTTTCACTCAGATTTTTTTTACTGTGAGCTGTGTTGACACACACACACACACACACACACACACACACACATATATATATATATATATATATATATATATATATATTATATATATATATATATATATATATATATATATATATATATATATATATATATATAAAAAAAAGAAACACAAAACAAATTTTTGATATGTGGAAAATGGACATTTTCAATGGGTCCGCAGGTACCTGATAACAAACATTGTTTTCATGTAGGGCCAAATAGATTTAGATATTGTTTATAATTATTATAATTTATATGTAAGTACTGTACATCGATCAATCTGTGTTTTGACAAATATATCTATTTTTGTTTTAATTCTCTTATATCAGTTGAATAATTAGTAATAAATAATCAACATGTAACGTTACCTTACAATCTACAATAATTCTTCCAATGGCATTGAAGATGTCAGTTCCCGCTGTGGCCTCACTGTCTGCTGTCCATGCATGGATTCCCTTTTTACCAATCATATCTGAAAACAGTCTGGAAACTTGCCAATACTATCCAAACATTTAAGTTATATTTAAAGTAAATCCACCCTCCTGTGACGTCATACATTTTACATAAACCATGAATTCATTAAAATTCTTGCAAGTAGGTTTGTAATTTCTATGTTATCATAGGTGCACATCAAAAACTCAAATCATTGTTCACTTGGAGATATTTAATAAGCATTTTTCATCCTTATATTCGAATAATTCAATAATAACAAAGGGAAATAACTCTTTTCTACTTTTCTCTAAGTGATATATCTAAATGCTATAATTTTTCTAATGTAAACAATTTTTTCTTTTTTTTTTAATTAATTTTAGTTTTCTGGCAAAGTAAGCAATAAAATTAAAATAGACAAACAAAGTATCCATCCACTTATACTTAATTTTAAAACAAAAAAAAGTGTGCTTTTCAGATGATAATTTCAGCCTTTGGTTTTTATTACCTTACATCTTAAATAGTATGGATACATATATATTTTATTTATTTTGTGATGAAATTGAAGTCCAATAAGTTAAAAAAAAGTTAAGTTTTTAACTTTAAACCCATGATTTTATAGGTACAGAGTTACCTTAAGGAGGCCGATTTGGGTTTTTTTGCGGAAAAACTACAATAGCATAACTCTTTATTTTTTAACCATATGTAATTTAAACCAACTCTAGTTTATTTGCGAAGGTTCATGAAAATTGACCGTTTGGTTCTTTTTAGGGACCATCTCAAAATAGAGGTACATTTACTATAGGAATATATAAGAAAATGTCATTTTCCGCACATCAAAGCAGTTTTAAAAAATACTACAATAGCTTTTTTTCTCATATTGACATACATGATTAGTAATATCATTTCCAACCTTATATGTAAAAAACACAAAATTCTACCGTCTGGTTTTTAGTGGGGGCCATCTCAAAATATTAAAATGCACCAAATTTTGCTATATATTTGGATCATCACGATTGATGATTGGTATAATGGATTCATTCTAAAAATGAGGAAAATGTCCTCGAGGATAGCATCATTCTGTATATAAAATTTAATCAGCGTACAATTTTTACTTTTTCTTTTATGTTATTTCTTATAACGTACTCCTACAAAGCTTCATTTCATCATAACGTCATAAAAGCGCAATAGCAATGCTCCCCTACCGCACAACGTAAAAAATCGTGTTAAAAATAAAAATGTCCTTTAACAATCTAAATATTTTTATCTGTATTTTGTTTATTGTGTTCAATTTTATAAATGATATCGAAAAAAATTCATAAGAAGTATAAATCAACTGTATTATATTAGAATGCGCAAAAACATGTGCAATGCAAACTAAAGTCGGCCTCCTTAAGGAATAAGGAATCTTTCTTTGAGTATTATGAGGTGATAATTTCGGTCGGAGCGTGGTCAAATCCAATATTAAAGCCTGAAGGGCTTTATGATAGATTTGACCATGCACCGACTGAAATTTTCACCTCAGAATATTCAAAGAACGATTCCTTATTACTTATATGTATATACGTGTATTTTTCCAGTTTGTTCACTTTAAAACAACATTATTTTAAAGCCACTATTCTTTATGTAGCACATGCTATGTATTACTAGATAGCGCAGCCAATACTGTTTTTTTGGTTATGCTATAAGACACCCCCATTTTGTGTCACTCATGTTCTATGAAGTTTTTAGATTTTATGGTTCAAAATTGATTCGTAATGTTACATGTATCACAAAGACTGTTGAAAATGTAAAAAGGTTGGTCATATAACCTACGTCACCTAACGTTACATTCATGACCGTCCAGCAGATTGTCAAATATATGTAACAATGTATAATGCAGTGGCATTTTCTTTTGAGAAGTGGACAGGCTAAGACTGTCCACTTCTCAAAAGAGAATGGGATTGTGGGCCGATAACTGTTGGTCCACAATCCTATTCTTTATTGATCATTTTAAAAAAAAATAAGAGGAATATATAAAATAGTAGAAAATAAACTGGACCTTTCAATTTGATGGCGACAGCTGCATCTTCCGCGTCGTAGCTTATCATCACGTCGTATTGGACTTTTCCCGCGGTGACCATAGCAAGTTTCCCCTTTAACTTTTCACTCTGTAGCGCCATTCTGTCTGTCTTTCTTTTTAACTATAAACTTATATATATTAAACGCAATTCGAGAGAGAAAATTAGTTCGGAGGATGGGTTTTCGCCAGTTCCGTGACTGTAAATCCGTGTCACAAAGGTAAACATTTGGATATTGAATCAATCTCACTTTTCAGAAGAGCTACTATGAAGAACGACGACTCCTGGTCAAGTCAACAGAAGTGCACTACGAATAGGCATGAATATGTTGAATAAATTCTGAATGTTTTAATAAATATTTAAATGGAAATTAATCATTTATGGTCTAAAAGTGTTGCATTCTTCCGTTACTTGACCCTCAATCCTCATTCTAATGAATTTAAAAAACAATATTAAGTATTAAAAATACTATATTTTCATAACCATTTCTTTATGTGATGGTTATTAATAATGATAATATATATTTATCACATGTTTATCCCAATATTATTACTTATTAGGTTTGTTACTGACTGTTTAAAGAAATTTGTGGGGTCGGTAAAGTCCATAGAAGGCGAGGCGGAGCCGAGCCTTCTATGGATTTTACCGACCCCACAAATTTCTTTAAACAGTCAGTAACAAACCTAATAAGTGTTTTGTTTTGTCGAGGACCTAAAGTTTGATATGTAAACAAACGTTTGTGTAGAAAATCAGTTCAAATAACGTTACGTCCGCCATGTTCCGCTATAAATTTTGACGCTTGCCTTTTAAAGAAATTTGTAAGGCAACCACGTGACGCGTTTCATCCAATGACGTCGCGACATTCTAGTCCGAGGCAAAACAAACGGTGGATATCAGTCATGGGATAAATTTTTGATATTCCACTGTGTGTTCTTACGCCACGTGACGTCATAGTTAATCATTACGTAGGTTTAGACGGTTGGTTGACGTAGAATGAAAAAGTAAATAATCAATTAACCCCTTCACGGTAACTGCGGTATTGCTCTTTTGCAGGGCAAAATGACATAATTTGGTGAAATATGACGTAACGTCAATTGTTTCATTTACGTCATTTAATTATCTACCTACTGAAATTTCGGCAAAGTATATCATTTTGCCCTGCAAGATAGCAGTACCGCAGTTATCGTGAAGGGGTCTATTCAGTTGAGGGGTGTTGAGAGAAACATTTAATGTTGTTTCAGTTATTTGTCATGAATTCATCAAAAAAATGTTCGAAAATAAATGTCTGTTAGTTAAACTTCAAGGAACTTTTTTTCCATGCGTAACGTTGTTGACGTGTTGAAAATAATGTGTTGTGTGGCTCACAATCACAATTTTTACAGAAAAAGTTCGGATTAACAAAATACTCGGTAACACATGTGATAAAAAGAATCTCTCATGATTTGCGATGGTATATGATTTTTATCCAACTCGTTGTGTGTTTTCTATCCCCTCGCCAAGGCTCGGGGATAGAAAACACACAACTCGTTGGATAAAAATCATATACCATCGCAAATCATGAGAGATCCTATATTTATTATAATCATTTATTTTATTCAATGAATCTGATAGTTTTTTAGTGATTTTGAGACTTCTGAAAAAAGGGCGAAAGACTGTGACGTGTATACGCAGTCGAGAAAAGCTTAATGATCTTTTATTATTATTTTTTTTTCATTATTTTATATTGTTTATATGTATAATTTATTAGAATGCTCGTATAATGCATTTACAATTTCATCAAATGCTTATAGTGTACACTGATTTTGATTTATTTGAACTTATTTCTCTTAGTTTGTTAATTACTTTTTATGGATGCATTAAAATATTCTGTATTTCTAGAAGGTAAGAAACAAGTAAGAAAGAAGCATATATACATATAGACCCCAAATGGCATAAAAGTCAGCACTGTCATTGGAATTCGAGGACCTTAATTTTTGCAAGATAAAATATTTGTCAAATGACAAGCAATATTGAGAAACTCCTTCATTGGCCATCTTTGCTAATTAAATGTCCAATAAGTTATTCTCATCTTTCAGTAGGATTTTTTAAATCGAACAAATTTGTGATGATGCAAATTTACATCGCCATTTGGATATTCAGGGTTTTCCCCCTTTTTAAAGACGCCGTTTTTCTTTCTTTCTTTTTTTTTTTTTTTTTTTTTTTTTTTTTTTTTTTTTTTTTTTTTTTTTGGTCAGGCCATCGGTCAAGGCAAAAATTCGGTCATTCAACGCTTCACTCGGCAAGTGGATGCTCAATTATTTTGGCGCCACATCGTTCATGTAAAAAAAAATCATGATATAAAGTCAGGCTCCGGTGGAAGTTGGGGAGTCTATTGGTTAAATGCGATCTCTCAATGTGTTCCATTGATAGATTTATTGAGGAAAAGTCACAAATAATCAGTTTGTCTTGACAGAGATCATAATGAACTTCAGAATTTATAATTAAGACGCCGAAGAATTTATTCTGCCCAGGTGAGAAATTCAATATATTTTTGCAAAACCACAAATCAAAATAAAAAATCAAAGCGCATAAAGAAAAGAACTTTCTTCGTATACGACATATCTGTTGATCGCCGTGTTTCCACAATGATAATGATTAATTAATTTATTAATTAATTACATCGATAGTCTTCATTGGCACAAACAGCACGCGTACATTTCGTCGCTTTTGTTTATGGACAGTCTCGATACTTACCTTGGGGCTATACACGATGCGCGTTCGTGTGTGAGAGAGCGAGAGCGAGAGAGAGAGAGAGAGAAAGAGAAAGGGAGTCCAGTCGATCCTTGTATATACAATAACACGTACATTCGGGCGTGAAACTCATAATTGAATCTGACTCCGTCTGCAGTGCAACTGACTGTTATTACTTTTCGGGAACTTTATCACGACTCAACAAAAGTAAGTTTCTTTATAATGATACGCAATCTTAATTTCAAATTTATTTTTTTTTTTCTATTTTTCACACGATTTGTGTTACATGTCACGAAGCACGTGGGGAACCTTTGTAGGATATAGAATATTCTTACCGAGACTGTCGTTAATACAGAAGATTTTATATGTTTTCATTGTTTTAATTCAAATAATTAGTTTGAATCAATTTTTTACTTGAAAAATGTCGTTGAATTGTTCATGTGACATGGATAACACTTAGCGCTGTCATATTTCATCGAGAGAAATGACTTGTCGCACCTGCTCAAAATGACCACAATGGTCGACGGTGTATCGTGGATAAGGCCGGGGTCAAGAGAACCCATTACTCTCCCAGTCTGCGTATAGTGGGATAGGAAGGGACTGATTAATGCTATATTATTATATGTATTAATTACTTGTTTTGATACTCGCACCAATTGTTGGTAAGTAAGGAATTCCATAACAAATTTCATACTTTACATTCTATATAAATATATCATGATTCAAACGCGTCTTGAAGCCTATATCCCTGTGCTATGACATTATTTTCGAAGTTTTAAAGATTGATGAAGAGATGATCTTATTCTATAAATGCCCCTCCCCAACAGCAATTGTAATTGCATGTTAAATTCTTCATCTTGTGCTCAGCGTTTTCAGCGACGCATCTTTGGCTCGAGCTCTTTGAAATCAAACTGAATATCAAACAAATGCATAATCCTTACTTTATTTAATGAAACATATATATTTTAACACCCTTTTCTCCATCGTTAATAAATAAAGTCTTTTTAACATCTTTTTAACATTTTTGCTCGTATAAATCAAGGAGTTTTATACATGTGCACTATCTTTACATATATAAGAATTTCATATTATGATATTTGCCCAAATTCATTTTGTAGCCAGGACCTTTTAAACGTACTAACGTCGCTCGATCATATAATTTCATGTTTTTCGTTTTACTTGAGAGAGAGAGAGAGAGAGAGAGAGAGAGAGAGAGAGAGAGAGAGAGAGAGAGAGAGAGAGAGAGAGAGAGAGAGAGAGGAGAGACTTTTATAGTATTTATCGTCATTTTTCAACATGTCAGTGACTTTAATTGTTATAGTGTCGTTGTCTTTTTTTATGTCGGATTTCAACCCCCACAAAAACTGTGTACACCGTAAGAGAAAACACGAAGTCTAAAGAAGTCCATTAAGTAGACAAGAACAATAAAGTTCGGAACAAATTACAACCATCTATCAAGGCGTAAACTCCCCAAATATGTTGTCGATTTACGAGTGTCGAGTAGACTTGTGTTTTTTTCGTAAACGTACAAATTACAACACAACGATGCATCAAACTTATATAGATAGACTGCCTCGGTCTTCAATAATGGAGAATTAAAACTTTTACTCTAGGGGAAAAAATGGACCTGATTTTTTTTCCACGCAAATGTTTGACATTATTTCATGCCATCGCTAACAAAATGCTGACACCTCTCCTTTTTTTGAAGTTTCATAACTGATGAATTTCCCAGCTGTCGGCGGGTAACCCGTCCATCGTCTGCTTGACTTGCGTGACCTTAAGTGACATTAGCGACTCGGACTCGAGAATAGCCCAGTACCTCATCAAATTCACACCAGTCCTTAGATAAATTAACACGCACGTGTCCACTCCATGCACGTGTGCACAGGTCGTAAGACTAACAACCGCCATATACACCACCACCCACCCTTCTCGCCTTCGTCCGCAACAGAAAGAAATGCAACTTGTTCTCACTCTTCCGGAAAGTACGCTCCTTTCTTATGGAAAATCTAACTATCGTTTTATCTTACCTGTTCTTTTAAAACGTTCCTTGGCAGCGCTTCTGTTATATTTTCATCCCCATCATTATCCATCCTTGGCTAACAAATGTACCCCAAATCTTGGCTGAGTTTCGGCTCGGCTTCGATTAGTTAAATTTCAGTAAAAATATCAACACAAAAAAAGAAGTCAAATTAAAACCAAGCCGAATCAATATATTCTTGAAAAGGGTAAGTCTTAGACTGTTACCAACCCAAAGTACGGTACTGTAAGCAAAACTTTTGATGCTAATGTAATTTTTGTTATAAAGTTTACTTGATCATGAGTTGTTGATTCACATTTTTAATAATAATTTTATTAGAAAAAAAAACAAAACAACAAGCCATATGTGAATCCACCTACTAAAAAAAACTAAGTATCTCGTTTAAACACAGTGACGATTAATACTCGTATAAACTGGCTTTAAAATTAAATACGTATTATTTCTATGTCAATTAAAAATGTACCGTATTAGCATTCTCAACATAAACAATATATTTATCTTCGTTTGAGAGTAAAGTGCATCTGACAGTTAATCATGGGATCGGGGCTGACAGGTGTCCGCAGACGTGACAGGCATTACGAAGTCTGTTAACTTTCATGTGGAATCAACATTAAGCAAGAACTTAGCTTATAAGAGAGAGAGAGAGAGAGAGAGAGAGAGAGAGAGAGAGAGAGAGAGAGAGAGAGAGAGAGAATTATATGATACATGCAATGATTCGATGAGAGAGATTGAGAGATTACATGTAGGTGAATTAATCACTGAGTTATTACATTTTTTTAATACATGAATTAATCGCTGAGTTTTTTTTTTCATTTATTATACATATATATTCTCTCCGGCTTCGTTTTGCAAATACTGAGCAACAGAGTCACCGGAATTGCTGTCCAGCGTTGAAGTTTACAACACAGTATAAAACTAACAGAATCATTGTATTATGGACTACACTTCATCGCAGAACAACAATTGCAAGTAACTGTGAATAGAATACATAGAATACGGAAAGGAATAGTTACAATAATAGCCACTCCAAGACGTTCCTTGTTCAGATGGGACGCTTCAAAATCGAGATATAAAACCCAAAACCTGTCAAAAATCTGTCAGAAAGATTCGGACCGTGACATCATCAGAAGTCAGACCCCCTTAATTCATACCGTGCGACCTTTAATGTTTGCCTGTTGTCAAAGCCGTTCAAGGTCGATTCACGGACGTTTGTGTGAAATTATGCCGTAAAATGTGTAATACACGATTTTGACAAAGACTGTACGTTAGGTAAGAAACATGACGGACGCAGATTGCTATTGGAGAACACAGTTGTTTGAGTATGACATTGTTAATACAATGTCATAAAAAATATAAACAAAGCTGCGTTTGATGTGTACAGTAATTAATGTTTCCTCGTTAACCACAGCGAATTCATTTGGTTAATGCAACTTTCTGATTTGACGAATCTTGCACAAAGAAACAATGATATAGATATGCAATGGCCAAAGTTGTTTTTTTCAAAATTAGAAAGTAAAGTGATTTAAAGACGTCCCAAATTTCAAAACAACAGATCACATTCAAATTAAGATAAAGGCCAACTGTTTGTGGAAATGTGGCAAGCAGCTGTCCAGAATCTATCTCTAAGAGACTGTTTCCTGTTGTATCTTCTTTTGATATTCTAATAATAAATGCTTTCTCATGTTGCAATAATTGACGTTGTTTGTTTACTTGCTGTTGTTTGTGGTTGTAATAATTGTTGTTTGTTGTTGAAATAATTGATGTTTTTTGTTGTATTGTCAACGTTTCTGTATACAACGCCTTTTATTGTTTACTCGTTAGAACTAATGTTTAATAAAACCAATGGACATAAAAAAGAAATTACTTTAAGCATAAACATTTTTTTCCTATACAGATTATCATATCGATTATGATAGATTCAAAAATTAACGTTGATGATTTGCTTTCTTTTTAGAACGTAGTGTTGTTATAGTTTTGTTTCGTTTTAACTAAAAATGTTGTTGTTCAAGGGTAGTATATAATAGTTCATAAATATATCCAGAACTACATGGAACTAAAATTAAAGTTCAAACTCTACACGTTATTAATCCTCAGGGATGTTTAATCGTGTACTCAACTCGAAAATAGATACAAGTAAATACAAACAATTTTAAAAAACCAATAAATCAAATTGATGCTCGCTTTCAGGAGTGTCATATTTCGTTCAAGTTTTTTCTTTATATCTTCTCAGAAACGAGAAAGATTTTGGAAAATTACCATATCGTGATTTGTTGTAATGAAAAAAAAATAATTCAAGTGAAATTCATGATATTGTTTGTTTCTAAATGAAGTTCTTCTATTCATGGAGCGATAAGACATGTTCATTCCAGTGTCATTTCTAAAATCCCCTTTTTTACAATTAGCGAATGTGATGATTCACGCACTATATAGAGAAGTATTGCATGTTTAAAAAAAAATAGTATTTTAACCAAAACCATGATATGCGGTCACATTCTTTAAAGTCATCTAAATGCGATCACACAGAGTCTAATTACGTTGCATATTAAATTCCTAGTATTAATGAGCCTGGGTGATCAACACATTACCCATCCGATCTACCTTAAATTGTTCAGATATGAATTGTTAAGCTATAGACTATTATTCAGTGTTAAAAAATCATAAATATTAGCTTTTAAGTTTAAGTGTTTTCCTATATGTTTATACAAAGCTCTTCTTATAAAGGAGGTCGGTGCCATCTAAAAATGGCCGCGACAATCCATCCAGCCCTCATAGTTGTACATCCAAGAAATAAGGGTAATGTACACAGGTGCTTGGGGACAGGACCCAGCCCCACCCCCCCCCACCCCCACTGCAATTCAAACCCCGAGGTAGTTGACTTATATGATAGAATTCTCTTTAAGGTCAGACGACTCGTTCCTCAATTTTAGATAACTTTTTCCAGGAATTTGTTTACTTCTACTTTGACAAGCCTTCTTGCAAAAAATTAGGGTACCTTACCAGGCATTTCTGCAAAATACTAAAGTATGCAATTTCCTATATAATCTTCTTGAAAATACACTTAAATTGCTGATATTAAAATAAATACTTCTACACCACAGCAAAATTCACAATATTAGAACTATATCTCCGCCGGGGCGGGGCTTTGAATTCACGACCTCTAGAACCTATACGCTTCTGACAGTGAGCGGCCACAGTTCTAACCACTCGACCATCTAGACATATAACCACATCTAAGTAAACTTTGATCATTTTTAAAGTAATTATAAAATTAATATTTTTTATTGGAACTCTTTATTATGAGGAGATACAAAAAAGATTCTCGAGGAACGTGTCGTCTGACCTTAAAGCCATGTACACAACATCAACATGTTCCATTTTAAATATCTAAAAATTAACGGAAAATAAATGATCGTTTATTTTAAATAATTTTCAGATATTTGATATGAAACATGTTGTGTACATGACTTAAAAAGAATTTATATCAGAAAAGCGTCAACTACCCTGGGTGTCTAATTCGGGGGGGGGGCCGGGGGGGGGGTCCTGTCCTCAAGCACCTGTGGTAATGTATACTTAATGAGAGACAGAGAAAGATTATTCGTTTTCCATGCTTATTGCTTATATTGCATTGATGATATCAGAAGTTTTAATTCTAAATAAATTGTGTTTGCATAAAATAGAAACTAAATTCTGTGTTTTCTAGAGAGACCATTAAGAAAACATATCTGTTGCAAACATAAAACAATGATTTAAAAAAAAAGACTGAGGTTTCTAATGACCCTCATCTAAACTGTCACGCCATGTTAAGCCCTTCAACTACACCTGTTTTCGTCTTTTGCATAATTTCAAACTAAGGGGAATTATCTACATGATCATGTGCGGTTTTGCGTCCAAGCCATTTGTAACGTCTAATTTCAACAAATTTAGTCTTCATTTTAATTTTTTTTTTTTTTTTTGTTTACAGATGCGAAAATAGCAGACGACAATTGGTATAACGGTTTCCAGATATTGTAAAAAATGGTGACCCAGGCGCAGAGTGAGTTAGTCATTAATCACGATTTATTTTACTTTTTAATTCGCGAGAGAAAAAAAATTAAAATATTCGTAAAAAGAATGCTTCAAAAGCATACATGTATGCATCATGACCAGGTTCAAGAAAAAAAAATATTTGCATATTACATCACGTTTTCTTGAACAACGAATAGTTAATCTTTTTGTTGATTTATTACTTCAAATGACTTAAAACTTTTTAGCAGTTACAATTTATGAATCTACGGGGGCGTTATATTAATAATATAAAAATGCAGCTGTGTTTTTCATCTGCATGAAATCATTTTGTTTGCGTCCTCAAGCCCAAGCTTACGTAAAAAGTATTTGCATCTTGGTCGATGGAATAATTGTTCTTTTAGACAAAAGATCGTGATGTCAAAAGATGTCGGTCTACGCTATCAACATATTTCTTTTATGATCATTCTTATTTTGATTGGATAAATATACTTACATAATATGTCATTAAATCTAATATAATATGGTCTGGCGTGTACATGTATGTACAATTAAAATTTTCAAATGGACTAGGATTTTGATTTGGAAAAAAATCTCATATATCTATTACCAAATCTAACTTGTCTGTATGTACAGTACATGTACTATTGAAATTTCAAATGAATTAGAAATAAAATCATCAATCGAAGACCTTTATTTTTCTTTTTTCCCTTTCAGCGTACGGTTATGGTACCCTCGCCAATTTGTTATGTTGTCTCTGCTCCTTGGCGGGAGCTTTTATAATTCCTTTTGCCAAAAGACATAAAACTGCCTACAATGTCGTCCTGTCCGTCTTCATGGGGCTAGCTGTTGGCGCCCTGGCCAGCGACGCCATTCTTCATCTAGTTCCCGAGGTGAGTAGTGGGCCACCATCATTTGTCTTATTGTCCTTTTAGGTGACCCAATGCCATTTGCCTTAAATATTGTCCTTTACAAAAATTCAGATCATTGAGAACCAACATTAGTTTTGTTTGATACAAAAATTTTGATTCTCAACAATCTAAATTTTTGTAAAGAACACTAGGTTTCTTTGTGCTTTTGAATGACTTTTCACGGACATATTTCTGTTTATATAGTAAAGTAATTTCCAGAAATTTAATAAATATAATAAAGGAACTTATTCCACTCCCAACATTTTAAGGTAAGGTGCCTGTGATTGCATTGATCTTCATACAGGATAATTTCTAGAAATTCAACTTTTTTGGTAAATTATGCCTATTTATAATGTTAACACGAGTTTGCTGCCAATTTGGATATTTCTCTTAACTCGACATAAAACTAAAAGTTAATCGTAGAATAGCTAGTTTTAATTAAATTTTTTTTAACAATGAACTTAAATGACACATGAAGCTGAGTATTTAGCTTACAAACAACATATTAATTTTTGAGAAGAGTAAACCAGTTAATTTGATAAATTATGAAAGAGAAACAACGTAAAAAGAATATGCAAATCAAGACACTGTGTCAATGTCTCGGTCCTGAAGACATCAGTATTGCTTTTATATGTTTGTACAGTTTGCAGTAAACTTAGGATACGTGTTTTGTCTTAAACTTGAACTGATATAATAATTGCATGGTACTTTGTTGTTAACTTATTGTTACTAGAAGAGGGACTCGATTATAAAGAGGTTTCCGTAATTTGTGTTTTGAGTACACGAAATCCTTAATTTACTATTTTATAAAGAGTTTTTTTTCAGCAACTGAAGACTATTTTCCCTTACGTTATCGTCGGACTTAATCTGTTTATCCCGATATAGGCTCGATAGTTTTGTACTCTCTTCCAGAGGGGTCTGACACCCCACCCATCCCCCTTTCTAGATCTACACATAAGGATAGAGATATATGAACAAAGCGTACGCAATTGTGGGTTTTGAACAACGCCCTCTCGGAAACCTGCCTATTGTAGTCGAGTGAATCTTCCTGTCCAGTTTTCCATCTAATATCACCTTTTTAAATAGAGTTATTGATTTTTTTTATAAGTGACTACACGTGTTCATTTGCGTCATTCACATGCAATCGATATTGCAAGTTTGGTTTATGAAAGACGGATTGAAATTGTTTTGGAAAAATTTGATTAGGTGTCTCAGTTGTAACAAGATCTCGATCATTCAGCTATGAGAATATCACTTGGTATATATAGGTAAAATCTCTTATTTGATAAATTCTTTAGAAATGTGAACGACATTTTTTTAATGGTGCAAATATAAGTAATTCACGGTACGTAGATGCAGCGATAAAAAAAGAAATTCAGTAACAATTATGAACCACTGCCATAAATAGATGTTTAGAAAAGAAACCTTGCTATATCCTGTCTTCATAAAATGCATACCGTCCGCATTATCTGCATTTCAAAACCTTGCTTCATAATGATACGATTAAAACTTAATTCCATTCATTATGTTATTACCGTTTACATACTAGATTTGTTTGAACTCGAGAAAGGCACTGACTTCGTATTAAATTACCTATTTAACCTATCAACCAATCTGCACGATTCTTCTTTATGCACATTCAATCAGTTTGAACGACAGATTTACTTTCATCCATCAAACTTGATTACTGTTTCTTGATCACGTAGAGATCTTTGAGAGATGCACACAAAAACAAGAACGATGACAAATATATGCATACCGGCATATATTTTTCCTTTTTATACCAAAACGCCTTGCCCCTAATTTAAATGTTTATAAATCCTTGTTAGTACCGTGTCTTTTATGAGAGAGAGAGAGAGAGAGAGAGAGAGAGAGAGAGAGAGAGAGAGTCACAGTATTTTTAGTCAAATTTGTATATTTATATAATTACATATTAAAAGAGACATCAGCAAGGGCACCTACATCAATATACTTTTTTATGGATTAAAATTTTTAGCAAAAATGAAAAAAGAAAATCTCATCCGGGTTTTTATTTATTTTACAATACTAGGCTCTGGGTCTCCATCACCATGGTCCCTCTCCCACCTCCAAAACTAACGACACCCACACCAAGTCACATGACTTCCATCATCACCGGAAACGAGACACGCATGCGGGTGACAACCATCACCATGGTAACAATGTCGACCATGACCACCATCACCAAGCAGACGCACATCTAGACCGTGACCATAATGCTGTCCACATAGAAGAGGAGCACCACGTAGAACCGTACCAGTGGTACTGCATGGTTCTACTTCTGGGTAAGATGGTTTTTCTTCTGGGTAAGACCATTTACCCCCTCTCTCTATCACTCACTTTCTCTCTTTCCTACTGTACTGGAGGAGTGCATGTTTGTACTTCTATGGTTGTACTACCGATTAACTCAATACCCTAGGCACTTACATTTTACTCTGGGGATAGCTCACTCAGTATTCATTTGATGAAAATGAATACATGTGCCTTTTTTCCAATTGTTCAAGGTTCAGCCAGATTTGATTGAACTTTTAGTCGCATGGTATTTGTTATGTTCAAGTTATGCATACAAATTATCGTAAAATATTAATTCCAGCTCTAATTTTTTCTCTTTCCCCAAGAGGATTTTTAAAGAATTAATGCATTTTCATCATATATAATCATTATAGCCCCACCCTAGCGCCAGAACGGTGAGAACCCCCGACCCTGGGGTCACGAATTTCACAATTTTGGTAGAGAGCTCAATGCTTATCATGCCAGCAGTTTGACTGCTTGATGTCCAGGAGTGACTCAGGTGACCTAAAATGCATACGACTCATCTAATTAAGTCGCATTTAATTTTTTTTCCTATTTACAAATTGTGTAACAGAAGATGTTTGGTTCGGTTGTTCTTAAAATGCACGTGCGATACAGGGGCTTTTTTTGTCTCGCATATTTTGCATATTTTCTGTTAGATATGCTAATGTAAAAGTACATTAGACTATAAGGACAGCTGTAAATCGTTCGTCTTGTCTCGAATCGCTGACTAGGGAAAATTATTAGAGAGTATACTTGTGTCTCATATTAATGATTTATACTTATTGTGTGCACTGCAACGAGCCGAACAAAGTAACATCTCATTAATATAACGTGTTGCAGTCAATGACATTGGAGTACTATACTAGTAGCTACGATTAATGTTAAGTGACAAAGATAATGCAAACACCTAAGAGTAAATAATATTTACACTGTTAAATAAATCTTATTTCATATTTTTTAAGTTGCAAAATACTTTTTTTCCTGTTGTGTTTGCTGCCACAAAAAGCTATTTAAATGAAAACTATGCTTTGAATCCAAAGACATCTCAGTTTTATCACTGAACAAACGATAGTAGTGTCTAGGGAAAACTGATAAATTGCCGAGAAGGAACGGTTATTTTGGTATACAATTCAAGAAACTTGTCTTTGGTTACTCATAATTCAAATTTCAAAATAATGACACAATTGCTGTTTGAACATAATGTGCCGGTAATTTCAATTCAATTAAAGTGTCATTGTATCCACGTAGTGTGCAACGTAATATTGCATATACTTAGCCTATATGTGAAAGGGGCGTGGTCACGATTTTGGACAAAAAAAAATTTTCGATTTTTATGTTTACAATGCTTCAGTAAGGCATTTTTAATAGGCAACCAAAATTTGAGTGTCATTTGTTGAGATATAAGCGAGTTACAGTGCTTACAATTCTTCGCTATGTAAACAAAGCGTTTGTTTACATTTTGAATGTTGAAGTGAAAATTCCAGTTTTAGACCTCAAATAAATGTGTTAATCGTTAGGAACTGTTTATTTATGCTTAATATGAATAAGAAAATAGACAAATCAGCTTGAAAAAGAATTTTTACTGGTATATTGAACCTATGTAAACAAAAACAGGGCACGAGCCTTGTTTACATGACGAAGAATTGTGAGCCCTGTATCTTGCTTAAAACTCATTGACTGGCACCCAAATTTCATTTTATCATTAGAAATGCATTCATAAAGCATTGTAAATAATAAAAGCAGAAAAATAAAATTTGACCAAAATCGTAACCATGTCCCTTTAACATACTTTTGCAAAATTTACAAAACAAAACTAACAACAAACAAACAAGGGCATTTCATCCAATCTTCAATGAAAGGTGACTAAATACCAACATTGTTAAAGGGACTTGGACACGATTTGAGCTCAAAATTTAATTCCCCCCCCCCCCCCCCCAATTTTAATGTTTAGAATGGTTAATATGGGTACTTTTAATGCTTTATCGAAATTTGAAAGTCAAATATTAAGTTATAAGCAATATATATCAAAATTTGAAAGTCAAATATTAAGTTATAAGCAAGATACAAAGTTTGAAAATCTTTGTTTTGTAAACAAAGCTCAAGCTTTGTTATGGTTTACATATGTGTTTTATTGGTATAAGTCTCAATCAAATGTTGCTTTTTTTTGTTTATCATATTAACTATGAATATATTGAATATATTGCATCGGTTTACCTTGTTTTCCACGAGTTATTTGGTCAAAGAAATGGTAATTCCATACTTCACATTATTTGTAAACAAAGACTCGAGCTTTGTTTTCATAATAACAATTTCTTACATCTGTATCTCTCTTAAAACTTGACTCCTATCATTCAATGTTTGGTCAATCATTCAAAAAGCAAAGTAAACCATTTTATACATAAAAAAAAATGTTGTCCTAAAATCGTGTCCAAGTCCCTTTAAGGTAGTTGCACAACGTTCTATCATACCCGGGGTCTTTTCCTTCACAAATTTAGATTTTTTTATTATTCAAAGTATAGATTGAGTACAAATACTGATTTTCAAGAGTCTCATAGTACAGGACAGTAGGAAGGGTATTGTTTTTCCGAGCTCTGGCGGAAAGGTCCGTGAAGTTGCGATTGTTTATTTTCGAATTTCATGTATGTACATTCATTTGTACTTCTGTGTGTAAGCCAATATATCTTTTTGATTATTTCAGGGGTGTATATATTTTACCTTGTGGAGATGGCAATGGTCCTTGTTCAAAGGGTGAGCAATACATAAATAAATTTTAAACACTAATTTATGATCCTGTATTGCATAATTTATATGATTAAATACTCGACAATGATAGAACGATGGATTCTGTTCTTGTGTTTTTGAAAAAGGTTGATGAAGTCAACAAAACCTGCATGCTAATTTTAATAGTTTTTTCAAAAGACAATACCGTAATGTTCTCACGCATATGAGTACGTATATGAAAAAGAGAGAAAATATTGCAATTGAAAATACTGTTAAGATCATTTTGGTTAAAATGTAAAAGCGTTAAGAAACGACAAAAGTTATTTGTTTGCATTGAAACCAATTGTGACAGCATTCAAAAAGTCCCAAATCGTGTCAGCATGCTAGTAAACGAGGTACAGGTACAAACAGCAAAGAGACCTTCAAGAAAAAAATGCAAAATTAATAAAATACATTATATACATATATCTGTCTATTGTCATGAATCCACTCCAGTATAGCTTGCGTTTGCCGTGGGTTTCCGACGATGGTACATGTATCAAACCAGAAAAAAAAATGTTAAGAATAATGGATTGAAGCCCCTATTTACATATCCTTAAACCATTCGAAAACTGCCTCTATAAATCTTGATAGATTAAAGAAAAGATTAAAGAAAACCATCAGTCACCATTAAAAGAGTTCTTCTCTGTATATCCCCAAGATGAACATTTATCAAGGTGGGAATGTTGCTTAATGGTAAATTTCATGGGGCCTTTTTTTTTATAATCTGTCTTTTACTTTTCGTACATCTTACTTATTTTTTTTTTTTTTGGCTTATTTTGTTTCAGTAAAATAGATAAAAATAAAAAAAAATAATGATAAATGCGAAATAAAATGTAATATATCCGTTTTCATTCAAATCAATATTTTTCATTGGTTTAGTTGTGGTTAATTTTATCTTTACAAAACAAAAAGACCAGAATAGAATAATGTCAAATTATTGATTTGATACACCTTTTGAAATACTTACAGAAACTGTTTCAACCTACCGCAGTTGGTTCAAACAAAGTGGTGATCCTTTTAGATTTATCACTTGTAAATCAAAGAGATAAATCAAAAAAGATAATTCGACCATTACATATACCATTCCTACTTTTTGGTCTTTGGGCTGATTCATTATTCAATACACAAAGTCAAATCATTTAAAACATTTACAGATGCCCTTATATAACATACAATTTTAATTCATTTTTAATGCTTTATTTATCTTATATTTCAGAAAGTAGAAGGAGAAATGTCCCCTGTTATTTTGACTGCTTTCAATAACCAACCAGTGGATGCAATTCTCAAAGAAAAAGAGGTATGGAAAAGACAAGTATATCTTTGTAGGTATTGCTACAAAACCATTTTTTCTTGGCGATAATGTGTATTTTTTCTAACTAACTTTAGAGTGAAGAGCAAAGAAATGCCAGAGGCAGGAAAAGTGAGTAATTTTTTTTTTGTATTTTCCGATATTATTTAACTCAGCAACCATATGATAGTCGATGACGTCAGATGCTAAATTTTATACATGTAGACGTAGTTAGTTAAATACATGTATATTCATGTGCAATTCTTTTTATTCAATATGGGACCATTAGTACATTATTATTATTATTATTATTATTATTATTATTATTAAGAGTTTATTAAGCCAATTTGTCTTATTTTTTACCTGGCTCATATCTTTCTTGACGTCATTTCCGGTAAAGAGACCATATCCGTTATCATAAAGGTGTGAATTGGTCAAATATTGATATATTACGCAATAAATCGCTTATTAATATAATTGAAGCGATCAGAATTGATTATTTACGTTTCTTATTATTATGTACCCAAAGTTTAAAAAGACGCTTTACAAATGACTTCATGGACTCTTTAAGAAATCTCGCCACTGGCAGTTATGATAGTTGTTGGAGATGCCTTACACAACTTCACAGATGGACTGGCCATCGCAGCCTCGTTCTCTACAAGCCTCCTGGAAGGAATCGCCATAACTATAGCGATATTTTGCCACGAACTTCCTCAGGAGTTAGGTAAGGACATCAATGTACTAGACATACAATGTAGCTACAATGCTATATAGCACAGTGAAAATGTTTCTAGAAGTGTCAATGACCAACAGTTATGATATTCGTTTTAAGCGTATTACGTTATATCTAGTATATTTTGAAACTTGAAGGATAAAACAATTTCGTTACAAATTCATTAATAGGGAGTGTTTGAAACTTTGGTTTCCTGGTGGGAATTTATATGATGGGAAGTGTCAGATATACTTGATATACGTAATATCCAAATTTTAGTTGTAAACTCTCTCCAATTTACCAATAGGCGACTTTGCAATTTTGATCAACGAAGGACTGTCCTTCAAGAAAGCACTTATCGCCAATCTCTTCTCTTCTCTCACTGCTTTCGTGGGGTTTTTCATCGGAGTTCCAATTTCATCGGATATAGCGGCTAGACCCTGGATATTTTCCATCACCGCTGGAATGTTTCTGTATATTTCATTAGTAGATATGGTAAGTGTATTGCAGGCTAGCGACAGATAATTATGTAGCTCTATACGGGGAAAATTCGTACCTCAGTAAAGCTACAGACTTGCAGCTATTTGCAGGCAACCTTTTGAAATGGTTTTTTGATAGGTAAAATTTAGAATTTGTTGTGAAAACCAAAATGACTAAAAATTCTACTTGTGGAAATGAATGATATGATTTCAAAATTGATCGATTTCGTATTTAAATGCTCAATTCCCCTGGAATTTTTTTTTCAAATAACATAATGTTCGCAAACACTTATGTCTTAATTATACATTTTCTTACTTAACATTTATGATTATTTTAAAAAAAACTTACACGTATTTAAATTGAAATGTTTTATTCAATGGAAAAGTCTACTTTTAAAATATGATTACGAATTTGTTTTGTTTTTTATTTGAAGTCTGTTTTTCTATAGTTTCTCTTCTCTACATTACAGCTTCCTTCGTTGATTAAGAATGGGTCCACAAATACCAGAACATTTATTTACCACAACATCGGCATCCTGTTTGGCGCCCTTGTGATTATACTGCTGTCGATATTCGAAAGCAGGATTGAAATTCTTCACTGAAAAGGCTGAATACACGTTTTCTATGACTGTATTTTTCTTCTGATTTGATATTCTAAGTATATTTTTTGAAAATTTTCATGTGAAAAAAAGATACGTCGAAGGATATACAACATACTGAACAGCGAGAATTTTGGTTATTGTACTTTTTTTTTTTTTTTACTTTTTTATACATTTTTTGCTTGTTTGATAGCTGTTTTCATATTTTGCTTGACATCATTTCTCTCACATGCAGTTTTTCGAGGATTTGTATATTTATTTGTAACTTGAAAGATTAATGCAACACCATGTACTAGATATGCTTTATGAAAAGCTCTAGTTCTGTTGAAAATCAAAACATATATTAATATTATGATTAAGTATAATACTTTGTTATATATTGACTTAGAATACGAGTTGCTGTTCATTGCATTTTGTGTAAACAATTATTTTTTTTTTTTTGGTACAAACATTACAAATGAGATATGTTATAATGTTTTCAACATATTGTTATTGAAATAATGCATATAAAACTCTGAAAACAACAAACTAAGACAATGCTTACTTTTTTTAAAGTAACTCAAGTTACTAGAAAGAGAGGTATTACACTGCTTTGGTTGGTTATCAGCTCTAATACTGAAGTATGGACCGCAAAACAAGAAGAGTCGTAAAATATGAGTTGAGTTTCGACGACTGGTGTGAGAGTCCTAGAAATATCCAAGATGGTGGCGATTGCGTATCTTCTGCAAAAATGTTTTTGAGACGTGTGTGCAGAAAATAAGTTAATTAATTCAGTATGTTTGAAGAACCGATATTTGGCCGCCCATACTCTCCAATAGAAAAATGTCTTGAGTTTACATACTAAAATGGGTGTCTAACGCTGCGTGGATCCATATTTTTCTTTTCCAAGGGGAGGGGGGATATTTGAGTTTGCCGGTGTGGGAAGGTGGGAGTCTGCACCACAATTTCGGTAATTTTACTATGTATATTTAAAAAATTTGAATTGTAAATGGGGTTCCAGTCCGGTACGGCCCCCGACACCCCTCTATACTCTGTCCCAAGATATCCTGGATTCACATTTTGCCTAATTTCTCGATATTCATAAATACCTCAGGGTTCAAATGATGTTCATTCAAAAGTATGAAAAATTTCCAAGATTTCTCCGCTCCCTTTTGCTTATCAGGTTTCAATACACGGTTAAAACAATGTGATGTCTACGGGGATTTTGTATTGCAGCAGACCCGGATGATAACGTCGAAAAATTGCGCGAGGTATTCCGGGTGACTTCCAAATGGTTTAAGATGTAAACAATCCCCATTGTAAATCTCCGTAAGAAATCTGTTTTCGTTCCATGCAGTGAACTTTTTTGAGTGAAAAATGATAATGTGTCAATGAAGATGTCTTGGAAATTTTCCCTTTCATCGTTTTCTATTGCACTTCTTTCACAGACCTGTATGTGTATTTTTATTAAAAATCTGCCAAATGTGCTGCATAAATGTCTTGGGACAGACTATAGGTCCACGCATGACATTGAAAACAAGCGCGAGCGAACTCGTAGATTAAGTT
Source organism: Magallana hongkongensis (assembly GCA_015776775.1). NCBI lineage: Eukaryota > Metazoa > Mollusca > Bivalvia > Ostreida > Ostreidae > Magallana > Magallana hongkongensis. Next base: position 22,592,413 of record CM027466.1, read on the forward strand.
CACAGAGTGAAACTGAAGTTTCATACAATTTTTTTAATATGTCTTCAAAATATTGCAAATTTATTGAACGGTTCTCACGGGAGCGCCAATAATACTGAGGCTAATTTCAAGATTTCGTTGTTTTGGATTTTTTTTCAAGTGTCATTAGCTTCATAATACCAAATTTCTCCTCAACACACCCCTCTTTGAAAGATTCCTGGATCCGCCTTATGATCTATAAACCGATATGATTCGTCAATTGCTCCACTCCAGTAGGCTTACAACAAATTTTGCAGCTAAAAAAGACAAAACCATTGACTGATTGAATGATGGTTGTCGCAATAAGAGTATTTGAGAGTTTTACCTTTTTATGAAATAATGCAAATTTTTCCACAATTTTATGCAATTTCAAAAATTGTAAAACAATGAAAATACTTTATCTTCGCAAAACTGTTTATAGTTGTTAAGAATGATATTAATTACTGTAATTATTAGTTGTAGATAACAATATCAAATATCAAAAATATCAAACAAATTACAATGTTCTTATTACAAAAATAATGGCATAACATGAACGTGAAGTTAAAGCTTAATTCTTTTACAATAGGTAAAGAGAGGTAACTCCAATTTCTTTTTTAAAATATTTTTATTAGTTGTGACTGGAAAAAAAGGCACATGTATCATTGCAACAAAATTTCAAAAGTTAGACCGATGAACTATAACACCCCCCCCCCTTAACATTGAGAGTGATTAACTTGGCTGATTCCAGTGCTTGTTTCAAATTTTAATGTCAGAAATTAAGAGCTCAGAAATGTTTTAAACATGTAAGTTTATAGGAGGAAAATTTCTTATACGTCTTGGCAATTTCACTTGTCAATTAATTATGAGTACTATTACTTTTAAGGGTTTACCTAAGCTTTTATGTGTTATATATAAAATTACACGTCCATCGGTATTATCAATAAAAGAGTGTTAACCCAATCTACAACACTGAGTATTTTTAAGGATTTCAAAAAACACGTCAATCAAATCTTAATCAAACTGATAATCATAAAAATAACATCATAGAGGTTTCATTTTCCTAACACACCGCTAATACACTATGACACTGTATGCATTCACTAACACCCATATATTGACATCATCTCTGAAAATAAAACCCCTTTAAACATAAAAAAAAAAACCTTTATATACACCGATATATAACCGGCGGTAAATTGTTTAAAAGTACATGCAAATCTCATTCGAGAAGTTTAAAAGCAATCCACAAATACTGGGAAAAAATGCTTTTATAAAAACTGATTTTGTCGCTAAAAGTTACCTGTTGCAGATTACCCTTTTTCTGAAATCATAAATAGTTTTCACATTTTATGCAATTTCAAAAAACTGTAAGATTCTACTGACAATGACAATGCTCTATCTTCGCAAAACTGTATAAGTTGTAGAGAAGGATATTAATAATTGATATAATTATTAATTTTAAATAACGATGTAAAATACAATACACATGTACTTAATACAAAAATAATTGTATGGGATGAAAATTAACTAATCGTGGAAAACTTAAGTACATGTACAATGATTTGAATGTACTTGATAAATTTGACTGATTATCTATTCTTTGTTTAAACTATAAAACTATATTATTAACTTTACAGTGTATTTATATCTGGGTAAGTCTTGCCCACTGCATTACAAAGATTTTTTTTCTGAAATAATGACTTCAGTGTATTTAAATAGGAACGATAATATGACCGATTTTAACCGTGTCTAGACATAAGACTAACAAATCTGAGTTCCGCGGGTCCATTACAACAAATCTTTGATATTTCTGTACATATATGTGATGAATTTTCAATATTATCGATCAATATCATTTTATAAATGAAACATTTGTCATTTCTTTATTGTCTCGATATCAGGACATCATTACTTAACTTCATACATACCGTATTAAAACATTAACTAACGTTTACACTGTCATTTAACTTAACAGCTACCAGTTTTAAAGGGGCATGATCACGATTTTGGTCAAATTTTATTTTTTGCAATGCTTTAGGAATGCATTTCTAATGATAAAATGAAATTTGGGTGCCAGTCGTTGAGTTTTAAGCAAGATACAGGGCTTACAATTCTTCCTCATGTAAACAAGGCTCGATCGTGCCCTGTTTTTGTTTACATATGTTCAATATACCAGTAAAAATCTTTTTAAAGCTGGTTTGTCTGTCTTATTATTCATTTTAAGCATAGATAAACACATTCATTTTAGATCTAAAACTGGAATTTTCATTTCAACATTCAAAATGTAAACAAACGCTTTGTTTACGTAGCGAAGAATTGTAAGCTCTGTAACTCGCTTATGACTCATCAAATGACACTCAAATTTTGGTTGCCTATTAAAAATGCCTTACTGAAGCATTGTAAACATTAAAATCGAAAAAATAATTTTTGACCAAAATCGTGACCATGTCCCTTTAAAAAAAAAATCCACATTAACAGTTCTTGAATTAAAGATTTGATCATGTGTAGACAAGGGTATATTTTTAACTTATAAATGTTCAAAGAACTTAAATTCTGAATTCTAAATCAAACAAAGTGTAGCTCGTTTTTCATTAAACAGAACTGTATATTGTACTTTGGTTATGCTTCTCAGTGAACAGGATGTTTCATAATAATCTAAAAATAACATTTCTAAAAGCTTTATCCTTCCAGATCCCCTTTGAAGTTCTGTATTTTCAAACCATACAAAATAGTACTCAAACTATTATACGTAGTGTTTAAAATCAAACACATTTTCGATTATACCACTTTCCATACAGTGGTTCTTATATGGGCACGCCTAATTCACAAAAGTGGGCTTATCATAAACTTCCTTGTAATAAACTATATTTATAGAATTTAAACTAAAATAATAGTGTACGGACTGTTATGTATAGCTAACAATTCGTAACCTTTATCATCCTGTTAACCCATATTAAACGGTTATAAATTGGCATAATTAATCAATGATAATAATAATAATTGATAGTAATTAATTGGCATAAACTTTACGAATGCCAATCTAAACTGATAAATTATATTACAAAACTATACATAGTATTACTATATACTTTAAGAATTGTTGATTAAAAGGTTTCATAAATCACGAGAATGTAATTAACAAATAAACTAGTCTACGTTTATAAAATTTGATCGTAAACTATAGCTGACTGTCATGTATTCAAAAACAATTTTTTTAAAACAATTAACGATGGAAAAATATAGTTTCGAGAGATTTACTACGAATACATTTGTCGGTACTAGTTTATTTTCATTAACCATAATTCACATTCTTAATCTAAGTATATATCATTCTCTACATTACAGAACCATAAAAAATCTATTACTGACAGTAACTATGATTTTCAAATAGCGTCTTTGTCCTTGGACAACAATACGGATCAATATGATCGTGCTTGATCATAGCTGATATTTTTTTTCAAATTATATGAATTATCGTTTTAAATTTCTAAAATAGGTCTATATAAAAGTATAGTTTACACACTGTAAACCTGAAAATTATATGTGTAAACAACATTCTACGAATCGTAAAACCATATATAAAGATACACCGTGCCATTTTATATATATATTTTTTAAATACATGGTTAACCGAAAAACAGATGGTTTGTAAATAATTCTAACAAAAAAAACTTTGACCTTCAAATTTAACAATTGTCAGTTTAGCTTTAGTATGATGTTCACAGTTGTATTATAATTTCAGCTAAATTAATGACTGAATAGCAATCATGTTTTTTCATGACATCTAATAACTTGTCGAACAGTGATGGCTTTCTTGTCTATTTCATATTAATTATCAAAATCAGACAAAATTATTTAAATCTAGCATGACAATAGTGATATGCAATATAGAATATTTGAGTAAGTAGTTGTTGTGGTTTTTTTTGTTTTTTGTTTTTTGTTTTTTTTTGGGTTTTTTTTTTTTTAAACATACACGTTATTACTGGTCGTTTTGGTTCAATCCTCAATATTACTTTCGCTTTTGCATATGCCGATCTTAAAAATTACTTAACCGACTCAAACAAATTTATCCAATCAAAATGCAGTATTAGTTGTCCTCGATATAATTTCCTCCATGAAGCCCGATTGAAAACAGTTGCCGTCTCCATATTATTTACAATGTCAAATTACAAAATTGGTGTGAATTTAAGAGTGACAGAAAACAGCAACCAAGGAGGGAGGAAGTATATGGAAGACAATAATTCTATTCAATTCGTAAAAAATGAAGAGGGTGGATATGAATTTGCATACTTCGGGATTTTCGATGGGCATGGCGGTTCCGAAGCGTCAAAGTTTGTCCGTGATAATTTATTGACCCAAATCAAGAAATATGATTACTTCTGGAACGGTGACGATGACCAGATTTTAACGGCAATTAGGAATGGCTTTCTTGACACGCAAGAATTAATGTGGAAAGAAGTTGGTAAGATAAATTTGAACTCCGCGGTCACCACGGTATTTTCATCGATTATATAATATCTCGGGCGATTTTGCTCAAATTCATTGATGTATATATCGTATTTATTTGCACGATAGTTTATTTTATGAATTTTTTGAATATTGTTTGTATAATTTTCAAATAAAAGTCTATCTGAAACGATTGAAGTTTCAATCGCGCGCGAGTTGTTTTTGTGGGGCCACTGGGGGGAAATTTCTAATTAGAACAATTGTAGTTATTGTTTTCTACAAAAACTGGAAGTTATTTTTAAAGTTTATCCTCTGAAAAAGAACTTTTTCGACACATAAGATTTGATATTCAAGCTGTTATTAGAAAATTCCTTTATTCATTGGAAATAAACTCAGATTGCCTCAGCAGAAATTCTAATAATAGAATGATGAAACCCCAATGTCACTATGATTAAATACATAAAGTTCTTTGTGTTAATTATTTGATGTCACTCAGATTTGTCTTTTGATATTTGTAGGTAAATGGCCAAGAACAGCTAGTGGTCACCCAAGTACCTCAGGAACTACAGGCAGTATAGCTATAATAAAAAACTCCAAGTTATACATAGGGCATGCCGGAGACTCTGGCGTTGCACTTGGGTATGACCAAAACAAGAACTTTGATGAAAGAGCCCCTTTTCCCTTAGCAGGGACGATGCTCACGACAGTAAGATTTTTTTTCAATTAGGCCTAAAAAAAAATAATGGCTTGTGTCGGCCTTCCCGCTAATAAAGTAGTGTCGGTAGGTCAGATTTATTTTTAAGGCTGAGTGTTTATTGTGTAATTTTGCGCAAGTGACCAACAAAATCTGTGAGAATTTTACAGAAGTGTATGCTGAAAAAAGATACGTAAGACTTTCTTTAAATATCACTGGTCTACAGGAAACAAAAACTGAAACAATTTCAGTAAAGTTGAACACATTGGTGTCTTTCATTATTGGTGGAAATCTGAATGGTGACTAACAAATGAGCTTCACTGATAATAATTTAATAACCATTTAGTATAAAAACCACTTAGATTTTAACTGTCATTCTTAAATTCATCATTTAATATTACCAGTCAATTAGATATTGATTATAAACTTCTGCAGGATCACAAGCCTGACAGTCCAGAGGAAATCAAGAGAATCGAGAGAGTAGGAGGTCAGGTGGTGGCTAAAGCTGGCGTTCCAGAGGGTGGTGTGGAACCGCCCCAATATAAGCAATAAAGGTCCGGTCAGGAGGAGCACCCCTATTGATAAGATCCCCTTCTTAGCAGTAGCCAGAAGTTTAGGTACGCATCATATCAAATAGTGTTATTTTTTAAAAGCAGGCTACAGAGAACCATTAATTATTTGTGGAAGAAAGATGCTAGAAGGAAAAGGGGATTTGTTTGACTAGTAACAAGTGATCATTCTTTCGTTTTATGAACTTGTACCAGTAAACAAAACAACTACCAATGAATTAGAAATTACTAGTTGCTAAAAGAAAGACCACTTTACTTCATGCTCAAAAAGTTAAAATTATTAATCAAAAAGAACAGAAAAACACAAATGAGGTGCCAGACCTATGTCGAATCGATGTGTCCTAATTGGACGTTGTCCAAATTGGTAGAGGAAAAAAACTATATCCAAATCTTTCTGTCCTAATTGGTAGAGGAAAAAAACTATTTCCAAATCTTTATCTTCCAATAGGCGACTTGTGGAGCTTCAACTATCAGAACAATGAGTATGTTGTCTCCCCTGTTCCGGATGTATCCGTACAGGAGCTGGATCCAGCTATTCACAAGTGCCTGATCCTCGGATCAGACGGCCTTTGGAACGTGATGACAGCAGAGTCAGCAGGCAGCCATAGTGGCAGATCTGGAGTACCACTTTGAATACAAAGTTATCCATGATCCAGTATGTATCTACTCCACATGTTGCGTTCTTTAGATTAACTTAGCTGTGTGACTTATACATGTATTGTTTTAGTTCAAGTTATGATTTTCTTCTTCTTAATTGTGTGATATGAATTTATGTATATTAATACAAATAGATTAGGTGAGAAATAGTCCTTTCATTATGGTTTATTACTCAGTTTCAGGATGTATTGGATTATTATGAATTTAATGATGACAATGAATTATTACAAAGATTATTAAATTCAAGTACCGGTATTCAGGTTTACAAATTAAAACCCTCAGAATATGTTTATTATCATTTGATATCATTAGTAAGTAAGTAATTGTTTAGTATAGTGACATTGTTATAGTGACATTTATATTATACAAAGTATACTGTCAAATAATTATTATGTGAAGATGAAGCAATGGAATTTGAAAGAGTTGTCACTCTTTGATAAGTGAATTACGCAAATATTCCAGCAGCTGCTTTGACAAATAAAGACTATATAGGTCCCAGCATGCTTTTAATTAAATTTCCAGAAACAATTATAAACTTGTTCTTTTTCTTGTGTTTACAGAATGTACCAGTGTCATACTGGATAAACCCAGCAGAAAAACTTGTTCAAAAAGCCTTGAGAACATGGAGGTCAAAACTAATGAAGGCTGACAATACAAGTTGTATAGTGGTTCTGATTGATCCACTTGGGCCCAGAAAACTCTCCATTCTCAAGAAGAAGAGAGATGAATTCTTCCAAAAGGCAAATTTGGAGAAAACCGTTGCTTCTCCTAGAGTTTCGCCAAGGAAACATGACAACGCTGCTAAACCGGAGGCAATAAAGAGTGAAAAGGATGAAGAGAACAAAAAGAAATCAGCCACAAGTCGAGTGAATTCACACAATGTAATAACACCCAAAACTGTTGTCTCTCCTATCTCAACTGAAAAATCGAAACGGTCATCGATATCCCCTGCACTAAACTCTGAACTTGATGACAGTGTGCAAGCCAACAGTGTCCATTTCAAAGCAAAACTTTCACAAGGAATGATTACCAAAGAAAAGCTCAACTTCAGCTGCACCAATGTATTTGCAAGATTCCAAGGGAGCAAATCTGACTTGGATGTCCACACTTCCACGCAGGGTGTGCCCATCACAAGGGCTAGACACCACTCTGGAAATGTGATCCTGCAGTCACAAAAACTTTCAAAAACCTCTGATCAAAACCAGAAGGTAACCAAAACTAACCCAATTTTTACCGCATCCTCTTTGAAAGACCTCTCTGTGCTGACAGACAGCCTGAAACCATACCAGACAAATCGAGTTCACTTAACAACGGAGAAACACCTGAAAAGAGTGGAAGTTCCAGTGTCGGCTTGCAGCTTGAAAGACATGCAGAATTTCTTGGATTGCAGCAAGAATGAAATCAAAGTGCGGACGAACAGTGATATGAATCAGCAGAGGACTCACAAGAAGGAATCGGTGACGAAAGATCAGAAACCTGGTGCCGCCATCAAAAGTGATTCCGCTGAATCTGGAGGACATTATTTGAGGAAAACACACCATTAGTGCAATAGACAACAGCAATAAAAAGGCAACCTGCGTAGCATCGAAACTGAGAAAAGTAAAACAAAGATCATTAAGGTGTCGAGGACAAGTTGAAAACAAGGTGAAGGCAAGCATGTCTACAATCGCTGGTGTCAAGCGGAAAAGAAACAGTAACGAAGAGGCACATCAACCAAAGAAGACTTGTCGAAGATAGTGCTAAATTTGTTTTATGTCTAGTTGTATGGTTGTTTTCTTTCTCTGTTCTTGTTATAAACTGTCAGTGCACAAAACATCTATGCATTTGCCAAATTTTTTATTTTCACATTTTTTTAATGTCATAGGAAATTTTTTAATACTCAAATATTTCTCCTTACAAGAAATTGAAAGGGGAAATGATTGTTTTTTCTTTCACTTTTGTTTTTATTTATTGATATTTTTTTTAACATTCAGATTGCATCAATCTTCATATTTGTAGCATATCTTAAATATCCAATAGAAAAACATCCTTTTAAATTTTAAGTTATATTAACTAAGTATTAAGAAATGTTTGCTTATATGACAACAGATGAAGGAAACATCAATATGTTATTTTTATCTAATCATTCATGGCAGCAATATCATATGTTAGTGTGTATTTTTATCAAATAATGGCACGTCATAATTTTAGTATGTAGCAATTCATCTTCATAGTTTAATCCATATGTGTGTAGAAAGAGCAATTTTTTATGAAGTCTTTAATATATGCAATTTAAAAGTACAATATCAATATTTAGTTTTACTTTTGAGAATAAGAGGCCGTCTTTTTTTTTTTTTTTTAAGAATTCATTTGAGTCGTTTCATTTTTCCTTCTTTTGCCAATAATTTCAATGTTGACTTTTTTTTTTAAATGAAATTGATTTTAAGAAATTTAAGTTGTGGTTCCTATGAAATTTTATTTATTTTACACATGTACATGTTACAAATACAATTAAGTTGAATGAAATTTTTTTTTAACAAAAGTTTCATGGTTTAGATAATCCTGCTCATTTAGTTTACTTATACATGATTTTTTGTTTAATGATAGATTAATTATTGCTGGGTGTTTTTTCTTTGTTAAATGCAAACCAATATCTTTTCTTGATTTGATTGATTTTGACTTTACAAGTTGTGTCCTAGGCTCATAGCATCACAAAATTGTGTTAAATTTGTCAATCTTTGCATGTAAATTGTTCCATTTTCATTTTACTTCTACTGATGTTCTTATCCTTTTCTGAACAAATTTGATGCTTGACTGATAGCTATTTAAGATAACATTATATAGGTCATAACTAGTAATTGCTTGATGATTAAAAATATGAAAGATGTGTTTTTATTTGAAATTCCTGCTTTTACTTAAGTAGAGCTTTCTCTCTTGTTGCTTCCTCTCAGACAAATTATTTGTCTTATGAAATTTCACATTTTCTGTACCCACCAAGGAAGACAAATCTTGTATGCCTCAGGTTTCTGATGTATTACATGTGAAAATTTAAGAATTAACTTTTTGCCATATTTGTTTCAGTGAAATCTTGCTTAAAGGGTAAATCTGATTGTTAGAAATAAAAATCAGACAGAAAGCTGATAAACGGTCTTTTGGTAATACCAATAAAGTCGTCTGGTAAAATGTTTAAATAAAAAAGCAGACCAACCTTATACTGATATTGAAGAAAAAATATAAGTGTTATTTGATGAGTAGAAAATGTAATTCAAAAGTATTATTCATTTTATGCCATTTTCAGAAGCAAAGAATATTGTACTTTGAATTGCCTTTAATGTTGTAAATACTGATTTATGTGTACAGAGATCAGATGGTAAAATATTTTCAAATGTTCACAAGTTGAACACTTCAGGGATTTTTTGCTTTCATGAACAGTATATTTTCATGTGAACAAATTCATATTGTAGATATATATGACAGTGATCAACAAAACCATGTACATAGTGTTGAAACAATTAAAACCTATTTTATAATGATAACATCTTCATTATTATTATTACGGATCTTACGTATGTAATTTCCATGTTGGTAGGCAGAGCCCCTGTAAATGCATTTGGGGGATAAAACTTATTCCAGTTGTGTGACATTGAAATGCCATTGATTAACTTTTTTCACAGAATAACAAATAACTGCGTATTTTGATTGAATTCCCCGTTTTAGCGGAAATGAAATCAAGAACGATATATACACAAGTGAAACGGTGTTCAATTTCATCTCGTTAATTGCGATGTTTTTCCCCAGTTTGTCATCTGTTGCCCATTCATCCGAGTTGCACAATCCGTTAATATCGTTTCCATATAGAATTGCCCATTCATAACCCATAACTGGGTATTATGTTGCTGTAATTTGACTTGAGAAATACTATGGCCGCGAACAGTAAGTGGTCCACTCAGTTTCATTAGGATACCCAATAATCAATTTTTTCCTCCAGAAAAATATTTTGACTTATTCGGGCACGATGTATCCAGAATCTGTAATGTGTTTCCAATTTTTAGCGTTTTTTCCCCACTAAGTCGAAAGTCTCTTTATGCCAGGTCTTTGCTGTTTATTTCTACCGGAATATTTTAGATAATTTTTATCAGTGGATAGTGGCAACTGAAACTAAAAATAAGGTATTGGGCGTAAAACTAAGTAAGTATCTAATGCAAAGAGCACTTATAAATGAGAACATCGAAGGAAACAGTCGACCAGTCTCCTCTTGCCTAAGGAAGTGGACGCAAGACTATTATGGCTTTTATGGTTTTAATCGATGAAATGCAAAAAAAAAATATTAATAATAATAAAAAGAAGAAGAAATATATCATTAATTAAATTTGCAAATGACGCTGGTAAAATGCCTGTTGGAAGCGATATATAAAATAGCAAGTTAAAATCTTATAGTGCCAACATCAATAATTGATAATATGAATATTGCAATTATATTTATCTGTCCCCAGCTATGCTTATTTAGGATAAATAAAAGATAAAGTTGATTCAGTTTTCGGTATGGGTATCGATGAATTTTATGTGAACTAATCTATAAACCGCATTTCTTTACAAATAAAACAAACATCGATCTAATAACCACTTAGTATTACAAACATATCGTAATTTTGTTATTTGAAATAAGGAATTTTAGTGAATTATATTCAAATTGGTTCAATTTTTTATTACAACATATATACACGTGCTTTATTTGCATTACATTCAGACACATAAATTATAGCGCATCACAATAAATATAAATAATTTGGACTTGTACACATAAAGTACATGTTATGATGAATAGCTAACTAAATACATATGAACATCAAGTTTGCTAATGACAAAGATAATCCTGTCAATCCATGTACTACTATTTGTTCACATTTCATAGTTTCTTGTATTTCCTCGTACAGGAGACTCCATTGCCAGCAGTCAAGACCTATAAAAGGAAGCAATCAAAGTACTGAAAGTAAAGACTGGTACACAGATTATACGATTGTCCTTTCAGACATATTTGATTTGTCGGATAAAATCTGCAATATGACTGCTTTATTTATTTCAAAAAATCGAAATGTTTGTAAAGAATACTACCTAGGAAAAAAGGAGACGGATTTTGATCATTTCTCCGAGGGGGGGGGGGGGGGGGGGGGTATTCGTTTTTACAGATTACGGTAGATTTTTCTTTATTATGAAATGTTCTGAGCATCTTTTCGCCACGGCAACACTATTAAATTAGTCAGACAGATATGAAATGGGGCAATTTTACCAAAAATAAAACGCTGCATGAATATATAGGATAAAAGGTAACTAAATTTGACCTCCGTATGTGAATTTGTTAGATTTTGGTGCAAATCAAGGGATCTAAATTTTATTAGATTGTGTTTATGAAGAGAATCAGTCAACACTTAATTATGCCAAGTTCGTTCGCTATATTTCTTTCCATTTTTGAAATTCATTAATTTCCAATCTAAATTTAATGTTTCATAAAATAAGTTTAAGAAAAGACTGATTCAGTTCTTGATGAGTGACACGCAGACAAGAACACATCAAATAACCATAACAGTGCTCGTAATTTTCAATGACGACGCAGTATGTATCAGGCCTTTCCAAACAAAGATTATTTCATCACAACCATCTCACGTTATTAAGAGTTCGAGAAATAAAATCACAAGTTCTAGATTGTATTGTATTATTTTGCAAAGACGGCAGCTTTGCGGAAAATGGCTTCGAAGTGAAAAGTTTTCATAACTGTAATAACGAATGTTATAAAGTAAGTTGCTTGCAGGCACGTAGCATTGGAAGGGGGGATCTGAAACTTACAAATTTTGAATTAACTTGAACTTGCCCCCCCCCCCCCATTTTTTTTTATTGGGGGGGGGGGGGGGGGGGTTATAATAAATGGAAGGGAAATGAACAATGATATTGAAGTTACATGTATAAGGAATATTATGCGCCTCACCCCCATTCCCACCCCCAACTCCCGTCAAGGATTAGGGTTTTTATGATTTTGACATATTTTTTTTTCAAAAACGATGCTACGTGCTTGGTTTGGCCATAAAAAAAATACATGGTACAAAACCAATTTGTGGTTGTTGGGTTTTTTTTAATCTAACTCAAGAACAATATTTCATACTATCTGCAAACATGTTTAAACAAGATCTTCGTAAAGTCGATAATTATTAAACATACAGAATTTTGCTTTTCGAATAAGAAGCGCCCTTGGAAAATTAACGTTTACCAGACATTTTGAGTCTTTGACAACCCCCTCAGCGGGAGGCGAACAAGTTACAAGGGAAATTAACAACGATCTTCGCTGATAGCCATATGTTCCAATATAGTAGAAAAATAAACCAGGTAGTCTAAATAACACGACTCTCTTTGATTTATCTGTAGCAGCCATTTAATAAACCAAACCTCTCCATTTCCCTAACCCATTCCTACAGGCACGCTGCATTATTATTCAAATTCAAAGTGGAAGGCCCAGACAAAAAGTGGAAGAGTAAACTGGTAAGGTTTGCGAGCTTCATTCTCTGTCAGACTATATAGATAGCTTTAGGAAAACCCCCAAGGGTAAACATTTTTTTAAAATGGATGTAACACTCTGACCCTTCTGGCCCTCTGATCAATTTTTGCTTTGTGCCTGGTAAAATACAAAATTAAAAATCATTGAGTTACCAGTGCATCTACAAAAGGGAGAGAATATCTATTTGTGCTTGACTCCCTGCGTTATTAAGGCGTTCTGTACCTACCATGGTCAATGTATTCCCAGACACTGTCCGCTTGTTGGTCGTCTCAAAGCCTGGCCCCGTCTGCTTTTCTACGAGGGTATCACCATCCATTGTGAATACCGCCTGAAAAAACAAAGAACACCCGCCATGCCAATATTATTGGTGGCATCACAAAAAAAGAACTTCAAAATTGATTAGTACTTTTTGTACAAAAAAATAATCTTTAGTAAAATGATATATATATATAGATATATATATATAGATATATAGATATATATATATATATATATATATATATATATATATATATATATATATATATATATAATCCAAAATAAGTAAAGTTAATCCACACAAGTAATAAATAATAAAAAATAACAGAAAGCCGATTCAAAACTCTACCGGTTTCATTAAAATCTTCAGGAGTTTTGAACAATCACCATAGATACATAAGATACATACATTTCAAATGATCATTGTGACGTCATATAACATCAAGTATATGTTGCGCTTTTCAGAGTTCATTATGACGTCATAGTATAAGCGTTTTATAATAGTACGGGAAAAACATAAAATATATTCAAATATTCCATAATTGTACAAGAAAAACATAAAATATATTCAAACATTCATAATTATAATGCATTCAGTTTTGGTTTATATAATGAAATGAAATGTTTTTCTTTTGTTTCACGCTCTTTTTCGGTTGTTGCTTTATAAAATTTATAAATAGGACACACTGTAAAGTTCGGAAAAATGTTCTTGGCACAGTTTCTGAGATGTCCGCTAACAGCCGTGCACTGGTATTTTGTTTCACGAATTTGTTGTCGGTGGACGGTCATTCGATGTCTGAGGGTATCTCCGGTTTGACCAATATAGTTTTCTCCACATCCTGCACATGTAATAACGTAGATTAGATTGGAACTTTCACATGTAATAGAGGAATGTATATTAAAATTTCTGCCGTTTTTGAACTTGAATTGGTGGCCTTCTTGTAGGTAAGGGCAGGTTGCACATCTTGGCTTCTGGCATTTACGGACATCTGGTGTTTCTTCGATATTTCCAAATTTGGCACGGGTTAAAATCTTTTTCAGAGACGGACTTTGTCGTTTACTTTTGATGATCTGAAATTTGTGTAAGACTTCATTCATTTTTTTATCACGTTCTAAAAGTTGAAGGTTGCTTTTTATAATTTGGTAAAACTCTTGATTTTTCGGGTTGTGTGTTGAGACGTATGGAATAACACATTTTTCTGATTTATCTTTTATCTGTAGTAGTTCATTTCTATCATGGCATGTGGCTTTTTTGATTCCATGTTCAACTAGTGATTTGGGGTAGTTCCTTTGTTGTAGCAGGTAGCGTAGTTCACTTAGTCTGGAATTTAGAAGATTTTTGTCCGATATTATAGTACAAAGGCGCCTGGCTAAATTATAAGGTATGTTGTTCTTAATGTGTTTTGGATGGCACGAATCATAAACAAGGTATTGTTTGGTGTCCGTAGGTTTATAATATATATCAGTAATAATCATGTCCTCTCTTTTTATGATCATAACATCAAGAAATGGGAGTTTTTGTTCGCTACAGTCCATTGTAAATTTCAAATGGTTGTTTAAATTGTTTAAAATATTGTAAAACTTATTTAATTCATCCTTGGTTTTGGTCCAAATTATAAAACAGTCGTCCAAAAATCTTTTCCATGATTGTTGTATGAAATTTTTAAATTCAACACTAAATTGGTCCTCCAGGTTTTTATATAGCTTTTCCTCCAGAAATCCTAGTACAAGTGTAGCATAGGTTGGGGCAACTTTAGTTCCCATATTTAGTTCCATATTAGAAAATGAACTTTACTATGAAAAACAAGCCAATCACCAGTCTAAAAATGTTATGGACAAACTTAGTAAAATTATAGAGGAATATGGACAAGAACTAACAAAAAAGGAAATAAATTACTTGTTATCTTTTGATGTTAGGACAAGCAACTTTTACGGATTACCGAAAGTTCATAAAAGTCAGATTATCAGCAACTTGTGTGAAGAATCATTCTCTACATATGTATGTGTTTCAAAACCTGAGGATTTAAAACTGCGACCCATAGTAGCAGGACCATCTTGTGAGACGCATAGGATCAGCAATTTATTGGATTTATTATTAAAACCGTACGTGTCAAAAGTTAAAAGCTATATTAGAGATACCGTTGATTTTTTAAATTCCATTCCTGAGAACGTTCAACTAGATGCCATTTTAGTATCATTTGATGTGACCAACCTCTATTCCAACATCCCACATGAACTCGGACTAGAAGCTATTGAACACTGGATCGACAAATTTCCAGACCTACTCCATGACCGTTTCACCAAGGCTTTCATTTTACAAAGTTTAAAATTCATTCTGGAACACAATTTCATGAATTTCGATGGGATAACATATAAACAAAAACTTGGAACAGCTATGGGAACTAAAGTTGCCCCAACCTATGCTACACTTGTACTAGGATTTCTGGAGGAAAAGCTATATAAAAACCTGGAGGACCAATTTAGTGTTGAATTTAAAAATTTCATACAACAATCATGGAAAAGATTTTTGGACGACTGTTTTATAATTTGGACCAAAACCAAGGATGAATTAAATAAGTTTTACAATATTTTAAACAATTTAAACAACCATTTGAAATTTACAATGGACTGTAGCGAACAAAAACTCCCATTTCTTGATGTTATGATCATAAAAAGAGAGGACATGATTATTACTGATATATATTATAAACCTACGGACACCAAACAATACCTTGTTTATGATTCGTGCCATCCAAAACACATTAAGAACAACATACCTTATAATTTAGCCAGGCGCCTTTGTACTATAATATCGGACAAAAATCTTCTAAATTCCAGACTAAGTGAACTACGCTACCTGCTACAACAAAGGAACTACCCCAAATCACTAGTTGAACATGGAATCAAAAAAGCCACATGCCATGATAGAAATGAACTACTACAGATAAAAGATAAATCAGAAAAATGTGTTATTCCATACGTCTCAACACACAACCCGAAAAATCAAGAGTTTTACCAAATTATAAAAAGCAACCTTCAACTTTTAGAACGTGATAAAAAAATGAATGAAGTCTTACACAAATTTCAGATCATCAAAAGTAAACGACAAAGTCCGTCTCTGAAAAAGATTTTAACCCGTGCCAAATTTGGAAATATCGAAGAAACACCAGATGTCCGTAAATGCCAGAAGCCAAGATGTGCAACCTGCCCTTACCTACAAGAAGGCCACCAATTCAAGTTCAAAAACGGCAGAAATTTTAATATACATTCCTCTATTACATGTGAAAGTTCCAATCTAATCTACGTTATTACATGTGCAGGATGTGGAGAAAACTATATTGGTCAAACCGGAGATACCCTCAGACATCGAATGACCGTCCACCGACAACAAATTCGTGAAACAAAATACCAGTGCACGGCTGTTAGCGGACATCTCAGAAACTGTGCCAAGAACATTTTTCCGAACTTTACAGTGTGTCCTATTTATAAATTTTATAAAGCAACAACCGAAAAAGAGCGTGAAACAAAAGAAAAACATTTCATTTCATTATATAAACCAAAACTGAATGCATTATAATTATGAATGTTTGAATATATTTTATGTTTTTCTTGTACAATTATGGAATATTTGAATATATTTTATGTTTTTCCCGTACTATTATAAAACGCTTATACTATGACGTCATAATGAACTCTGAAAAGCGCAACATATACTTGATGTTATATGACGTCACAATGATCATTTGAAATGTATGTATCTTATGTATCTATGGTGATTGTTCAAAACTCCTGAAGATTTTAATGAAACCGGTAGAGTTTTGAATCGGCTTTCTGTTATTTTTTATTATATATATATATATATATATATATATATATATATATATATATATATATATATATATATACACACACACACACACACACACACACACACACACACACACACCTTAACTGGTCTTCCATCTAGGGTCGTAGTGTCAAACTCGGTACCCACGGTGAATTTGACCTCTTTTTCACCTGCGGCTGTTGTTATCTTGAAAACCCAATCATTTCCGGAGTTGCTGATGTCGTACGTCAGTTTGGAGCCATCTCCAAGAAACTTTTGGGCATCTGCTTGCTTATCTGCATCAACTCCTTAAAAACAATTTCAAATTCATATTATTTTTTGGTGTAAATAAAGAGTTTGAAAGTTATAGATGGACTGTCTATTTGTCTGTATGTCTGTCTGTCCGTCCTTTCTCTCATCGAAAGAGATCATTTTCTCTCTTTCTCTTTCTCTCTCTCTCTCTCTCTCTCTCTCTCCATACATTTTTTATTATATACTTTATTATTAATAACTGTAATGTGCAGGGATCATAGACCAGACCATGACTCGTATCAGGCGAGCTATTCGGTCCCCATGGCTCTGTACATTACTTTTTTTTCTTGACAGTCTTCAGATCGACTGATCAGATATGAGATTTTTGCTGACTTTACGTAATCAGTTGGCATGCAAACATGATATAATCAATTAGCTTCAGTTGGACACTATTTGCACAAAATGTTTTCTATTCCTTTAGGTTTGCTTGTTATAAAATCAAATAGCTGCCAGCAAACGTCAATGATACGGGGTAATACGGGCTACGAAATTGTTGAAATCGATCTTTCCTTTTTGAAGACAAAACAAGATAAACTGCACCAAATCCGTCAGAATCTTAATATCAATCTTTTTAAAAATTAAAAGAATATATGTCATTTAAATCTAGCCATATTTTTTATAAGCAAAATTGCCACACTGAAATTTTTGTCACATTTCAAAAAAAGTTGCCGATCGATGTTTTAGAGAAATATTGATGCAACCCCATCGCATGCATAGGTTCGTTTTTCTGTATAACTGTACATATTTTGATGTTTTCGTGAACACTTCAATGATAAACTTTTTAAAAAAAAATCTTTGCTGTTATCACTCTGACGAATGACCTGTTTGTTTGAATTATACACTATAATACCTGTTTTTCTTACAATCATCTTTGGCTACAAGTGTTTATTAACGTAATGAGATAAAGGGGCAAAATGGAGAGATGCTTTAGATAGAAAACGTATGAGACCAAGGGATGCAGGTTGATTTCTTTAATTATGCACTTCTTTTAATGTCTGATATTCTTAATTGGTTGATGAATCTGGATGCAAAAAAAAAAAATGCCAACATCTGCAATGTGTAGGTTTCATTGCGATACAAATTCCATACGCATCGTTTCAAGCGGCCAAACAGATTATCTCGTTTTATCTTTC
Source organism: Magallana hongkongensis (assembly GCA_015776775.1). Taxonomy (NCBI): domain Eukaryota; kingdom Metazoa; phylum Mollusca; class Bivalvia; order Ostreida; family Ostreidae; genus Magallana; species Magallana hongkongensis. The sequence continues at coordinate 22,610,831 of CM027466.1, forward strand.
ATCGCGTGTATTACATACAGCGTACATCCGCTTATCTTGGCATGGAGTAAGAATTCGAAGAAATATATGCCTGTCAAACAGGAGGATTTGGAGAGGGGATGTCCAAAAGGTACATGCCAGTTTGACATGATCAGAATTTTCCTTAAAAAATATACAATAATTTTCTAGCTCTCGGTTATGTCATAAAATTTCATTCTATTGGCGTTTATTACAACGACCCAAGACTGCATACAATTGTAACATTCTTCGAATTGGAGAGGATCATATATTTTGGTCGTGCTTTGAGCAGAATATGCTCTATTTGTAAACTGTTAATTAAAGTTTCCCTGTAGTGATTGAGTGAATGCATGTGCAGAATTGCTTATTGTAAAAGTAAATGATCTTTCAAGCTATCCACTGCAGACATTGACAAAAGACAATTAAGTCTATAAAAGTTTGTCAAGCGGTTTTTATCACTTGTTAAATACTCTTTTCTAAAGGGGCATGCTTTCTAAAGGTCCCGTATTTGATATCGATATCCATTTTTCCGCTTCCATTTTTCCGCTTGTGCAATATATTGCATGCGATGACAGAAATACGATCTCTCAACATGGTAGCATGCAAAGGACACGGAACCTAATCAATGGTAGACTAATATCGCATGAATGGTTTTAATGGCATTATATACAATGAAATTTTCACCCAAATCAATTATTCAAGGCATACAATGGCATTTTTAGATGTAGATGCATGTGTGTATATATATGACCAATGTTGCAAATGGGTGGACTGGAATTCTATATTGTTCATTCATATAAAAATGGGGATTAGAAAGACCCCAGTGATCAAAGTATCTATGGATATCAGTAGGGAATCTCCAGAGAAATTGGTGAAAGCCGCAAACATTTTTGTATGAAGGTCGACGGAGCGAGTTTAATTAACCCCATAGTACGTTTGTAGCGCCGGAAAAAAATGCAGGGAGCGATAACAATGCTGATATATATATTTATACACAAACAGTAAAACTACCAGTCTCCGGTTATATACCCATAGTAGCCCAGAAAAACATTTAGGCTCTTTTTCCAAAAACATGCTATCACAAAGGCATAACAATTTACGGGAAATAAGAATGCAAGCGTGTTTAAATTATCATGGTTGTTTTAAATATTAGATTAGGACAGGCATATGGTTTCTGGTTATTTGCTCGTAGTATGTAGACAAAAGACTCATGTACAGAATTTTTCTTGCATCAACCTTCTTCCAACCATTTTAACTGTTGATCCAGAAATCGTAATCGAATACACATGTAGGTACTATATTATCAAACTGGAAATATCCATTTTTAATCATCTTTTAAAAAATTTCAAGACCGTTTTTGGAGGAATTACTTGAAATTCACTCCGATGTATTGGAAATCAAGAGATAGATTTCGAGAATCAGTGTTATTATATGTCTTTAAAAAAAATTAAATACAAATCAATCTAAATGTTTACCCAAATCTTACAATATACAAGCACTCTGCACGTGTCCTTAGTCTCTATTTGACTTTATCCTGTTCATAACATCATTTGAATCACTTGTGAGTCTCTGCTTATACGAAAGAGAAATTCTAAAGATGCATTCTAAACTTGTTCAAAACTGATTTTAAAAAAATCTAGTTTCAATCTTTATTACATGAAAACAAAAAGTGAAAAAGTAACATACCAATGGCTGTCATATAATCACCGAAATTTTCACTGCACTCGATTTCCCATTTTCCGTTGAACTGAGCCATGTTGCAGCACCTATGATGAACAGACAGACAGAGTTGAACTGACAACTGCTATAGGGAACTTGCGCTGTCTTATATACGGACCCGTACTACGGCGCACGAAATCAGTGACTCACGAATGCTGGATTTCCGATGACACTATTGAATTGGACTTCTAGGTGTGTCAAAATCAGTAAAAATACCCAACAACACAATCCAAAGAAAAAAAATATATGCGTGTACCCTATACAGCAGTTTTTGAATGGGGCGTTGTTATTTTTTTTTTAATTATCGTTTGGGTTTAGAATTAATTATTATTTGAAAAACACACTGATTTCAATTGTGACTAATATGAAAAGGGGGGTTTATTGATTACTGGTAGTTTATTAAATTGGTCGCCGAAGCTCCGAATTGGGTCACCATGCATTCCACTTCAGTGCCGTAATATTAGTTTGGATATTAAATGATTAATTAATAAAGTAATGAAATTTAAGTCGGTCCAATGTATGTTGGCCGGGATTAAAAACATGTGTAGATGAATTTTAATTTGATTTTCATAGCTCGCTCTTTTCTCATCTAAAATAACTTTTTATTTAAAAAAAAAATGCATGCTCACAAAATTGGCTCATGAAAGTGTATTAAAAAAAATAGGGATTAACTTGTAGACTATGTATCGATCATTTCAATTACTGAATGCACAATATTCAAGAAATTTAAGCAATGCATGTCAAAATTAATGTGGTTTTATCGATGATATTTTGTTGAATACAATTTTTCGTGGATTTCGGTGTTGAATTGATCCACGAAATTAAATTTTCATTAGTGCAATATCGAATAACACATTTCATTAAAAGGATCCTTTGACATAAATTTAGATACCCTTGAAACATCAATTTTCGTTAAAACCAGAAAATTGACTCCTACGAATGTTAATGAAACCACAGTACTCCTTAGGATCGAGGTCATCTACATGCAGCTTGTAGCTATTTGACGTGCATGTATTTAAAGCTTGCAAAATAAAAATCATACGGTTCACTCCACGCAATGCAAGTTATTGAAAGTATTGATTGGTCAATAAATTGATCTGGTAATTGTTTAACGTCCCTGGGAGAATATTTACATTGAAATCTTGCAGTCTAGCCAAATTGATTGAAATGAAAGGCCAAATAAATGATTAGTTTTTGCCCGAAACTTATTAACCAGATATGGATAATGATGCTTAGTCTGTTTTGCACAACTAAAAAACAACACATTATAGAAGTTTCCTTTTGAAGATACATATCTTAGAATAAAGTTTTTTTTCTTTCGTTTACAAACGTTCCAAGAAAATTGCACAGTTAAAACTTCAATGAACTATTTTTGCTGGACAAGGAAATAAAAAAAAAATAATGCATACTGCAGTAGTACTCGACATTGTGTTGATCTATATGTAATTGTTAACATATAAAAATAAACACTCATTACAAGAGGGATTGTTGTGGGGGTTTTCATACGATAAAAATGCGTAACAGATATTTTTCAGTTTGACTCTCTTGTCAATAGAAAAACCCACAGATATGGAGTTTTTGGGCCGCCCTAATCCACTTTGAAACTCAAAGTCCCGTCCGTCACTTCCTAAAACACATATATTCCTGCGAAGAAGTATGTACTATGATTGAAGTGGAAATACTCATGTGATGTTCAAATGAAAGTTAAACTTCTAAAGCGATATATTGATTTTCATACTTATTCGATTTCCTTCCGCCACTTTTTGACCAAAGAATTTGTTGTTGTACATGTTATATATAATCTCTATAATATTAAAGTAGTTTTATGACTACTGACATTTCTCATCCAAACATCTTCAAAAACTCTTAACAGATAAAAAAAGAAAAATATGCATCAAAATGAATGTTGCTTATCTCTAAATTTCGTTTTCTTTCAAAATTTCAGTTGCTATCTTAATAGCTTATAAAAAAAATGCGCTTAATATATACAAGCGCTGCCATTTTGTTTACGACCTGTTTTTTGTCTTGCATATTCAGCATACTTTGATCACACCTTCCCCCAAAGAAATATGTGATTCCTCCTTAATATGATTACATAAATCCGCATTGTTTATTTCCACAGAAAACGTCCAAGACATTCTTTCTCCTCGTGATGCAATGCCGTCTGCACTAGCGATACTCATCTTCCCAGCATTCCACTGGAGATCCTGCTCGTCTGCCATGACAAGATCTCGTGTGATGAGGTGGAGCACTGGTTGACAGTCTGCATCATGTGTTCTGTGTACTCAATAATATACATGTACTACATGTGTACACACTCAAGTTGATATGAACAGCATATTGAAGAGACTGAGTTATATTATCCCATCATTTCTTACTTTAATACAATGATCGAAACAAAATAAATTGAAATTGAAGCTAGTCTACAGCAATACTTTCATAGGAACATTGGCAAAATAATCGATATAACAAAACAAAAAAACAAATTAAGTTCCTTATCATATCATTTTTGAAAGAATTTAGTAACGTGTAAAACATCAAACCATGCAAAAACAGACATAAAAAGGGCAGTAATCGTAATTTTCTTATATGATCCTACTGGTACTGCTGATTTTATTACAACCGTATGTAAAAGTGATTCTGAAATAAAATTAATTCATTACAATTGTAGAAATTTCTTTATCACGGCCCGATCGCTATCTTGTGAAACTTTGCGAAAACCCGAGTTCAAAAGAATCTCGTGGATATGTCAATAAATTGATCAATCAATCAGTTAGAAGATTTGTCATGGCAAGATGACACAGGTTTATATAATTATACATTTGTTTACTTATTTGAAAGAGGGTCTCATTTGTTTCTTTCATTCCTTATTTATTTGTTTATTAATTCATGTACTTTATATTGCCTGCCCAAGAAAATTGGCTATCCAGCCGTCTTAATATCCGGAATATTTGAATTCGCATGTATTGGTTAAACTTTTATTGCTGTGTTAGTATTTCCTACATGATTTTACCCCGCGAAAGTTTGACATGGGATTGTTATCATGGTTATTGTAGTTGTTATGAGATGGATGTTGAAGAAATGGAAGTGGATGGAACGGAAAATCACAGTTTAAGAAATGATAAAATTCCCAAAACGTTATGTGGACTAGATTTTTGTTTCCATGTTTTCAATAAAATGTATATCGATGACATTATCGCTCTGGAACAGTGTGATGTTATACCCGGTAAACACGTAATCCTTTTCCGAAGATTTATCGATTCTTGATTAACATAAATAGGAATTGGGAATTATCTTATTCTTTCATTTTGTTTTACATATGTTAATGTTTTGGGAAAAATTATTTGTGTCTGCATTCATCATGTCATTAAAAAGGGCCATTTCCAAATATGAATGCTAAAAACATATATTTTAATGCTATCACAATAGTACTAGGTCTAATGACAAGTTGACAAAATTGTTTTTCTACAGGAATGTACTGGTATAAAAGGCATCCAATTTACAAAGTTGACATAATGGGAGTGGTGGTGAAAAGGCAAGAAAATGTTCGTTGTTTCATCTATGCAGGTATATTGTGTTATATATAACTATAATGTGTTTAAAGAACTAAATATTTGTATGATTCTTGAATGTGTGTAAATAAGTATTGTATAGTTCATGGGTTTTTTTTTCTCTCTTTGTTAGTGGATGATGGAACAGGTGTCATCACATGTTGTTGTTGGAAAAGCAGATTACATGAGCAAAGCTCAGAGGGTAATGAAAATATTTAATAAAGCTCAGGGGGTATTAAAAATAATAGATATTGACAAAGTTGAGCCTTCCTGAAATATATTTCAAAAATATTAATTCACTGGACACCAGGAAGGTATGACCCAGGATGGACAAATTGTCAGGATCAGATTCTGACTGTCTAAGTGAATGAACTTGCGATTGGAATGTTAACAATTTACACAGCATGGTGTCAATATGATCAGTTAAGAAGGTGTTTTTTCCACAGGAGTTTTACATATAGCAACTGGTGATATTTTTAGAAACTGTACATTAGAGTCCTTCAAAAGTAGATCCTTTCCCATCCCTATACCTTTGTTTTTGTGGTGCTAGGCAGATGAGAGTCATTAACTCCCCATGTATAGGACATTCCATCCACTGCATGCCAGAACTAATTCAGCAGGATGGAGTGTACTGAGATGGTGCATAAATGAAGACAAGCCCTCTTCCAATAGCACTCCTACAACATCATGTGCTCCAAAATCGGATACTATCCACTCATCCTTTAGGATTCTGGCCATATCAGCTATGTCAGACTACTGTGTCATGTGTTTCCCTTGTCCTACTCCTATAGTTCTCAAATATTGATACTTCATACTTCATGTCGATAATTTTTATAGGAAGAAGGAGGTTATTCAAAAATTTACCTGTAACTCACCTTAAGCACCTGTCAATATCAACACTTTTTATAACAGAAACATACACAGTTTCCTTTTTGTTCTTTTTTCTGAAGATATAGAAACTACTCTCCAAAGATGTCGAAATCTACCAGAAGTGCTAAGAAAGAAGATGTCATGTGTTTTGATGTCAGAGGCCAAGAAGAAGGAGGGATATAGTTTAGGGGACTTAGTTCACATCAGAGGCAAAATCAAGATCTTTCGAGGGGAGCGGGAAGTAGTGGCATCATACCATAGTATCCTTTGTTGTAACTTCAAACCATGTCATATGTGTACATATTAACGAAAGCTTCCCCTTCGAATTTTGCACATCATTATATTATAGTACAAGTACAGGTATCAGCAGTGAATGTGAAAATTAAGTCTTATGAACAAATATCAGACATTGCAGTCTTGAATATGTGACTGCTAATGGTGATCATCGTGCAGATTTTTAAGATATTTGTTAAGTGGAAGCTGGACAAGTCCTTAGGTTTTTTTTTAACAAGTCAATGATGCAGTGTATTTAAATTTTTCTTACATTTCTCGAAGATAAACTTGAAGATCCCAATATGGAGATAGTTAGAATGTCAGAACTACCCATCTTGTATAGAACTCTCTATGACAGTGGATACATTACCCAAGAAAGTATTAGAAGAGCTATCAGAAATGTCTGGTCAAAAGAAAGGAATATGTCATGGCGAGGTTTGTCAGACTCTTATTTCAGGAATCTGTAACATCACAAAGCTGTACCATTTTCAATCAAAGCCTAGTTTATATTTGCACACATCATTTAGGCTATGAATGTCATGTAATTTTAGAAATCAGATTATGGTGCACATATTGTGAGGGTTTTCATCTTGCTTTTTTTGATAATCAAAACAGATTGTTCCTGAACTGAAGAAAATTTTGGTGACTTTTATTGAAGATCAACAACCAGAGGAGATTAGTGTTGAGCATGTTAGTAAAATTCCAGGGGTTACTGTTCTCCTGAAAGAGGTATGTTGGAGGGGTAGGATGCATGAAAGATTTATCAGATTAGATATTGTACATTGTAAATCTATTTCATTTTAAAAAGGAGTACAATGTTGTAAGATTTTATAAATGAAAGATTACAACTTCATATGTTTGTAAAAGTTGAGAGACATTTTCATGGCCTCACTTGGGGAAAACAAGGGACTGTATCCTAGCAGTTTGTGTGCCTTGTCCTCTCTTGAAATAGAGATTCATGTTGATATACCTCACACTGCATGACGCAGTCTGAAAATTGATTCTCACCAGTGGAGACAGAAGTTTCAGCACAAATTCAAAGATCACAAGCGGCCAGTAGACCACATGGAATGGAATCCTGTAAGATGAAAGCTTTAAGTCTCTGCTTTCCAAAAATGGTCTCATGAATTCAAATGAGCTTGTCAATGGGGTGTCGTCTGGTACAAAAAAAGCCTGTCCCCCAATGCTGTTCTTGGATTTCAGGGCTTTGTCTGCGCATATAAATGCCCAGGCTGTATTCCCAGCATAACACTGTTGAAATAGACTTTTCCCATTGCCGACTTGAACCAGTGTTCCTTTGTTGCTCAGAGCAGAACGTATTCCATTTGCCACGTAGTAATGGTCCCCTTCACCATACATCACATTAGCCCTCAAAGATATTGTGGCAAGCTTTCCTCCTTTTAATAAAAATATATTATATAATAATATACGGTTAAGAGATATTACTGATAGTTACTTTAAAAGATTTGTTGACTTAACATTGCCTCTGTCTAAAAATATTATCTTTAGTTTACAAACATATCAACCAAAAACAGACTGCTGTTTAATCACTATAACAAATGAACAGTAAAGTTTTCTGTGTGAAAAATTGCAAACATTTGGCAAACTTGAGACGAAGTCAAAAGATTCTACATGTTGTAAAGGTATTTGAGATTACAGCTGATTTACAGTATGTGTCTTACCGTTTACAGTTTGTTTACCGTTGGTCTGTAACACCATGTTCTCCTGCATGTATTTTGTCTCTGGATATCCCGGAAACAGAAATTTATTTGGTTTCTCTGTCAGTCTGCTCACAACCATTTTCAATGTCGTCAAAGCCGATGACGACATCAACAGTACTACACAGCACCAGCCTTCCAACCCCACACTCCACGCATGCGTCTATTAACTTCTTTGTTCCTGTTAATTTGAAAACAGAAATTTGTAAAATCGGGAAATCAACTCCTTGACCTAAAAAAAATCTTCGCTAGCCCAGACTTTACGACCCAAAACGTTGTAGATGAACAGAGTGGGTTATAAACCCATGGCTAGCGAAGATGCTAAAGAGTAGAATTTCTGCAAACGTTTCTGGCTTGTATAAAATGATGCAGACCAGCCGAACGTGTTCGAATTGCTGGCTTCAAAATCAAATAGAACCATTTTGATAAGAGCTTGGACTTTGGGTAGATGTGTCAAACAGCAGTGTGACGTAGGCCTGTCTTTTTATTGCCGGCCACTCAGCCATGGCTCTTTGAAATCAACAAGATTTGTCTGGCGTTTGAGATAAGACTACTGGTACTGTACCAGTAATCGGCTGAGAACAGTTATCGGCTAAACTGAGGGTTCGGGTCTCTAAGCACGCGAATATCCGAGATTTTTTAATTCAGTCATCTGTTTCTAATAAAGAAAAGTAAGTTTGCTCGAAAACTTTCTTCAATATGTTTTAAACATGAGCTTTAACGATCATTGTTTACCGCTGATTTACATCTTTGCACTTTCAGCTGTGGGGGAAGTGACGTAATAAGTTAAAAATAGAATATGACCTCTTTGTGATACGTAATTATATCCCTTCTTTGATTTGACATATTATATCAATACATATAACATTTATAAAGAAAAGTAACTCACTAAATTCCGGGAGATTCATGGCGCAAGTTTAACGCCTGATTGTATAATTTTGCAGTGATTAGCGTACGATTGTGTGTATTACCGTATGATGATAAAAGAATAATTTTATGAGTTTAATTTATGTATAAAAACCCCTACAACCTATAGGCTGACCCCGCAAGGGACATAATTCAATCAACACTTTGCAGAATATAAAATCAACATGTACAAAGATTTTACTATGTTATTATCACGAAGCCGATAACTGGTACAGTAAATCATAAAACCTAGGCAAATTCGGGGCTTGCTAAAAAGCACAGAAGCTATATATTTTGGGTTCTAAATGATGATATAATCTATCCGATGGATAAATAAGGAGTTCGCAATTTAAAGTATGAAAAGTTTTATTCCAATATATCAAGAAATAAGGATACACGAAAAGAAAACGTAAAATTATAGCCGATAACTGGTACAGTGCCAGTACGCAATCGGTGCATATTTCGCTTGAAACCGCGTCATTTTTAACTTGTTTTGACGCAAGCAGTAGATTGCTACGTCCAACCGAAAATCCAAGGTCTTGTTAAAATGGTTCTAAATGAGTAGGGATAACATGTACAGTTATACAGTAATAGAGAATTGCAACTTACCATTGACGTTTATTTTAAACATGGCGTCAATGTCTGGCGCCGTTCCAAAACTGATGAGTCCGGCCACGTGAAACACGCTGGACACTTTCCGACACGCCTTCTCCAGCAACCCACAGTCTGTGACAGAGCCCACGATGCTGGTCAGCGGAACCTTGTCCTCATACTCTGAAATTAAATCACACTGGGTCATTCTAGACCATTATTTATTTAGTTGTGCACCCAAATTTTTATTACCGGTATTTGTTCCAAAACTATTCTAGTGTTGCCGTAACGTTCACGTTTAAGAAAACGAGCGTTAGAAAAAGTGAAATGAGAAAAAAATGAAGCTACTCTTCTTTCTCTTTCTATTTATCTTTGAAATAGTCCATATCTTTTGCCCTTTTTCCGTTATATAAAAGATCTGACGTAAACTTTTTATAACAAACCTAGTTGCTTGGTGAAGGGTTTCAGATCCAGTACGCGTATTTCTTTGACGTAGTCCGTCCTTTCCTGTAAGAGTTTGACGATGTGCTGACCCAGGAACCCTGACCCTCCGGTCACCAAGATTCTCTCTGACCTCAGGGTCATCGCCGGTGTTAAAAAAAAATTAAAAATCTGACAGGTGGACTTTCGCTGACAGTTTTTTGATTCTAGAACAAAAAAGTAAAATGAGATCAAAGATTTTTGCCACGTCAGGTTTATCTAAAAGGGTACCCCAACCTCCATTTCTTCTATCTTTTTTTTTTTTATTTCCAGTATATCAATCCTAGTTTTTACTATAATGTAGAAGATGAAGTTCATGAATCGTAAATTGGAAAGGTAACTCTCCCATAATTTACATCGTTAGAGAATTTTCATCCAGCTTTATACATTTACGTTGTTCATAACGTAACTAACATGTTTCCCTAAAATGACAATCCACACAAAATTTGAAGTGATATTGATAGCTGTTAATTGTAAGAAAATCAAAGACAAATACTCACTCCGTGATGATGTGTTGTTCTGATGCTGTGGCTGTATAGAATAGAACTGACTGCTTTGTATAGAGGAGTTTATTCTGAACTCTCCTTATGATCAGCATGATCCTGATGATCCTCTTTCGCTTCAAACAAGCCCCTGTATAAATGTGGACACTAGTCACTATTATATTTCTTGTTTAAAAAAATCGATGGCTTTAACGGAATCCCCTACTGTGATATTTGTTAAATGCACCTGCTACGTATAGTCTGTAAGTTTTCAAATTAAAAAGAAGACTTTTTAAAGAAAATATATGCATGCTTCATAGATGTATTTTTAGTCATTTTAATGCTTTCCAGCTTTATACATATTTCTGTGATATTTGCGATGATGCTTGTGTAATGATTAATAATAGTGGATTGACAGGGTGTTTCTATGGAAAGATCATGGAAAGCTCATGGGTTAAATCACGCATACTGGGGTAATACTTTAAAAATACCACGGTATTGGTATACATTTTGATTTAACTATGCAAGTGGGAACTTATACTTTTGACATGCTTCAGGGTAATAATGATGACCTTTTATCGAAGTCATTTTGTCTCTATATGATTTGGTTAGGAAACCAATGATGTCGGACGAACAAGGATCTACTGTATATCAACCATTACACGATTCAACACTTTGGGTTTTTATTTTGCTTTTTTTAAAAACACACTTTCATAGCTATGATATAGATGTGTTTAAATTAGAAAATTCATATTTTTACAGATGAAAACATCTGAGGAAAAGAATACCCAGATACAGAGCGCGCTGGATGTCTTAGAGGGAGAAGGGCGTGTGTTTACTAAACAGAAGAACCACGTATACGGGGTAATGGCATATACGTATTTTACTTTTATTGTCCTGGAAATTTTATCGATGGAATTTTATGATACAACGTTTCAAGGAAATTTTGGATAGAACATCGATAAGTTGATACATTAAGTTTTGCTATTTTAGGTTATAAACCCTGGATGTTCCATGGAAAGACTCATCATGGATATTTTGAAGAGAGATTGTGTTAAAGAGAAATGTCAGTAGTTTTAACCTCTACTTGTCTATACTTATAAATATCAAGAAATTTAGTTTTAATTCAAAACTCAACGTATCTGTAAAAGCAATATTGTGTTAACCCACCGTCTATACTTTTACACTGTATTACAGTTCAGAATGAGGGCTGTCATTACTTGCATATCGTGGACGAAGTTCGGAAATCCCCCGACTACAGTGCTATCACAAACTCGTGTGTCCTGACTTGTCTGAATAACCTGGAATACCAGAGTGATGTTATAAGAACCTCATTTACTAAATATTTCCTCTGTAAAATATAAATGTCATGTTTTCATCTGTCAACATTTTTATTCAAGTTTTAAATGTTCAAAAAGTGCATTACGTTGTATTTTACCTTCATAAACATTGCTCATTTTTCACGTGAAAAATTGTCAGGAATACTGTAAGCATATTGATGCTCACGAGAAAATGAACTGTATTGGCATAGTTCGCTATTCTATGATGATCGGGAGAATTTCGATTATTTTGTGCTGTTTACTATAATTGTGTCGTTCGCTGTGTATTAGAACCATTACAACAGGAGCTTGGACTTTGGGTAGTTGTGTCAAACAGCAATGTCACGTATGCCTGTCTATTTCATTGCTGCCCACTCAGTGAAAGCTCATTGAAATCAACACGATTTGTCTGGCTTCTGAGCTAACACTACGCAATCGGTGCATATTTCACTTGAATCCAGCATCATTTTAACATGTTTTGACGCAAGAAGTGATAGCTACGTCCTACGGAAAGTCCAAGGCCTTGTAATAATGGTTCTAAGTTTTAAACGATAAGTACAGGTCTGTTCATTACATTGCAAACAGTTGGATCAAATTAAAGAACCAGGAGTGTCATAAAAGGGTGAGAAAGATGTGGGCTCATATTTCCCTTAAAGGGTACCTGCAGCCCAGCCGATGTGAAACATATGTTAAAGAGTTTATTTACCAAAATTTAATGCAAAAAACCGCATCGAAATCGGTGCAAAAATAATGAAGTTACGCCCCTTCAAAGTGGCTATTTGTACCTGCTTTGGGAAATCTAATCAAGAAAAAACAGAATTAGGCGATAACGAGGCTTCAGCGGAAGTGACGTCATGAGGTCAACACGACGGAAATTTCCTTACAAAGCTATACAAATTAAATTCGATTTTTCAGCCAAAATGATTGATATAGGTCTGATATTTGACGTATTTTGTAAATTTAAGTATTGTAGATCTAGAAATTTGTATCCGTTATTATTTTATTACAATCTGATTTCTTTTTAAACGATTTTAAAATTTGTTATTCTCGTCGCCTTTTTACCGATGAATACGATATCTTAAAACGCTTACATGGGCAAATTTATGTTCATTATTCATTTTATTGATTACATAATATCCTTTCACACACGAGTGATCCGAGATAATGACACAGGTAAACAGGTAAACTAACGAAGCCACTGCTCCAGACACACGTGTATCTGGGGTATGTATACACAAGGTACACGAGTCTGGTGAACAAAGAGAGGGTTTCACACCTCTAGACTGGTAAATTGATTTGTGTATAATTAGCTACTCAATTGTTAAAAGATAAAACAGAAAAATAAATTAGACTGTGTAAAATCAAGCATTCGTCAGCTAAAACATGTGTATAATCCGACAATCAGTGATTAAAGAAGCATGCATGATACTATTGAATAGTAAAACTAATGTTCAAAGTAAATGCCTTTATTGTTACTTATCTTATCACTTAAATAATGACAAAAATTTACAATTCTGCAATTGAAACCTTTTTTATGTGATCAAGTAATTATTTCGGATTTATAATTTGTTATTTAATAAAGTGCAACTTTTTTTCGAGCGCTATGGTCAGCAATTAAACGCTTTATAACTCCGTATAGCTTAAATTGTAATACTGACAACGAATCATTATGAAATCTAAATAAACTGGAACATTTTGACAAAGGATGTAAATAAATGTAAAATTAAATTCCATTATCGTATTTTTAAAAGAATACGAGACAGACATAATCATGCATGCAGCCATCTTGGACTTTCGCCTTGATCCGTTTATAATCCCGTGTTTGTTTGTTAAAGAATGCATACTATTTTGATTGTTATTGGTCCGATATCAATATTATTGTAAAATCGGGCGACATCATTTGTAATGTTATGCCTTATACGAGAATAGACCCCGAGTTACCTTTTACGAAATATCATTATGTATCATCAATATTATTATTATAACCAGTTAATAATGTCACTGAGAAATCATTCGAAAGAATGACAATATTAACAAAATATGTTTCGTATAACAATAATGCTTTGATTAATTGTCATTTTGCTACATATGGTGTGCATTTATATGTAAAATGTGTTACACATTTGACGAAATTCATGAAGCAAACAATTGTCCAAATTCGGCATTTTTGTTCGATAAAATACGGGTTAAACTCAAACGACAGTATAATTAGTCATCCAGGGTTGATACGGAAACAAAATAACAGAAAAAAATATTCATATATCGATTAAACAATGCAAGAAAACGAACAGTTTTCATACGATATTCCTGTTTCTCATACAGCGGCGTTGACCCCGTGACGTCACAGTTCATCTCGCGCCAAAACGGCTTGATTCAAAACTCGTTCAGGTTTGAAATTGGGTTTTCCCCAAATATCTCGAAAACTACTTATGCGATCGATGTAAAATTTTCAGGATGATGTTTTTACACATAGATCTCCATTATATCAAAAATTGACCGGCACTGCAGGTACCCTTTAAAATTGTTGTCTCCACCTGGGCTGCTATCAAGATCATAACAATACGGACAAGGCTCCCAGCCGTTAGCTCCTAGATATCAAGTTCTGTAGAACAGATCGTTTGTTTCGCCGCTATGTAACATTGAAACTCCAGTGGAAAGTACTATAGTCTGTCCCAAGATATTTTGGATTCACGTTTGGACGATTTTTAATAAAAATACACTTACCTGTGAAAGAAGTGCAATTGAAATAGTTGAAAGGGATATTTTCCAAGATAATTTCATTGACACATTATCATCTTTCACTCGGAAAAATTCACAGGAACAAAAACAGATTCCTTACGGAGATTTATAATGGGGAATGTTTACATATTTTCTCCATTCGGAATACACTCGGAATACATCGCGCAATATTTCAACGTTATCATCCGGGCTTGCTGCAATGCAAAATCTCCGTAGACATCACATTTTTTAGCATTGTGTTGAAACCTGATAAGCTAACAGGGGCGTTTTGACTGAGAAATCTTGGAAATTTTTCATACTTTTGAATGAACATCGTTTGGATCCTGAGGTATTTATAAATATCAAACAATTAAGCCAAACGTGAATCCAAAATATCTTGGGACAGAGTATAGATGGTATGCTGCTATTTGTTAACCGCTGCGAAGTTCTTCGGCAAGGTGTGCCCAAGTGATAGAGGGATGCCGATCTATGCCAGAAGGCGTTGAAGTGGTTGGCCAACACCTTGCTGCAACTGGAACTGTAAGGATACCAAGGATCATCGGCTATTGCCCGGATGTGCCATGTTTGTCCCTGAGGTTTTCAAGGATCCGACGAGAGTTTCTCCCTCGACTGTTTCTCATGCGCGGACCCTTGCATCTCGCCATGTCGCCCAATTTAGTAGTTAATAATGAAACTAGTATGATTTTGTTACTCCACCAACAGGTGAATTTGCAATATCAATGCCTAGAACGACCTTACTGCCCAATCACGTAAATTACCTGGAGATGTATCTTTTTCCGTTAATTTTTTTTATATTGCAGAAAAATGTTACTTTTATATCAGTAACATTAAAGAAGCATCAATAGGTTTACATACTGAATAAATAAATGAGAGAACATTGGATTTTTGTAGAATTTATTCAAAAACATGCATTAACAAACAAAATACTTCATGCAAAAAGTACGTAAAGGAAAAAAAAATAAAACCCAATATTAGTGATAAAAAAAAAAGATAAATAGGACGTGCAGTTCTGTAAAACAAAAAAAAAAGACAAGACTACGTATGTTGTGTGCATTATATGCTCAATTGCTCATCGTATCTTTTGGAAAAAGATCCAGTATTAATTAAAAACTGCTAAGACTGAGAGGGTGACTTGGTGAGATTGTTAAAACTTCAAGAGTAACTACTGAATAAGTACTCATTACTCAGAAAATGTGTATTGTACATATGTCTGTGTAATGGGGCCCGAGACGGCTTAATGCTCGATACTACTTATCTATCAGCTTTTATAATGGAAATGTGTATCGCTGAGACAATGTCAACCTCATTTTGCATACTACTGTGCCTATCATCTATCTCAAAAAAAGTTCTAGCTCAAAATAAAAGAAATGAAAGGTAAATCGTAGGTAAATGAGATATTATATTCTCTTTTAGTGGCTAAAAGTCTAGACAGTGAAAAATCATTCAAAAGCCATATATATTAAAACAATTTCTTTCAGTAGTACAGAACGTTTAACTATTGCACCAGAGTCATGTGTTGCAATTGTCAAATAGACAGTGATCGAATGGAACCTCTCTGAGCTGGCACACAAATGTCTGAGATATTGTCTAACTAATCGAGCTGTCTCAGAAAGCCAAACACCGTGGTACTAGTGTTCTTGACACAAACATGCAATTTCAATGCTTCATACATCAAAAGTCCGGGAAATCGACAAACGATTAAAACTGTCTGAGCTGGAACAATTTGTCTAACTTGTCGAGCTGACCCAGAAAGCCAAAAACCGTGGTAAAAGAGTCCCAACACAGACCAAATCCGGGATACCGTCACACTCGCTGGTTTACACTCCCAGAAAGTCAAACTCCGTAATGTAAATGTTCCAGACACGGACATGCAATGTCTGCAGTGGACTTAGTCCAACTCAACGATAGTTACACAAGGTTGATCATTCAAACACGCTTGCTAATTTCCTTAGAAAATATTTGAACCATACATTGGTTCAGTGTCCTCTAGTTCTCTGCCAAATGACACCTAGCAACCCTGTAAAAAGAAGAACAATTTCTTAGTTTTTTTCTACTGTAATTTAAACAATTTTAGCTCTTAGCAAAAAAGAAAGATTTTTTTTTTAAATTATAAACCACTTTATAGGATGCCATTTTTTTTTTATTATAAACCACTTTATAGGATGCCATTATATAGTTTCAATAAATTTTGATGATTTTTATACATACCTACAAGTTCCTGGCCCCTTTCAGTAGACGTAAAAGGACTTATTTAGGTCATCAGTCTGCACGTGTCTCTTAGGGACTTTGTGCTTCCTGGGTTGAGGGATGTCATGACGGCGGAGAGGGCGGTGCTTGAAGTTTGTACGAGCCAGCCATTCGATCTGTTACATATCAATATTCGTTATTATGTAAACTTTGTGATATTGTGATTTTAAAATTTTCGGTTTGAACTAGGGTGTTCACTGACCGTGTGGGTGGGTTGCGGGATGGTGGGCAACTCCCGCCGATCATCTGATTTGTTGATGGCACCAGTCAGGCGGTACTGCAATATACAAAATCAAACTTTAAGAAATTTGATAAAAAGTATAAAAGGCTGTCATAGATTTCATTTAGCACTGCAAAATAATTTTATTGCTCTAGTTTCTAACTATGATGATGTGAACAGTCTTTTCTTAAAACGTCCCATTTGTACATGTACGGTCGTGGTCATTTTAGAATATACTTATAAACAGAGCTTTGTATAAAGATAATGGTAAATATTCAAATTTTAAAATTACATAGGCGTTGTCCCAGAATCGGGGGATGGGGGGGGGGGGGGGGGGGGGGGGGCTAGGGGAGGCTTAGCAAAGTTATACATAACCGTAACCAAAGGTTTTTTTTGGCTTTTCAAGCTCTAATAAGTCTAGCCCCCCCCCCCCCCCTTTCTACTTTCAATTTGCTTCCGACGCCACTGAATTATAATATTATCTTTAAGAAATAATAGTTTTTGACTTCCAAAATAATTAATGATATTCTATTTCTAAAATAGATCTAATGGATAACTTGCTGACCATCAAGCCTTCTTAACGAGGCCGGGTCTAATTTTTTCTGCCCTAGATTTTTGAATGAAATTTTTTACAAGAATTTCTACTGATATAATTATTATTTTAAAATAAAAAAATAAGACATTTACCACACCGTTTGTTTAAGGGGTCATCTCAAAGTTTGTTAATTTTAACATAGGACCCAATGGGATTTTTCTTGAAATGTACAAAATTTGCACATTTTTTAAACTTCTGCCCTAGGGATTTCTTTTTCTGTTCTGCATATTAAAGTTATTGCTAAAAGGCGTCAAATTGTCAAATAAAAAAACCCTTTTACCTTCTGGTTTATTCCAGGGGTCTTATCAAAGTTATTTTTTATACGCCCCATTTCCCAGTTTGTCAGATAATAGCTATTTTTTATTTGACAAAGACGGAAATGGGGATCTTTATTGTATTATTAAAACATTAAGACATATTTAAGCAATAAATAAATATATAACATCACATATTAAGGGTAATTAGTATAAAATACATGGTTAATGTCTTGAAATAAATGAATTAAGCGATATTTAGGCGGGTTAAGAAAACGTGACAGAGGGTTAGGCTTGCTGAACCCCCTTCACGTTTTCGACCTGAGCCCAAATATAGCTTATACTTCGAGACATTTATGTTTATTCCACAATATAATATCAATTTTACACATCAAACGAGCTATTTTCAACAAATTTCGCTGAATATCTGCAGTTGAAACTATCATGCCATGGCGTCAACAAAGCAAAAAGATGACGTCACAATACAAAAGAAACGCTGCGCGAAAGCGTGCGTACTCGTTCTGTACTCGGCCTCGTTAATCCTAAAATTTTGAACCCACAGGGTAGCCACGTGATGTATCTTACCCAGTCATTCATATGCTCTTTCCATCCCTGACGGAATGAAGCAAATGATGGCTGTTGCTATAGATACACAGTTACAGATAATAAGAAAATGTAGCAGAGACAGACAGAGATGGGAATCTTGTTAAATGAAAAAATAAATAAAAGGCAATGAAAATGGGATCTCGCACAGAGAGAGAGAGAGAAAAAAAAACTTACGCTAGACTTCATGTGAAGCTCCAGCAAGACCTCATACCACTGACACTCATTTGTAGAGGCCTCTATACGGCGCTGTTACAACAATACACAACATTGTATTCATCTTGATAGCATCTTTAATGCAAACAAATTTTTAATTCATGAACGTCCAAAAATTTGTATGAAAAGTATTTCTCTAATTCATTTTTTATTTTTGTTATAGAATTTATTCATGAGGTACACTTTATTGAAATCAATTACTGCAGTTGAAATTATTAATTTCTTATGTAAAAATAGATTTTTATTGCATTATGATTTAGTATTTCAAGTATTATAGTCTATAGAAACTTTCACCCTCATCCCCCTCCCCATCCCCGGGTCGAAATCTGTTTACGAAATTCATTTCCGTATGTTAAAATAATCCAGTGTAATATTATTGTATATTCCAAACATTTGAAGCAATGAAGGCGTTGCAAACCATGACCCCCCCCCCTACTCCCATCCCGACCAGGTCATCTTACAATATCAAACCTTTTTGCCATATTTTGAAAAATTATTTTTAAACAAAACAGTTTATTCTGATAATATTTTATTGATTCTGTATGATTTGAATCAATATGAAATGGTAAAGAACATGGTTTTTAAAAATCCAAGATGACGGGTTTTTCGATACCGTGCAACCATAGCTCAGATTTAAAACCATCGAAATTATAAATAAAAAATCGACTTTTCTTTCAAAATGATGGTACATTCTTAAAGACAGTACCCTCTTAGACTCGCTTTCATGCTCTCGACTGTCCGATCGCTCTCGTTTCATGCTGATTTTGTCAGATTTTTTTCGCTGTGCGGAAAACACGTCAAGCTGCCACCTATCGAAGTCAGTAACTAACGCGGTAACCACAACGCAACCGCTCCTAGGTTTTAGCGTTACGTCACCCTTGACAACGTAATAGCGCAGGCGCCGTCATCGCCCATATGGACTATGTAAGAATACCGTTTTCTGACTTACCTCACTTTACTGAAAGATAATCCAATCACATAATATTTCAAATAATTCTAATTGTTATTCCCATTTTGACGTTTTTTGCTGATATAATGTGACGTCATAGTATGAAAATCACGCAGTTTTTCGTGAAATTCTATCCTAATGCATTGACGCCACTTACAGGCTAATTTAATTAATTTTCAACATTCTCATACTGAATTACTTAAATTACGAACAGGAGCTCTAGTATTCCGACTTTATTTACATGAATTGATGATCCAATGTGTCGTATATATAATGTACTGGTTTCGGGGAACTCTTTGTACAGTGCTATATTGATAATTCTATAACACGCAATGTCGTTTTTCAAATGCGAGAGGTGCAGACTTAATCTTTTAAGCGGTTTCGAATAGAAAAGTTAAAACGCTTCGTTGGAAAATAAATTTATTCTTATTAATCAATAAATATTATAATTTCCTTTCAGTTTTATTACATAAAAGCGGGAAAGTGCAATCTTAGATATCTTCTTAGAATGTGAATTTGATGCACTGTTGAATATTGCAAATGCAATAAATGTACAACCATGTTTATTTTGATGTTATTTATATTTAGGAATGTATTTTCATTAGAAAGAAAAAAGTTAGCTTTTCTTGAAATCTCTTTTTGAACTAAGTACACATGTACCATCGCACTGAGCGACCTATCGTAAGTTAACAAATGCCATTTCAAAATAGTTCTAAAAAAGAATAGTATAGATACCAATTTGTCTGCATACGTTTAAGATAATAGCACCAGTTTCTGTGGTGAACACTACTCACTAGGCTAGGGACACCCCGATCGGTGAACACTACTCACTAGACTAAGGACATCCCGATCGGTGAACACTACTCACTAGGCTAGGGACACCCCGATCAGTGAACACTACTTACTAAGCTAGGGACATCATGATCGGTGAACACTACTCACTAGGCTAGGGACACCCCGATCAGTGAACACTACTCACTAAGCTAGGGACATCATGATCGGTGAACACTACTCACTAGGCTAGAGACAACCCGATCGGTGAACACTACTGACTAGGGTAGGGACACCATGATCGGTGAACACTACTCACTAGGCTAGGGACACCCCGATAGGTGAACACTACTCACTCGGGTAGGGACACCCCGATCGGTGATCACTACTCACTAGGCTAGGGAAACCCCGATCGGTGAACACTACTCACTAGACTAAGGACATCCCGATCGGTGAACACTACTCACTAGGCTAGGGACACCCCGATCGGTGAACACTACTCACTAGACTAAGGACATCCCGATCGGTGAACACTACTCACTAGGCTAGGGACATCCCGATCGGTGAACACTACTCACTAGGCTAGGGACACCCCGATCAGTGAACACTACTCACTAAGCTAGGGACATCATGATCGGTGAACACTACTCACTAAGCTAGGGACATCATGATCGGTGAACACTACTCACTAGGCTAGGGACAATCCGATCGGTGAACACTACTGACTAGGGTAGGGACACCATGATCGGTGAACACTACTCACTAGGCTAGGGACACCCCGATCGGTGAACACTACTCACTCGGGTAGGGACACCCCGATCGGTGAACACTACTCACTAGGCTAGGGACACCCCGATCGGTGAACACTACTCACTAGGGTAGGGACACCCCGATCGGTGAACACTACTCACTAGGCTAGGGCCATCATGATCGGTGAAAACTACTCACTAGTCTAGGGACACCCCGATCGGTGAACACTACTCACTAGACTAAGGACATCCCGATCGGTGAACACTACTCACTAGGCTAGGGACATCCCGATCGGTGAATACTACTCACTAGGCTAGGGACACCCCGATCGGTGAACACGTATTCACCTGGATAGGTCAAACGGTCGAAAAACACTACTCACTGGCCCAGAAAAACCGATCGGTTAAAACTTCACACCTCGTTATAGAAACAGATCGACAATCCGGTAAAATTACGTGAACAGCCCACAGTAAACGCATCTTTTCTTACAATAGACAATTTTTAAACTATTATAAATCGTTTTATACATAATATGGATTACTTACACGAATTAATTCCGTACAGTTGTGTATTTTATCACTGCTCAAAATAAAGTTCTTGCGGATCTGGGGGAGGGGGGTTCAACTTTCTTAATTTAACATAGTAAACTATGCATCGGACACCCCCCCCCCAAAAAAAAAAAATAACAATAAAATATATACTGAATCCGCGAATGTAAGTGATTCTTATAATGTACCTGTCTTTGTAAAGGTCGTTTTAAACGATCTTAATTCATAATCAATGTTTATTCAGCAATTATTTTAAATCATAATGAGTGTTTTTAAATCGGGTTCGAAGTAATAAAAATTCTTAACTCGAAAGTAAAAGTAAAACTAAAAAGTACTTTTTTTCAATTTTTGTAAGCTGTATCCTCAAACATAAGTGGTCTAGCAGAACTAAATTACCATGTCTGACCAAGACAGAGGAGATCGCGGGAGAAGAAGACCCAGAAGGAGGGGAGGTGGACCAAACACTGGCAACAGAAAGGTACAGGAAGTTTTTTTGTCTCTGTGTATCCACTATCCAAAATGAGCTGTCATGATTTGAACATCACAAATGACAAAGATACAAAATCTTGCAACACACAAAATATAAATGCAATACCTTGGTTTTATATTATCAGATTGACAGGGAGACCTATGAGGCAGAATACCAATCCTCCAAGCCAACAATTATATTGGCCAAGCCTGCAGCACTAGACTCGGTTTGATTCTTCTACTTCAATTTTAAACTGTCCAAAAACACATGACAAAATGTCGGTTGTGTTCATACTCATATTCTCTAGACACTACTGTGGAATCATTAGAATTCGTGGTGGCTCAATTTTCGTGGTATTCGTGGGTAGCCCTCCCCACGAATTTAAATCCTCAATGAAAACAATTTTAGAAAGAGTTATCTTTGTTACTCAAACAGTAACCAATGCATCCACAAAATTACAGCCCTACTAATGAGCAAAAAAGTCACAATCCACGAAAATTGGCTGCCACAAATGTAAATGATTCTACAGTATTTTGAATTGACTGTTATATCATATAATTACATTGTGTGTGTTTTAAATATTTAGGGAGGAGGTGTCCTCAGTACAAGCCCCTCCTCAACTTCCTCCGCAAAACCCGACAAACCTGTTGTCATGGCAATCAGATCCAGGGATGAATCCTTCACTTCAGGCTCTCCCAGTGTTTCAACAGGGGAGCCAACTCCATCACAAGTTTCCTCATCCTCGCACAGAACTCCTGTCGGCCTTGTACAGACAGATGGTAATATTTCATTTGTCAGATACATCTTTTATTATGTTATATTTCATATGCAATAAATATACATTATTTCCACACAGAAAATTGCAAGTGCTAGCAGTTTATATATTTTTTAACATATAAATTTTTTTAAAGCACAAAACAGTATAGTAGTTGTAACTTGTTTACATTCATTTATATTGTGTTGGTTTAAGATATATTCAGTGCGAAGAGTGCAAACACTTTACAACTTTTAATTTTTCCGTACATTTCTATTATTGTTTGTAGAAATTTCCAACATTTTCGCTCTTCCCTATATTTATATTGTTTCTGTGCAGGCTCCAACCGCCTATCTGCTCCCCCAGAAATGAACCAAGGTGTTAAGATCGTGGATGAATCTCATCAGTGGAGCGATGCAGGGATGGAAGTAAGAAAATCTATACGTGTAATGAAAGACTACAATGTGTACAGTTTGTTGACTGTTAATTCCTTATTTTATGCGATTACTTAATTTTGTGATTCCATCGTTTAGAATATAAAATCGCAATCACTAATTTTTTTGTTATCATTTCCTATTTAATAGTTCTAAAGTGTCTGAAAAATAATAGCGAGGTTTAAAAATCTGTGAGGGTTGCTTCTAACAAATTTACGTGGAAATATTAATTTCACGCGTTTGATTAGGTATCTTCAGGTTTTACAGCTCCATTGCCTATAGCAATATTGTTATTTATCTGGCCATAGCTACAATGCCGCCCTGATCTGTTACAGGTGTTACTGGACCAGACCGATTTCTTTGTGGTCGGTGTTCTCGGACTACAGGGATCTGGAAAGTCAACTATTTTGTCTCTCCTTGCTGGAAATAATCCATCAGACAACATCAGGTAATTAAACTGAATTGTGTAAATACATTTTAGTTGAAAATGAGAAAATATTTTAATTTACAATATATCTGTTCTTTTTTGGGGGGTATGGTTTTACCAAATAAACTGTATGGTAAATTTGAAAATTGCACTGCTAACTCCAATTTTAACAAAAGTTTTTAAAAAGACCATTCTTGCCATCTCTATTTTTTCATACTTGCCAGCTGTAGAATTTAGCTGGCTAACATGGGATATATTTTATCCCTGTCTTACAGAGCCTCATTCCAGTTCGAGTCTTTAAAACGAATGAATATGCTACCTGTGTCATGTAATATTTTGATTACGTGAAATATTATAGTTAGGCCATTCCAAGTTTTTTCTATGTTTAGCGTCCGCGGACGGATTGGTTTTGAGATGTAAAAATTTAAAAAAAAAACCACAATTGTTGTTCATAAAATTAGATCGCTTTTTCATATGTCGGGCTCAGGATCGCATTTTTAAATCCGGATCAGAAATCAAATATAACAACATTCAGAATGGAAATCATATAGTAGGTATTTGTTATTTTTGTATATTTTTGTTACAAAATGAAGAAAATACTTCAAAATATATAACAAATTTTATTTTGTTGAACTTTTAAAGTTGTGGTTTTTTTTCTAAGGTTTGTTGTTTTTTTCCTGATAGAAAGATAGGTTTTTGAGTTTTAAGTGGACGCTAAACAAAGAAAAAACTTGCAATGGCCTTAGGTTTAAATCAATCATCAACATTTATGTTGCTCTGTAAATAATTCATCCATAGGCAGTACATATTTCCACCCCAGAGCAAAGAGAGCAAGGAGCTCTCTGAACACCAGACCACCGGGATTAACATGTATGTCACCGGGGAGAGGACCATATTTCTGGATACACAGGTTTGTTGTCTTTTAGAAGTATTACAACTATACAGTGACTGTTTTTCAATTGATGAATAGGACAGTTTAGAAAATGCATGATTTGCAGATGGCAAAATCGCCTTACATACTAAATCCCAGTCAAAACATGAAAAAAGATTTGTCATTATTTACATTTTGGACACCACAACTAAATTCTTCTATATGTCTATGGAGTTACTTCAATATTTATAATGGATCAATGAAAAATGATATTCAAGCTGATTTTGAAAAATCTTTTCCCAATTTAAAAACCATTTAGTGTTACAGTTTCATAATTCGTGAAAATAACTGGGTTAACCTTTTAAAAAGCAACAATGAATTTGTCATGATTTGTTATCTTTTTATCTTTCAGCCCATCATGAGCCCCTCTGTTCTAGACAAAATAATCCGCCAAGAGAAAAAGATTCCCCCTGAATATAGCACAGCTGAAAATTGTGTTGAGATGCAGGTAGGGACATAAGTAATATTCATGTAGCTCATAAATTTTACATGTAGGTCTCAGATTTTGGATCAATTAAAACAGGATGGAGTAAATTTGTGTTCCATTGCCTTAAGGACTGAAACATAATCACAGTGTAGTGATGCAGAGAGGGTTCTGTGTGCACTGATTGGCTCATTCACATTGAAAGAATTTTTTTTGTATTTTGCTTTGAATATCTAAGGTATTGGAGATATCAATGTTTGAGACATCTAAGTTTGTTGTTGCAGTCCTTGCACCAAGCAGCCTTCCTCATGTCAGTGTGTCACATCATTCTAGTGGTTCAAGACTGGTTCACAGATATCAACCTCATCAGGTTTGTTGTCATATATTATAGATATCATAAACAGATATTGAGGTGTATTAAGTCAGTATTAATGATTGACTCACTTAACATGATCTTGTTTGTCTACGTTTCACCATATTTGCATGCCAAGAGTTTACAATCAGCTTCTCGTAGAGAAACCCTTGGCTAGCGAAGATGATGGTTCACATATAACATACATGTATCACTGTCTTTCAGTTGCTAAGGTTTTTCATTTCAAATATGGTAAAAGGAAATCTTAACTTTGAACAAGCATAGATTTTCACCTTTTTAACTAATGATTGTCCTATTAAAATCCAAATCCAAATAAAATCCAAACATTATATGTATTTCTTAATGTTTGTATGAGTTTTAATTGGTAGGATAAATATCCATTGACAAATTAGTAAAGGTGAAGTATATAATGATTTATCTGTAGATTTCTGCAGACAGCTGAGATGCTGAAACCTTCCACTCCTTCCTCTAGTCATGATAGTTCATCAGGATCGGAAGAGACCAATGACTATTATCCAAGAGTGGGTAAGTACTTTTTCTCAACTCCTATTGGTGTCAATTCTCTCGATACATTTAACATACGTATTAATTTCATGAAAAAAGAAATAATATTTTATGGATGATGTAAACAATGCTTCGATATTTTGAGAACTGAGGATCAGAGATATTTAAATCAGATTTAATGAAAATGTTTATTTTCACGTGTTTTTGTTTTAACAGTTTTTGTGCAGAATAAATGCACCAGAGATCACTTCAGCAGAGAAACACACAAGGCCATGCTTTCGACTTTCTCAAAAATGTTGGATACATCTAAATTAAAGCTCAAAGGTATGAATCTAATTCACTGTATACTCCAGTATGTACATTGTGTATATAACACTTGCCTCCCTTTGTTTGATAGGCGATGTCTCTATAATTTAAGAAAATATGTTCAACCTGTGCTATTAAAATTTATGGAATCTCTTTAAGTATGTGTACTTTATTCATTTGCATTATTAACAAACATAACTTGTCATCCTTAGTGTGCCATATATTTTGTGGGGTTGTTTTGAGATTGGTGACTTTTTTAAATATTTAAGAATATTATATGATGTACTTTCTTTTGCTTGTATTAAAGGAGAAGTATCAATGGCCAGGGGAAACTTGGTGTCAGGGTTACCAAAGCATCACCAATCAGATGTCAACTTGTATTTGTTTCCAAATATGGAAAACAAGAAAGACTCACAAGGTTTGTCAGAGAGAGAGAGAGAGAGAGAGAGAGAGAGAGAGAGAGAGAGAGAGAGAGAGATGAACAAATATACTAATAGAGAAGTAGAAACCATGTTTATTTGTGGAATAGCAATGCATGCCATTGTTTTCTACTTTTCATTGCTCCTGTTTTATTCATTTTGTTTCTTTCAGACACCATTCTGACCTTGCTGCCAGAGTACAGGGGATACCCCAGCGTGACTACATTAGTGAATGGCCTGAGGAAACAGGTGTACTCCATGCCTAAAGACACTCTGACCCACACAACACTCTCAGAGAAAAACTGGTAGGTACCATACATGTATGTGTGCATTGAACTTGTATTTATGATTCAAATTTTCAAAGTTTAGCAATTTTTCCAACTCTCATTTTGAAAATATTTAAAACATTTTTTAAATGTACTTCTGTGTATAACTTCACTGTTATACAAGGACTGTTATAAACAGAATAAATTTTTTTCTCATGATCCAAAAGGAATACCTTGTGATTATGTTTGAATGTGAAAAAGGCCTACATCTTAATTTAAGAACTTCACTTCTGTACGCACTCTTTAAACCTTGCTGATTACGGGTAACTACCATAGTTATTCATTTTTCATTTTTTCAGGTTTCATTATGCAGCCAGAACCTGGGAGGCTGTAAAAAAATCACAGTTAATGGCAGAATACAACAGACTACTACACTGAGCAAAGGGAAGATTACAACGGAATTTCACATTTATGATAATCAACAGATTACGGTATATTGGTGGTATCCAACAGCCAATTACTGTCAAACAAGTTGATTGAGTACTTGGGATAACTTTCCAATGTCCAGCAGAGTGATTTATAGAATACAACAGAATAAAACTCTTGAGCATACTGTATTGTGCAGTTGCATCTGACTATTGATGGAATGGAACAACACCATGTCAGTGTTGAAATACAACAGACTGCTACATAAATCCAATACATGTATATAAAGTTACAGTATTTGATAGCATTGCCATGCACAGTACAATAAACAATTAGCTATAAATGGTGAAAAAAACAGCAAAGTAATGATGGAGGATGGTGGACAACATGGTATTAAAGTTAGTGATGGAATGCAGCAGAGCTTGGGACTTGCCTGAAACTCTAAGATGACAATTTCGGTAAAAACTGGACCAATCCAAAAGCATCTTAGAAGAAAGAAACTTGTTGTAAAACTTGTGGATTTACTTTTGTTGTGTGATTATTGTACAATATTAAATGTGCAATATTTAATTTTCTCTTTAATTATTGCATACTGTACACCTCTAGAGTTGAAAGAGAAATGGTTGCACTCAAAAATCATCTTCTTGGGGTATAAAAATGAAGTATCTATTATTCAGTGGGGCTATGCTGTTGTTTTCAAAATCATCTTTATTCATATACAACAAATGACCACAAACCATGGCGAATTCCCGCTGTGATGGGGTTTTAAAAAGCAACGATAATGCAGATACCCCCATAGTTATAATGTGTAATAACTATTGAAACAAATCTTTTATCCTTATTTTTTAAAATATCCAATCATGGTCAAATAGCTACTGACAAAGCACAATTAAAACTTAACCAATTTAAATTAACTGTCCAAATATGAATACCCCATTATTTAAACATTTTAAAAACTACATTCTTTCAAACTTAGCAGTCTTCAGTTTATATATACTGTGATAACATATATATAGATATATATATATATATATATATATATATATATATATATATATATTGTAACATGGTGTCCTTTTTTTCCATACTTTTGAAGTTGAATACTGTGGATGAATTATTTTGTGATTACCTGCTGGTTAATGAAAAATATATTTACATCCATTGGCATTTAATTTCGTCATATTGTTATCTTTTTGTATTCATCAATACTTTAGGTTAAACATTCGTCATTGATTTAATTTTGTTGATTTTTACTCCCAATGAAAATAACAGAATTAAATCCTCAACAAATATTTCTGCTTCTACAATATATAACCTTACATTCAGCAATTAACCTTAGCTGGTTAGGATATTAGCCAATAAAAGTAGTATTGCAAAAAATACATAACCTGCATTAGCATGAATTAATGAGATTTGAAGAAACATACATTAATAAATAATTCTTGGTGCATTTAAACAGACTCTGGTTTAAACAACTAATTAAGCAATACATGTAATGATCAAGGCATTGCAGGAAAAAATTAAAACACGTGCAGAGAGCAGCTATGCATAAGTTTTTCCTTTTTGGTAATATATTACGTCCACTTCCTTCATATCACAATGAACTTCCAAAGTAGGCATTTTGCTTTTTATTGCAACATTATTCCAATAATAGTTTTATAGGCAGTCAATGGGTTATGTTAGCATGGACTCCTATCGTTTTATATTTTCATTGCATGAGGATACTAAATCTCAAACTTTTCCTCAGCATACTTTGATTATGAATAATTGGCTAATATTTTCGTTTCGTCAAAATTTTGATCTTATCAATGAAAATTCTCTTGCGCATCGTGTTTGCGTTTGTACCGGAAGTTAATTTAAATTGTCGACTGTATTCCCAAAGCGAACCGATGTCAGTGTTTTGCATGCTTTGCATGGTAAGAATGTTTTATTGCATGCTGTGATATGAAAAAATGTAGAGAAATTGCGAAAATGCAATGCATATGAAAAAAATGTTGGACTGAGACGACTAAATTATTTGCAAAACCACGGACTCGTGTTTTCAGTATCTCGTAAATGACTCTGGCCACTTACCACATCATATTCTTGAATTCCCGTAGTGTTTCTATTTTGGATTGATTTTCTTGTTAACTTTAGTGGTTTATCTGCGACTTTCTGTCACTTGTCGATTGCTGAATCCCTTATAATGATTGTCTTATTTTCGTTATTGTGTACTGGGTAACCTATAGATTAGATGAGAGGCGGATCAATCAAATATCATTATCCTTATCCAGTGTATTTTCTGATAGCCTTGGTTAACAATTATTGTAATTTGTTATCAAATCATATTGAAAATGTCACGAGGTTTTGTTTGAAAGTGGAATAATTCTTTTTTTACTAAGCTCATTTGATTCAGGTTCAAGTCTATATTTATCATCATGATCATGTTCCTGAATCATGTAGAATTATTATTATAAATATTTTTAAAAGGTGATTATGTAGGAGAGTTAAATCTCTTTGCATTTTGACAAGGATAATTTGCAATTGCAATCTGACTGAGGTCTGTCTATTTTATTGTCTGTCATTCAATCACTGACTGGCAGAAATTGGCAACATTTTCTAACTCTATGGCTGAGTCTTAGCCTAAGTAATCTCTATACCAGTGTATATTTCACTTGAAGCCAGCATACTTTTCAGTGTGTTTTGATTGTCATTTAGACACTAAGACAGTAACATCATTTGGAAAGTACTTGTTGTAATTTGTCGTATTCAAATACGTGTAGCTTTGTTTCCCAATAGCAGAAAGATCATTGAGTAGTAGAATATGAGTATCCACTTTAGACCACTTCAGATAATCCTAAAACTTTGCGGAAAACGGCAAAAAGGTCTTCATGTTCATCAAGAAAATTCAAATTGAAAGTTTTCCTCTTGAAATGACGAAGTAGTTGCTTTAAACATTTCACAGAAACTGTTAGGTTTATTATGTTTTTGCTACTCTAACTTTTTGTAAAAGTATGGTCTATCACAGATACACCTCATAAAAATGTTGTGTATCAAGGAAAAAACGACTTGCTGACATCAAAGGAAAAGCTCACATACAATGATACAAATCACAGATACAACACATAAAACTGTTGTGTATCAAGAAAAAATGAATTGCTGACATCAAAGGAAAAGCTCACAATGATACAACTATCGACTAAAGGTCAAAGGAAAGGCCTCTAAGATGTTTGTCATCCTAATGTCCTTTTTTAAAGTGAGGCCGCATTTGAAATATGTGTACCGGTAATTTATACATGAACTATGCTCAAGTAATTAGAATTTGGTAGAATTGGTTCTGTTCATTTAGCCTCTTTTTAGGAAAAATATTTTGGCCAGTATGATGATGCATTTGCTTTAATAGGAAGAAATGTTGGATAAAACCATCTATTGCCGCGGTGTATTTTCAATATTAGGCTATAATGAGTTGATACAGCCTTCTAAATATAGAATGAACAAAAAAAAAAAGAATTGAAACAAATCAATCACCTTGATGATACTTACGCACTTTTCATTCTTAAACTCTTTCATTCAATAAAATCAGCATCATTGATAATTAAGCAAATAGAGAGAAAAAATATTATTGAGTTGTAGAATTCAGACTTCAAAGCAATAATTTGATTATGGTAGATTTCATAAATTTTCAATTCCTTGTACTGTTGCTGCAATGCGTCCTTCTTATATTGCTTGACCTTAATTAATTAAGCTGAAAACATGAAGAGGAAGTGTTTGAAGATTCTATTTTAGAATGGATCAACAGATTTTGGAGCTTGTACCATTTGGGTTTGCATGTTTAAATCTTGCAGTGCCGATTTTTATAGATCAAGTGGAAATCCAGAGTCAGTAAACTGAGAAGTCAAGGTACAAGCAAATGTACATTGTAATTTGATTAAAAACCGCTTCCCAGTGTTACATTGTGAATTTCAGAAAAGGGAAAAAATTGACCCTGCTCTTTAGGATTGTGGCTTTAGGGATAAAACAAGGAGAATCCACATTGATTTCCTTTGTGCATCAGTATATTGAGTAAAATTAGAAAATGATGTAATTTGGCTGATCTTACAGGCCCTAATTCCTTGTTAGTCTTGTCTTTCATTTGCTAAATCTTGGCCGTAACAGGTGCAAGTTAATTTAAAGGTTGGAAAATATGAATGGAGCTGCCTGTTTGAAAGAATTTCATTCAAGTCTGTCAAATTGACTTTTCCTGTGTATTACTAGTGTATTCCTGTATTTTGCAGATGAGAAGATAACAAGGGAGACAAAAAGATTGAAATCCACGAGCAAGGGGAAAATTGACACCCGTGTATATTGCCATCATGTAAGTGTGTATAGTGACTTCAGTACAGACATCTACACATGTTATCTAATCTAGGTGTAATATTGCCTCAGGGTTCCTAGGTTGCAAGTTAATAATTGATCAGAAAAAGGGCCCAGGCTAGGGATAGATTTGATGTTATGTCATTCTTTGACAATTTATTCTGTTCAGGAGAGCAGTTTCCTATCCTATCTACTCGTTTTTCTGGCAATATTTTTATTTTCTATCCTATTGCAAAAAGGGATTGATTTTTTTTTTCTTTCCGAGTTGACAGTGAGATAGAATGATATCGGATGCAGGTGATGTAATTTTCTGTTTACATTTCATGTTTCAATCTCTTTTATTTGTTTGGTAGCAGGCATGGTGGACTAATGAAAGGGAAGGGAATTTAAAGGGGGGTCTAAAATAACAATTAAATATTAATCAATCAGTTTTTAATTAGTTTCCTCTCCATGGGAATAATGGATTTTTTATTTGTGTGCTCATGTCTTGATTTGTTAAATTGTTACATTACCATGCTTGTTAGAGTACCTGATTCAAAAGGTTTGCAGAAAAATCAATTTTGATTGCGCAAAATTAAATAGCATCCTCAATTTCATGGCTATGCCACTTCTTCCTTGTAATTTAGTTAATTAGGAAGATAGTGAAAATTTTCATCTTTGATTTCTGGTTTGTCTGAAAAAAGATATAATAATGTTTGAAATCAGTAAAATTGTTCAATATTACTGGTAGATATACACTTTAATTTCCTTAAACATTGTGTAGAAATTTGTTTAAGGATGACATTTACTCAGAATGAAAAAAAAAAAATTGTTTTAAATACAAAAAGAATTTATGAAATGAATTATTATTGACATAACAATCAATTTTTTTTTACTAAATTATGGAATTAGGCTAAGACAAAGTTTGTATTTAAAACAAATTTTACTCATGAAATTGAACTTTTTAACAATCCGGATTCGAGAACTCAAACCCTGAGTAAACAACGTCCTTAATTAATATCCACACATTTTTTGAACGTATTTATTACGGATGTTAGTACTTGACTTCCCACAATTGTATCTTGAAAAATAGTGTCTTTTTTAGTAAAAATTGAGACAATCTGCATGTAAAGGATTTGACACACTTTGAATTTCAGGGGTTGGTAAGGTTGTTCCAGATGGTCTGAGATGAAGTAGGAGGCAATTTACAAGATAAACTTATTTGTAACATTTGTTGAGAATATTTTGTAGATAATATTTCCACAGTATGCGTTAGGAATTATGTTGATAAGGCATCTTATTTTTTTTTTCTCTTTTTTTTGTGTGTGCTAGGAACTGTAACTCAACAGTTCTGCAGTTACGTCCATATATACAGAGGTTGGCTGGGGGGGGGGGGGGGGGGCAAAACAAGTAAATCTTATTTTCTGTATAGCACTGGTAATTTGTTAGTAGCTTTTTATACACCTGACCATTTCATTTAGGTCACTGTGGCCTATTTAGACATATTCCTTTGATGTATATACATATTTCCAGTTTGACAGATTTTCAATCACTGGTCCTGCTCAGGTTTCAATGAAGTCATTGAGGTGGTGATTCGAGGCCCATGTCACAATCATACACCGATTATTTGCTTGGACTTTAAAATTAGGTACAATTTCTCATAACAATTCAAGTTTGCTTTGAGAATTTAAACTTAGAAGGACTTGATCATCATGTTAAAATGAGTAACTCAGTCAATGTTTTGTCAGTAGATTTATTGTATTTACATTTCTAGAAAAGGGCTTTTATATGCTGCATTAGTCCCTTTTTTCCCCCTGACTCATTTTTGATTTATGGACAGTGATTTCTGTTAATCCTACCTATGTAATATTGGGCAAACAAATTTTTCTCCAAGGTGATCTCTGGAAGCATTTAAACAAAATTGGAATTCACAGTTTTTAGGAGAGCTCGTAAAGGAAACGGCCTTAATAAATACAGGCTACCACGGTCTCGACGAAAACGTACATATATAATCGTGATAATACCTCTCTTAATGTGGGTGTTCAGATGTAGCTATTATTGTCAAAACTAAGTGATGAATGGGCACTTATACTCTTACTTAGTGAGACAAGGCCCTGACTGGAACTTTCTATTTAGAATAGTTTGAATCACTCATGGTCAAGAGCCTCTGTCATTAATTCAACAGAAGGTCAGTCATTTTGTTGCCTTTAAAAAAAATTGATCTTTACTATTCTGCCACTGAATGCGGTGCACTCAAATAATTCATTATCGTAATAGTTTTGAGAAGGCAGTCGGTTTATGGATTGATACTGGAGCGTTGACGTTTAGTATAAATGATAGTCAGAAGGAGATATGCAGGGAATCTTGTGGGATGTGGTAGTGTTAGCTGAAATACAATGTAGTACGTTCATGGTACCAGTGACTGTGAGCTGTGTTGAAATTGAGGAGATTGTTATGTAAGACTTTTAAATGTATTTTAAGATGACAGCCCATTGACATAAGTGGCTGTATTTATCAAGATATATATATTTTGAATACAAGTATGTCACAATATATTTCCTGATAGGTATTTTAAGTTTTAGAGAGAGAGAGAGAGAGGAGAGAGAGATATCCACAGTCCTGTTCAACATGTTCAAGGAGAAATAAAATTTAAAAAATATACCCACTTAATTCTAGATGTCAAATGCCTATGTAAACATATGATATTTCTGATAGGTTGACAAGAAATAGTTTGTGGGGTGCTTATTTGAAAATATTATGACAGGTCTGTGTAATTTATAACACTTGTTTCCTAGCAGGATAGCATTGCAGGGTTTAAAAATTAGATGCTAAGTAAATATGGTAAGTCAGATGAATTTACTTGTTGCGTTCACAAAATGTCTTTATGAAAGCTCAGTTTTGAGAGGTCCATTTCATTTTTGATTGACATGCATGCAAATCCAGTAATCCGAAGCTTATGTAAATGGAGAGAAAGATTTTCTTTTTCCGAGGCGCAGACATTTTTCTTTCTTAACTTTAACTTGAAAAACACAAGTGTCTTTTCCAACACATAAATGAGGTTATCATGGGCTTTATGAAGAGCTGCTTTGTGTGTGTAAATACTTCCTATTCATTTAATGTATGGACTATGACACAGGGAAAATAATTGTTAGTCGTGGGCAAAAGAGGAAAGTTTAGCATGAAATTTGAAAGGATTAAAGATTAAATATTTCAAGTACATGTACATGCTGAGGAACAGGTAGAAATGAGATATTTTTTTATGAAACTAGTTAGCTAGAAACAGGAAATAAAAACTGTGAATTACACAGGTCAGCTGGATAGCAATATTAAAGCAACTTCAAGTTAGTAGACATTAAAAATCTTGCTCATTCACAGTAGCTGTTTTTTATCAATATTTTTTTTTTTTAAAGATAAAATGCTTCTGATGTTTGAGATAGAAAATGAAGTTGATTTTCTGAAATATATAAATAAAAATATACAAATCTGCCAGGTCGAGTGCAGTAATTAGGATTATAACCATATATTTGCTAGCCGAGTTTATTATGGCTCTCTTGTTCAGGGAAGTTTTTATCGTGTTTAACAATGATACACACTCTGTACGATTGACCTTTCACAGTCATGAGGTCTGTTGATAGTAGTGGATCCGCTAGTTAGTTTCTGTTTACGTGCACTCAATTGGAGTGCGGATATTTAAGATTTTGCGGCATCTTGAGTCAGTCAGTCTCTATACATGTAGTGTAACGGTGTTCACGTAACGATACGTCATGCAACCCACTCGGGGGTTTTCTTTAAGTGGACAGTGTACTCTTTAAGAACAAGGGTACTATGTGAAGCGCATGCCAGAAATTTTGAGAATTGCTGTCAGTAGTGATGCATCTTGCGTTTTCTAAATTTATGAAGTGTTTTCGTGAGCGGCGATAATCCGCTCTTGTGCCAGCGCACTTTTATATGTGTTTGTGTGTATATATATCTGGGATGTTTACTAGAGGGACTGCTGTAGTTGATCGAGCCTCATCATGATGGACGGTCAGTGTCGTCAGGTTGTGATTTATAACTGTCAACATTTTGTGTCTGTAGGGAGTACCCAGGATGACAGCAGCAGCCAGGGATACGTGTTCTACCATGAGAAGATGAAGAGACAGGAGCGGACTTCCACCCCGGTCAAGGCCGTCACAGCCTTCCACATGAAGGAGTCCAAGTCGGAAAACTCGGGACTCGGTTCCCACCACAAGGGGGCACTGGTGCCAAAGCCTGCGGCCTCACCCCTTGGGAAGACGTATCTGAGCAAGAGTCATGAAAATCTCTCTAGTCACCAGAAAAAGAAGCTAGCTACACTCATTGATCACCGTCCAAAGTCGAGTCTAGGAATCACGAAAGGAGGGTCGAGTAATAAAGAGAACTTGGTTGTGAAGGACAAGGATGGGGTGTTTCTGAAACCAAAGCCAGTGAAATCTGGGGGTATGTCAGTCATTCGCAAAGCTTCCAGTACGCAACAATTGGACAAGACCGGTTCTAGTACACCAAGGAGCGCGAGTGCTAAAAGTTCCGCAATGAAACGTGCACATAGTTCTCACAATGTGAGCAAGGACAAGTCGTCTAGAAAAAGGACTTCTGCTCCAGCAGATGTAATGGCTTACAATGCTGAGCTTTTGGCAAATTTTGAAAAAGACAAGAAAGAAAAGGAATCTCGCATATCCGAACTTATACAAGTTGCTGAAAATAGGAAAGCAGAAATAGAGAAATATCGCTATGAGACCAAACGTCTAAAGGAACAGATACCAACACATGATATCAAGGATGAACTGGAATTCCTAAGGAAAGAAAATACTCTACTTAGAGAACAGTTACAGGAATTAGGATATCCTGTGGAACAAATTACTGACTCTGAAAAGTTATCCATTATCCAAGAGAAGAATGCAAGGAAAAACATGGACTCAAGTGATTGTAGTATACCCAAGAGTAAAAGCTGTGATAGCTTGGACACAGATGATGCCCGGGGGGTTCGGTCCATCAGTTGTAAGGGGGAGCCCACAGACAGGCCCGCATCTACAGCGGCCTCCGAGCCTATTCTGTCTCTGGCAGACCATGAATTCTCTTTGGAGAGTAGTCAGTGGGAGAAGGGAAGCAACAAAAGTAGCGATGCTCTAAGTGAGATTTCGGTGGCGTGTCTGACCGAACGCATATTGCAGATGGAGGAGACCCATTACAGCACAAATGAGGAACTTCAGGCAACATTACAGGAGCTTGGTGACCTCCAGCAAAGTGTGAATGAACTGAACACAGAGAATGAGAAGCTTTTGGACCAAAAGTATGTGTTGCTGGAATCGTTGTGTACTCAAACGGAAAAGCTGGAACACTGTAGGACGCAGATCGAACAGTTAAAATGCCTGTTGATCAGTGGGAACTTTCCAGAACGCTCGGAAAGGGAGCAGCAGTTGATGGAGCTGTTGAAAGGTGCTCAGGATGAAAGAGAAGAATTTTTGTGTAAGCAGACAGAGCTAGTGAACACACTAAATGCCAGGGAGAATGAGTGCAGGGAACTGGCAGAGTTGTATGATACCACCAGGGATAAACTGCAACTGCTGGAAGACAAGCTACATTCTCTGAAGTGTGAAAAAGAAAACTGTGAGGGGACCATATTTGATCAGAAAAAAGTCATTGACAATGAAAAAATTGAAATGGATCACTTGAAAACCCTGTTAGAAAATGAAAAATCCAAAGTTCAGGAATTGGAGCAGTATTGCAAAGTGGCGGATAGCCATTCAGAATTGGAGGAACTCCTTCACAACACAAGGCAAGAGAAAGCCAAACTGGAGATAAAGCTCGCCGACATGAAAGAGAGTCTGCAACATGCTCAGTGCGAGCTTGGAAGAGTAAAAGAAACCCTGAACATCAAGGAAGACGAACTGAAGGTCAGCAAGAACAACGCCAAGGCTGAAGTGCAGGACCTACAGTACCAGTACCAGTACCAGCTAGAGAAACTCAAGAAGGGCAAGACGGACAGCACCTCAGAACTCAGCAACCTGCGGGAGCACATTGAGCAGCTTAAGCGTGATTGCAACAAGCACCTGGAGGAAAAGAACGAGTTTGTGACGCAGCTGAGCGAGGCTCAGGAGAAGACACTGCTCCTTCAGCAGGAGAACGCAACCTTGGAGTCAGAGGTCACGGAACTGAGGAGTAGACACAGCGAGGAGTCTGAGGAGTGGAAACAGTTCCAAAAGGACCTACAGGTATGTGGAAAACACATTGTCAAAATAAAAATTTACAATTTTAATAACTTAAATTGTATTTATACAAAAAAAGAAAAGAGAAATTTCATGAACTTGTATATTATGGATGTACCAGTAGTTGTTTAATGTATACTTGTATGACAAATAACCAATTCAAGGTGTGGACTTTGGTCTATTGCCAAATATGTTAGTTGATATGATATATTATATTCAATATGATAAATGCTTGTAGTTTATAACTGAAGGAAATTTCATTTTCCCAAAATGTTATCGTGGATGAAAGTCATGAGTAACTTAACATTCCAATGCATACAAGTTTACATGCAATTATAAATTACATTTTCACATGTAGTACTTGGTTGTATATTAAAACAAATGTGTATCATGACTATCGAATAGGTTTTGAACAATATTTACACATTTTTAAGGAAAGCTGGTTTTAAAAAAATAGGTTGGGGAATTTTTTCAAAGTAATTGAATTACACAACATTTATTATTTTTGAGATAAACAAATGTATAACTTTTTTAGAACTTTCTGTTTCAATATAATATCAATGTTTTTTCTAAAACTAAAAATTATTTTTCATTAGGTGGCTGTTCTGGTGGCAAATAACTTCAGAGCCGAAACACAGGAGGACATGGAAAAGGTCCAGCAAGAAAACACAAACTACAGAGAAAAATGTCGTATCCTCACTGATGAGAACAAAAAATTGATGGAAGAAGTGGACAGACTCAAACTCCAGAGAAGTACAGAGGGAACCCCCAAATCCATACTATCCTCCGCTGAACTCAAGGGCAAGATGTTCAATTCTGTTGGAAGGGAACTATCCAATTTAAGAGACAAACGTTCTGACCCCAAGTCACAAAGCCAGTCTGTGAAATCCCTTATACGCTCCATAGAGGAACAAGTCAAGAGCGGCTGTTCATCTATTCATTCCAGTACCTGTAATTCCAGGAGAAACTCGGACTGTTCCATGGATGAAGCAGTGCCGGGAATACCCTGTCTCCATAACATTGTGAAATCCCCTAGTTCTCCCATCTCCGAAAATCCATCCGTTTTCTCTTCTGTGGCGTCTCCGGACGTGGCTTTGAGGTCAGTCCTGAAGAAACAGGCAGAAAAGCCTTCGCCCTTACGGCACTCTGTGGGGTCCTTGACCTTTGACCCACCCAGATCACCACTGGATTCATCGCCCAAGTCGGCCCCTCCAGTGGTGAAAAACGATTCATCTCCTTCACTTTCCTCCATCTTGTCCAGGACTCCACAGAGAAGAAGCAGTGGTGTAAGGTATGTGCAGAGATATTTATGTTGATATCATACATAATGAATTTTTATACATGTATCATTATTGATTGAAATATTGTTATAATGACCTGAAAGACAGCTTTTTAGCTCACCGAGACGAAGTCAAGGAGAGCTTATGCTATACCCTCGGCGTCGGCGTCGGCGGTGGCGTCGGCGTCGGCGTCCGGACCTGGTTAAAGTTTTTGTTGCAGGTCCTGTATCTAAGCTATTATTTGTCCTATCTTCACCAAACTTGCATGGATGATGCATCTGGACCTACTTATGGACTTGAAAGACTTGGATGTTGAATCTGGGTCCTAAATTTCAGATGCTGGAGGAGGTTACGGTTGTTGGACCAGGTTAAAGTTTTTGTTGCAGGTGCCCTTTGATAGCAATATCTTAGTTACTACTGGTCCGTACTTCACCAAACTTGCGTGGATGGTGTGCCTTATGATACTGATGCACCAGACAGGCTTGAGTGCTGAATCTGAGCTATAGGTTTCGGATGCTGGAGAAGGTTAAGGTTTTTGGAGCAGGTTAAAGTTTTTGTTGCGGGTGCCCATTGATAGCAATATCTAAGTTACTTCTGGTCCTAACTTCACCAAACTTGTATGGATGATGCGTCTTATGATACTGATGCACCTGACAAGCTTGAATGCTGAATCTGAGCAATAGGTTTCGGATGCTGGAAGAGGTTAAGGTTTTTAGAGCTGGTTAAAGTTTTTGTTGCAGGTGCCCTCTGATGATTATATCTTAGTTACTACTGGTCCTAACTTCACCAAACTTGTATGGATGGTGCGTCTTATGATACTGATGCACCTGACAAGCTTGAATGCTGAATCTGAGCAATAGGTTTCGGATGCTGGAGGAGGTTAAGGTTTTAAGAGCTGGTTAAATAAAGTTTTTGAAACAGGTGCCCTCTGATGATGATATCTTAGTTATTACTTGTCCTTACTTCACCAGACTTCCATGGATGGTGTGTCTTATGATACTGATGCACCTGACAGGCTTGAATGCTGAGGCTGGTTTCGGATGCAGGATAAAGTTAAGTTTTTAGGAACAGGTCACATGTTTAATAGATGATAGTACTATTTCAAACTTGCATAGTTGATTTAACTGTAATATGAATGAATCGCAGAGGTAGCTTCAGATGCAGAGCTTGATCTCCATTATCAAGGATGCTAAAAAAAAAATCTTAGTTATTACAGGTCCTAACTTCACCAAACTTTAATGGATGGTGTGTCTTATGATACAGATGCACCTGACAGGCATGGATGCTGAATCTGAGCCATAGGTTGCGGATGCTGGAGGAAGTTAAGGTTTTAATTGCTAGTGCCCTCTGATGATATCTTAGTTATTACTGGTCCAAACTTCACCAGACTTGCATGGATGATGCGTCTTATGATACCAATGCACCTGATGGGCTTGAATGCTGAATCTGAGCCATAGGTTTCGGATGCTGGATGAGGTTTAGTTTTTTGGAACAGGTCACATGTTTTATAGATGATAGCTTGCATAGTTGATTTAACTTTATTATAAATTAAATGCAGAGGTTGCTTCAGATGCAGAGCCTGATCTCCATTATCAAGGATGCTAAAGAAATCTCCTACCTCACTCAAACCAGCTCGATAGATAGATGTGTTTGTTGATATTAAAATGATATAACATGATTCCTTTGATATAGTATTGTATGATATTAAACAATATTGTTTGATATCATACAATATGATATCTTATGTTATATTATAAAAAGTTATACGATAAGATATGATATTGTATCAATTTTTTTGATATTTTATATGATATTGTATCATGATATTGTTATGTATAGTATTGTATATTATGATACAATATTGTATAATATTATATTGTATTTTTAATTTATTATTTTATCACATGATACAATTACATAAGATATTGCAAAGTATTATATTGTATCCTATGATACAATATTGTATATTGTATAATATTGTATCATACAATATTGTATTATATGATATTGGTTTCAGTAAAATAGAATTATATCACATGAAATTGTATAATATGATATTGTAATATTTTATAATATTGTATCATACGATATTGTATGATATGATATTGGTTTATATGATATCTTATCATATCACATGAAATTGTATTATATGATATTGTAATATATATTATTGTGTCATATGATACAATATGTATAATATAATAATGTATTTTATAATATTTTACTTTATCACATAATATTGTATCATTTGATAAGATACAATGTTGGAATCAAATTATATTGACGTATTATATGATATAATATCATATAATGTATCAAATATGTTTCAGTGTTATTCAATACAATATCATACTATATTATACAATATAATATCATGTTTCAATGTTATGTTGTATTATGTAATATGATATTGTAATATAATACTATATTGTATTATATTTTATGATATTGTATTATGTGATCAAATACAATAAGGTATAACACAATACAATGTCATATCATACGTTACAATATCATATCTCATTATTGTTTATTAGGGTATTTTATTGTATTATATGATATATATTATAAATATGACATGATGCAATATTTCATTTTATATCATTGTATTGAATAACATATGAACATATGATTATCATAAAAAAATTTATCAGATGATATACGATATTTTGTCAAAACAGAATCCATGAATATCCAAGATCATAAAGTATGATTTTCATATAAAATGATAAAGGTGGTCTTATGAAGGTGATGTCTCATAAGGGTGATGCTCCGTCTCGGTGAGCTTAGTAATCTATGATTACCTATGTTTGTGAAGAGGCACTATCTTTGTCTGTTTTGTAGTCTAGAACCTGAAAGGAAAGATTCTGGAACGAAGGATCCTTTGGCTGCCTTGGCGAAACAAATGGGTGGATCCAAACGTAATGCTCTGTTAAAGTGGTGTCAACAGAAAACTGTCAAATACAGCGTAAGTATTACAAGTATTATAGATGAGTAACACTTGTAGTGTATTTAAATTTAGTAGGAAATATTTGGAGTCTGATTTTTTTCAAATTTATTTTTCATTTACTATTGGTGTGTTAACAATGATATGCAATTTATGCAAAAAAAAAAAAATGATCATGATGACAATCAACTCGGTGTAAAAGCAAGAGAGAGTGGTCTATGAGAGGAGACTTTGTATTATGCATACCATTCGCAAGCTTTAGTGTGTCTAGGAAAGGAATGTTGAAATGATCATGAAGATTAAAGGGTAGGGGATCTGGATTGATTCACATACGTACATGTGTAACCCCAGATTTGATTGTGTTTTGACAGAATGTTGACATCACCAACTTTAGTAGCAGCTGGAATGATGGGCTGGCATTCTGTGCATTGCTACACAGCTACGTGCCAGAGAAGATTCCATTCACTGAACTGGATACAGAGGACAAGGTAGGATGTCATTATATCAATAACAGCTGAAGTAGTAGTATACAAGTAGTTCATATCATAAAACACACTGAAACTCTGTGCTGTGTTCTTTGCGTTGACAAAATTATGTTTTTACTTACAGAGAAGGAACTTCACCCTAGCTTTTGAGGCTGCTGAGAGTGTTGGCATCTCCTCATCCATACTGGTATGGAAGTTTGGTGGAAAATCTCTCTCACTCTCTCTCTCTCTCTCATAAGCTCTTTCATAACTGATTTTGATGCATAAAGTAAAATGAATAAAGATTTCTTTCTTTCATTTTTCTCACAATTTATTTAATTAAAGATTGTTTACAATCTTTTGTGATTTTTCATAACTTATGCCTTATGCATGAAAAGATTAAATGTTTAACAATATTATCTTATATTCATATTTTGAGTTTCTGTTTATTTTCTTCCAGAATATAGGAGATATGGTTGCCATGGAGCGTCCCGACTGGCAAGCTGTGATGGCATATGTGACGTCCATTTACAAACATTTTGAGCATGATGCAAAATCCCCAGAGCGCTCATAGTCACAACCACATGCAACACTGAATCTAACCAGCACTGGTTTGGGTATTTTATATCCGATATGTATGGTTTAGATATTCCAAGTTTTATATGTTAAAGATTTTTTTAAAAGCTTTTTTATGGGACGACAGCTATAATATTTTTTCTTCTCTTTCTTAACTCATTCCACACAACTGTTTTTCCTCTGTCTTTTAATACAGTGATTGCTCTTGAGATTGTATACTTTGCATAATAATATTTCTTGTTGTCTTGGGACCAACCCTTGTTTGATTTCAGTGATTATTAACTTGTATTATTTTTTTTCTCTCATCAAACTGTCTCGAAATATTTGTTGAGATTTAATTGAATTAAGTACATTCATTTTCTTACATGTGTGTTAAAAGTAGGAATTTATTGTCTTCTTGTTAGCTATTGACTTTTTTCTCTCCATTTTTCTCGAATACTAAGGCAAGACATCAAGTATTCATTCTAGTTTCCAGTGATTTTTGAATTAGAAAAAATTCTTTGTTTATACACTCCTTTGAAGTAATTAACAAAAACAAAAATATCTTCCAAACTAAGTGTAACAGCCCTGTGAATTTTACATTGTCTTCCATTATTTAGAATTTAATTTTTTACTTGTACATGCATATGGTTTTAAACAGTTATCTTTTAGGAGTGTGATTAGTTCTCTAGATTTGTGGTTTACAATAGATTTATTTGGAGATGGTTTTGCAACAGTCCAATTGCTGTAAACAAGGTTATTTTCGCCCCGTGTTATTTTTGCCCTTCTGCACTTGCAAACAGTTTCACCACATCTTGAATTCACCAAGACACAGTTGTCTTTAAAGAAATTATTTGAGGCATTGGAATTCACCCAGTCTTAAATTCGCCCACTGACAACGAGGGCGAAAGGGGTAAAAAATAAAATGGTGGCAAAAAATTTCCTGTATACAGTATTTGTTTCCCTGATGCCTATTGCAATGATACTCTCTTGTAAATGTGCTCGTTCTATTCCATCAATTGTTAATCATGTGCCACAGTTACAATGTGTGCTACATTTTGTACTTGAATTTGTGAAGAATATGTCTATTGCAGAGCCATTATGTTAAAAGTGTGCTTGTGCAAGAGGGTCTGTTTTATTTTATTTTTAAAAAAAGCCTCTTTGTAGTGTTATCGTGCATATCTGCAATATTTATGTTAATAGGAAGGAAAATATTGGAATAATGAAGCCTGTGAAA
Organism: Magallana hongkongensis; assembly: GCA_015776775.1. Classification (NCBI taxonomy): domain Eukaryota; kingdom Metazoa; phylum Mollusca; class Bivalvia; order Ostreida; family Ostreidae; genus Magallana; species Magallana hongkongensis. The sequence goes on from CM027466.1 coordinate 22,655,380, forward strand.
GTCGTGATATGTCATCTTACAGCTACTATCTGTAGTTCCCCTAAAGACTTGATGTTTAAAAGCTTAATGAAAAAAAAAAATTGTCTCTCATATTAATGTCAAATTATTTCTCCAAAGAGATGAAAATCGCAAATCCTTGCCATGTACAAGAAAATGTAATGTTATGGAGAATCTTACCAATGTGAATGTTTTCATGAGGTTATGAACTGACATGGCTTTCTTGGTGTTAGTCCTTGTGTTGTACATGTGAATAAGCAAATGCATGTGTGGTGTGTGAAGGAAGGATTTATATTCTTGATAGTCCAAAATAAGAGTGGGAAAGTAATCTGAAAATGGATTGTATGGATTTTACATTTTAAAAGAGAGGTTGTACCTGTACATGATACTTTAATGAAATGGAAAATCAATGAATATAACTTGAAATTCAAAGCTACAAATGTCAGAAAATAAACATTTCATAAAGTACTTGAGAAAAATTTTGTTGCAGAAAGGGTATTCTTTTTGTCATCATATGCAAGTCTGAATTTGCAGAGGTATACAAGCCAGAAAAGGGCTGTTTGTATCTCTTGAAATTAAAATCTCTTAAATTGCAACTTCATATTAAATGCTTATGTATTCATCTATTTAATATTATCCATTTAAAAATGGTGAGAAAGGCTTGCAAGTTGTCTTTTTATTTTTTTAATTCACATATGGTGAATAGCTCTGGATTTTTATGAAGTTTGCTCATTTCTTTGTATACTGTGTACAACTATTTAAGGTTGGCTGTTATTAAGTCTGTTGTTTTCATATTGTAAATAATAGTTTTGGATTGATGGTTTCAGGTGGCAATCAATTACTTAGTGTTATGTATCTTTTAGTCCCAGTATATACATGTATATATAGAAAGGTTTAACAATGTCTACGACAAAATGTACATATGTATTCAGTATTATTTTTTCTTCCTATTTATGAGTATTGGGCCATATGCCAACACTAATCTAGACACTAAAAGGGGAATGCTGTTCACCTCATGTTAATTTTTGAATAAATGAGGACTTTGTTCACCGGTACAGTACTTGTAATGTATGTTGAGTATTTTAAATACAAAAAAAAAAAAATTCACAGCATTGAAATCCAGATCAATTTTAAGCTCATTTCTATAGTATGATGTCCTTTAAATTACTTGAAATCTATTGATATGTTAAGGGGAAAAATCCGAAACCACCCAAGATAGGTCCTAATCCATTTATCCATTTGTTTTTCTATTTAATATTCCAGGATAATCAGTATTGCCCCCCCCCCCCCCCCCACACACACTCACACACACACACACACACACTGTAGATGAACTCATGATTTGCGTTTTCAGTATCCTATATGAATACATTGTGTCTACAACTGCCTGTACATGTATTATAACACATGTATTAGTTTGCTCCAAGACCACTCATAATAACTTCTCCCATGTTAATTTCATGCTTCTTGATTTTCTGCGGTTCGGGTATAAGTTTTTTTTTAAATTTCCTTTTGATTAATGGTATATCTATTTTGTGTTGCTCACTTTTTTTTTGAAAACTAACAAAATATTTATACTCTTTCTCTCAAATTTATAGTGACATTGTATTTCACTAATACTGTGGAATCATTTTAATTCCTGGGGGCCAATGTAGCCAAAAATTTCCTAGTTTGTAGAGATGTAATTTCGTTGGTAGTGTACCATTGGGATAATTTTAATAAATATTAAGTAAATGATTGTGTATAGGTACGTGGGGATGTAAGTTCATGGGCAAGGGTTACCCACAAAAGCCACAAACATTTGTCCCCCACGAACAATGTTGATTCCACAGTAGACAATGTACGTAGAGTGAAAAATATAATTGAAATGGCCAAACACTTTTGGTTGTTTTGCTATTGTAACCAGCATTTTGTGAAGGCAAAAAAAATGTGTACACAAATTTTGTATAGTTATTATATATATATATATACATGTATATGTGCATTCATTCTTACGCAAATCTCTTGATCTCCCAAGTTTTTACACAAAATGTCACAGCAATTTAATATTCATGTATTATTATACTTGTTAACTGTTTTATAAAGGATAAGAATTTTAGTAGGGATGTATTCATAGATATTACAAAATCATTGGTTATTACAATAATTTATACAACTTCTGATAATTTAAAGTTTTTTTAAGAACTTCATCTTTCGGGGCTATTATAAGGGGAAGGGAGTTATTAAAGAGGAAAATGATATAAAAGTAGATTTTCCATAATGATTGTCTTCATTTTAGACTGTTATGCAGTGAAATACATGTATTTGTTATACCGTAATTCACAATTATAATGGATAATACAATGTGGGGTTTGAAGAAGCCTGATGTACTTGTGTTGCGCAAGCTTCATTGTAAAGATTGAGTGAGAAAGAGAGAGAGTGAGAGACACATTTGTTAAGGTGTTGATGAAGCAACTTCTGTTTATATGGAGTCTAGTCAGTGGAACATGATGTAATTTGTTTTTGCATAATTTGCTAATAAATAAACTTGTTTTTAAAATAATGTTCTTGCTTATTAATGGCTGATCTGCATAAAAAGAACAGAAAAGTCACTGGCAAATTTGAGTTCATACGTGCATGGATTCTTAGATGTATCAGAACTTAATTGTTGATTCATTGTATTCCCCTTCCTTTTTCATTACAACACACCTAATCTTATATATACAATCATATAAATATACTACTTCATTGTTTCATTCAATGACAAAATTGTTCTAAAAAGGAAATTTATCCTTTCCTTGGGTTACTTTATTTGAAAGATGACTTGACAAGTGGGTTTTTTTTTTTTATGGATACCGGTAGTTTATCAGTAAAAAGATACGATGACAAAACGACTACCAGGTACATGAAACATACTAGACTGTCATCATATCCTGAGTAATGCCTTCTTTAAGGGATGAAACAACACATGATTCAACAATGATCTAATTTTTTAGTGGCAAATAGATACTTGAAAGTAAAAAAAATTGAACAGTTTTATAACAAGTGAAACAAATTTGACATATAAATGACAGCTGGTAATAATCAGGTTATTCCAGGTTCTTAATGAGATTGGTCATCTCGAGATCTGTCACTTGTTGAGACTTGGACAAATCCATGGCTTCTGCGAGTTTTATGGCAAGCACATGTTTACACTGTGGAAAGAAAAAAATAATGAAAGAGTAATTTAACTGCTTGCATTGCAATTCAGTTTTATGGCTTGACAATAAATATACAGAATCTCAGACTGACCTCTGGTACTCACCATTAAGTGGTCGTCTTTTAACAAAACTAAAATAGAAATAAGAGTACATGTGTCACTATTCAATAACTGACAGAATATTTTTATGAATCAGATCGATACTCAAGAATGATTTATTTTGCAGACAAATACATGATATCAATTTTGAGCATATCTTGATACTGGTAATTTACACCATGCCATCTGTTAAGATTATGCAAATCAAACATTTCAGGCTGGTGTCTCCTGAAGAAAATAAACCCAACAAGGACAAAGAGCCCAGGCAAAAGAAACCACCTACAATTTAGCACTGAATTTGGTGAGGTTTCTTTGGAACTTGCCAAATGGCAAAGAACAGCTAGAGTAATTAGGATGGTAGAGGGAGCTTGTTGGGGCTTCCTGTTACACGTTAAAAGTAAAATGTATTAGCCCAAGCTGAAGTTTATGTATAGCTTTGTCAAAAGCAGTCAAAATGCTAGGAGTAAATTCTCTTTGTATCGTATATAACCATTCAAGAACTCTTTGAGGAGCCCTGACAGAGTAAAGGATGATGAAATATAATAGATTTATCTATTTAATTTGTCCAGCCCAATTTACTTAACAAGCCATGTCAGCAACATACATGTATTTGGGGATAGGGTGGTGATTTTGTAGGGTTTTTTTGTAGAGATGAATTACTGGTATTATAAAGAGAAAGGAGTATATATGTGTTACAGTCACCTGAGTATCTGTAAGCTGGACAGGAGCAGTAAGAACCTGATGGTAGACATATGTATGGTGTCCCAGATGTCCCGATCACCTGAAAATATAACACATCCTGTTAACCAACCATTATTCGCGACGACTATATTTAGCAATTTAACTAATATGAACTGATTCGCATCGACAAATTTTTGCGACCAAGCCTTATCCACATCCATTTCTTTATTACAACTATATGGCAAATACTGGTCCGCGGCGGGAAATATTCGCAACAATGAGGCTCTCGTGGACCTCACGCAAATTTCTCGCGCACGAATAAATGTTGGTATACAGTATCATATAGGTAGGAAAAAATGAATGGCAGAAAACGTAGGTAATTCTTATACTATACATGAAATCTGATTCATAAATTCGAATGACAGAATGCTACCATGCTAAATGAATTCAATGAGGTTGTGTTGGTCCATTAATAGTTTTGTACATGCATATGGTACCTGATAAACTTTCCGTCCACTTGGACAAGAGATTGTTGTCACATTTCTGTTGTCTATGATATCTAGGGCTGGAAGTAAAGGTGCTTGGAAAACAAAATTCAACCTGTCGACAGAATAAAGGCATACATAAAGAGGAAACTCAGAGCTTCTTCTTTTCTGATTGAGATATACTTTTTTATCATGTGATTTTGAATCATATACAATGAACTTTGATATCAACATAGAAAAGTTTTCACAGAGCTTGGACTTTTCATGGGATGTTTTTATTTAGTTTGCTCATCAAAACAAGCTGTCAAAAAATTGACCTCCTTTCTTCTAATCCTCTATGAGAAGCTAATAAATATTCATAGACTATCAAAACCGGAAAGTTGTTTGCCAAAATCTTCTCTGTTGTGTAAAACTGAGGCTGTTTCAATGAAATATACATTCCTTGACGAAGTCAGACAAGTGTCATTGCATTCAATGTATTGATATGTATTAGCCAATGACGGAAACAGTTAACCAGGAGTAGACACCACCTTCATCAAATCTGAGTTTGTCAGCAACTGTTCAAAGTCCAAGCTCTTGTTAAAACGGTTTTATTTTAAAATACTCACGCAGACAACAGTTCATCACTCACTGCAGGGGAAAAAAATCAAATTTTAGAATTTAATAAAATTCAATTACCGGTAACAAAATAAATTTAATGTGTAATATAAAAATTGGTTTATGGTGGTATGGGACATCTGTCGATATTAATGTGGATTAAAGTACATATTATAATTGAAATACTTTCACCAGTTTAGAATTTTCAAATTTTACAATATTTAACCAAAAAATAGCTTTTAAAAACATTTGGAGAGGTAAAAATTGTAAAACCCCCAGCGGGATTTGTACTCATGACTTGCAGATTCATAGTTAACCCTCTAACCCACTGCGCTAAGCTGTTCGGTGACAACATCGGAAAAGAAACTACTTATATAATTACTCTTCATTTTAATGTTTATTTTGATAAAGAATATGTCACAACATGCATGGAAGTGTCCAATACAACCTTAAAGAGAGTTTATACTTTTGTTATATGTCTCTAACTTTATGTTCATCAACAGCTACTTTGATATCTAATTTATGCTTTTCATTCCATGTCTACATACAATTGTATATAAAATTAATACAAATACATATGTAGGGCTGTATATTATTACTTATTAGGTTAGTTACTGACTCACTACGGAAATATATTGGGTTGATCAATCTCATAGATGGCGAGGCGAAGCCGAGCCTTCTATGAGATTGATCAACCCAATATATTTCCGTTGTGAGTCAGTAACTAACCTAATAAGTGTTTTGTTTTCTCGAGGACTATCAAGCGACATATTTAATCACAAATAGCGATGATCTACGCAACGCCATGTACAAGATGCCTTACATCTCTTCCAATTTAACTCATTTAAACTCTTCAAAATTTTCATCTCACCTTTCAAATATTCTTTCAAAATCTTTGCTTTACCCATGTTTACTTACAATGTTTTGTTGCTATTCAATTTCAAATGTTTTCTCCCTTTCCTCTGCAGAGATTTGAGCAAATTTCGACGCTTCCATTTTGTTCTGCTCCAGACAATGTGACGTCAATATTCTAAGGGCAACTACTCTAATTTTAAAGAATTTCAAAGGGCAACAACTCCAAATACTTTAAGAACTTACAGCATGCAGTTTATGTATAAAATACTATGAAATGTCGAAATGAGTAAGCGAAGCGTCGACCAATGAAGGCCATATTGCCTAATATTATTTCTCACAGAACAAATATAGAGATATATGAGGCAATCACGTGCTATGCTTAAACCAATGAAAATGTGACATTTCAGTCCAAGGGAAAACAAAATGTGTTTGTATCAATAATAACACATTGCTTTGAGGGATTGTGGACTTGCAAACAAATGTACCGGTAAACCCTTGCATATGTGAATGACAACTTGATGTGTGTAATATCAAATGTACCTCCCATTGTAACTTACTATGCTTACTTAACAGTACAATATTTATATATTTCATCCATTATTTGTTATGATCATGTTGTTTTATTCTTATAATGCATATGCCTCCCGAGGGCCCTTGATTGGTGAATAAACATATACACTGTATATATCTTATAGAAGACTCTATAATTGTGTAAAATAAAGTATGGGGTAGTATATATATATTAATTTCGGCTCCAACCATATTAATCTAGACTCAACATACATTTGCCCGTTTTGCTGTAGACTGAATTGACTTCTGTTAGGAGCTGCTCAGCAACTTCAGATACCTTTCTACCTGCTGGATTCATAATATACAACACCTGTCAGAGGAATAAAAGAAAAAAATATTTTGAAAATTTAAAATGTACTTTGAAAATATGTAGTTAATATGAGTAATAAGAATTATTCTTAATAACATATGACAGCCTCCTACCACAAGGCAAGCGATCATGCGAATAAAATGATTTTGTGTCATTGCATGTTAACTGACTGGACTGTCCACTTTCCGTGTCAAGATTTAGAGTTACCTTCTCTTGATATTGTCTACAAGGGCAAGGTCAACCTGCAACTGCAATCTACGGAGGTAAAATGGCTGGGGAGTTTGAAAGCGTTGAGAAGTCATTAGAAAAGCATCTTCCTCCAAAGGAACTTGCTGAAGTGAGAAGAATTCTTTATGGAAAAGAGTTAAAGTAAGACAATCTAGACAATATTTTCAATCTCATGCATGAAAGTCGATAAAAAAAATGCATGTAATGGAAACTTGCATTGAAAAGCCTACTTATCATTTAACCTTACTCGATATCTCTTAGTGTTGAACCAAAATAAATGATTTCTTATCATACATGTAACAGTATTTGAACTTCCACATGCGGCTTTTAAATCACGTGACAAAGATGGCGTCGAATTGTTGATAAACAATAGCACGCCCTAGAGTGGGCGTTTCTTAATAGCATTCTCATAGCATGCACTCTTTTGTCAGTGAAATAATTTATTCACTAACTTTTACACTTTGAACAATTTAAAAATCTATTAAGATATTGCAAGTGACTTGTATATTCTCAAATTCATTTTATTCCTGTTGTGTTGACATTTTATATCATGCAACCACTGGGGTGTTTCTTTTTCAGGGCATTAGACTTTTCCTCAGAAGTAAAAAATCTAGCTGACAAGAAAAACTTTGAGCTGAAGGGATATGCCTTCACGGCTGAGAAGGAGAGTTTGCGTCCTGCCCGGGTCGTACGAGTCGGGCTCATTCAGAACCAGATCATCCTGCCAACCACAGCTCCCGTCCCACAACAAGTACATAGTTATAACACTCTATATCAATCATATGAAGATATATTTGCGCTGTATACAGGTTTGTTTTTCACCCCATGTAATTTTCACCATTCTACAGTATACACTTGCTAATAGTTTAGCCCAATCTTGAAATTGCCCACAGTTTTTGTTTTGAATGATAATTTGAGACATTGGAATTCATTCAGACTTAACTTTAAAATGCTGACAACAAGAGTGAAAGGGGCAAAAATAAAATAGGGGGTGAATATTTTCCTGTATGGGTCATTTTCAAAATTTGTCCAAATTCCACAAGCAATTTTCCGAAAAAATAATCGCAGAGTTCTAATTTTTTAGCTCACCTGAGCTGAAAGCTCAAGTGAGCTATTCTGATCACATTTTGTCTGTCGTCCGTCCGTCCGTCCGTCTGTCCGTCTGTCCGTAAACTTTTCACATTTTCAACATCTTCTCAAGAACTACTAGGCCAATTTCAACCAAACTTGGCACAAATCATCCTTAGGCAAAGGGGATTCAAAGTTGTGAAAATTAAGGGTCACACCCGTTTTCAAGGGGAGATAATTAGAAATTAATGAAAAATTTCGAGAAATTTTCAAAAATCTTCTTCTCAAGAACAAGAAAGCCAGGAAAGCTGAAACTTGTGTGGAAGCATCCTCAGGTAGTGTAGATTCAAAGTTGTGAAATTCATGACCCCCGGGTGTAGGGTGGGGCCACAATGGGGGGGGGTCGAAGTTTTACATAGGAATATATAGAGTAAATCTTTAAAAATCTTCTTCTCAGAAACTAAACAGCCAGGAAAGCTGAAACTTGTGTGGAAGCATCCTCAGGTAGTGTAGATTCAAAGTTGTGAAAATTATGACCCCCAGGGGTAGGGTGGGGCCACAATAGGGGGTCGAAGTTTTACATAGGAATATATAGAGTAAATCTTTAAAAATCTTCTTCTCAGAAACTAAACAGCCAGGAAAGCTGAAACTTGTGTGGAAGCATCCTCAGGTAGTGTAGATTCAAAGTTGTGAAAATCATGACCCCCGGGGGTAGGGTGGGGCCACAATGGGGGGGTCGAAGTTTTACATAGGAATATATAGAGTAAATCTTTAAAAATCTTCTTCTCAGAAATTAATCAGCCAGGAAAGCTGAAACTTGTGTGGAAGCATCCTCAGGTAGTGTAGATTCAAAGTTGTGAAAATCATGACCCCCGGGGGTAGGGTGGGGCCACAATGGGGGGTCGAAGTTTACCATAGGAATATATAGAGTAAATCTTTAAAAATCTTCTTCTCAAAAACTAATCAGCCAGGAAAGCTGAAATTTGTGTGGAAGCATCCTCAGGTAGTGTAGATTGAAAGTTGTGAAAATCATGACCCCTGGGGGTAGGGTGGGGCCACAATGGGGGGTCGAAGTTTTACATAGGAATATATAGAGTAAATCTTTAAAAATCTTCTTCTCAGAAACTAATCAGCCAGGAAAGCTGAAACTTGTGTGGAAGCATCCTCAGGTAGTGTAGATTCATAGTTGTGAAAATCATGATCCCTGGGGGTAGGGTGAGGCCACATTGGGGGGGGGGGGGGTGTTAAAATTTTACATAGGAATATATAGAGTAAATCTTTAAAAATCTTCTTCTCAGAAATTAATCAGCCAGGAAAGCTGAAACTTGTGTGGAAGCATCCTCAGGTAGGGTAGATTCAAAGTTGTGAAAATCATGATCCCTGGGGGTAGGGTGGGGCACAATGGGGGGGGGTCGAAGTTTTACATAGGAATATATAGAGTAAATATTTAAAAATCTTCTTCTCAGAAACTAATCAGCCAGGAAAGCTGAAACTTGTGGGAAGTATCCTCAGGTAGTGTAGATTCAAAGTTGTGAAAATCATGACCCTTGGAGGTAGGGTGAGGCCACATAGGGGGGGGGGGGTATTAAAGTTTTACATAGGATTATATAGAGTAAATCTTTAAAAATCTTCTTCTCAGAAACTAATCAGCAAGATGATTCTTTATAATTGTTAAGACTTTGGCTCCAGGACAATTCTTCGGCCTCACAAGAAGGTTCAGAGTTTGATGTAGCTAAATATCCCATATATAAACAATTGTAAAGGATCTTTTTGAGAACTGCAATACTCAACATGTGATATGACTATAAAATTGAAGCAGGCAGCTATTTTTTCATTAGAATCTTTTTGTATTACTGTTTTGAGTTATTGCCCTTGATTTATTGATTCTTGATTATTTTAATTAATGCATCCACTGTTAACCAATTATTGTGATGATTATTTTTATACAATAATAAATATTCAATGTATATAAGTTGTTCTGCATAAGTAGTTTTGGGTTAGGCCGGATTAGTTTGTTTATTTTTGATTTCCAATTTTTAAATACTGTAGAAGTACTTTTGTCCGCGTGGTATTTATTTACGCTATGAACGGGGGCACAAATCTGCGGAATTTTTTCCCAGTGTACTTAAAGTGCATTTTGGAATTGCATTACATGAATAAGGATACTAGTAATCGGAAGTTACTACATTATAGAACACATGCATATACGTGTACCCAATGTATATCGTTTTTATCTATGCAAACTGTCAAACAAATTTGTATTGAGAATTCACATAATAAATAATTTAATCTCCTAAAGATTTGAATCTTTACGTGTCAGACGACAAATAGCCTTTCAATGACCCAATTAACTACACGCTATGAACCGTGTTTTTACTGCAATTTTTAGATCCCTTTGTGCTCTGATTTTAATTGATTAAACTAATCAACTCATAATTTAAACGACACGAGAACCCGTAAATGGCAGTTAATAAAGATTAAATGGTGTCTCAGACGATTTTAGCCAGCGTCGTAACATTTTGACGGCTAACTAATGACTACCGACCAGTGCACAACCGATAATTACTGTTCACTGTGAACAGTTCTTACAATTTAAGTCCAAAGTTGGACAAATTCTATGTAATGAAAATTCGCTCAGAACTATATTTAATAATAGTTATTCAAATGATTTTTTTTTCGTTCAAAGAATCCGCGTAAATTTTTACCCGCGGATTAAATTGATACTGTGATTCCGCGGAATTATGACCCCGTGGAAAAAAATACGTCTACAGTACTATGAATTATTTTAGGCCGGCACATATATAGGGACAGTGTATATTGCATTGCGATGAGCGACTGTTTGGGGTTAAACTTGAACAGGTATGGAGAGATTGAGGGTGTGGACATCCCTGCTCTATCTAATCTTCGTGTTTTTCTAACCTACGATACAGAGTGTGCGGTCCTTCCTGCCCTGTATCGCATTAATACAAGTGTGCGGTCATACCTGCTTGTGTTGGTGGTGGTTGCAGTGGAGCACTAGTGTATGGTCATCCCTTTTGGTGTTCTGGCCTTTCTAGCGCAAGTGTGCGGTCATCCCTGCTTGAGTTAACGTTGGTACCTGTGAGTTGCCTAGGTGTGCGGTCATCCCTGCCTGCGTAACTTTGAGTCCCTATATATGTGCAGGAGCGGTGATTAAAGTCTGCTCTTGTAAATATTGGCAGCAATCAGGGCTATCAGAGTTCCAAGGGGGAAAAATGGATTTTATTTATACAGGATCTACATGTATTATTGTACATTGTCCAGATTGTTTGTATTATGACTCCATTAAGCTGACTTTATCATACCTATTGTTCCTCAGGTGAGCGATGTGGCCCATGGGCCTCTTGTTTAAGGTGTATTTTAACAAGCAAATATCAGAGTTCCATAAACAATACTTGAACATTAAGAATTCTGTCAACATTTTCTAAAAAATTGCATTTTATGTACTTAGAGCCAACAAGTAATGTCCATGGTGTTACTTGCTTATAAGTAGCATTAAAATTAATATTGACAAAAATTACAGGTTTGTAGAATCATAATTGTAACATCTTGATTGAAATTACTCTACTGAAAAAAACAAATTGGGTCCATAACCAAGAATATTTAAAAACATGCAGCTGTTAGAGTTTAGTACGGGATCATATGATAATCCTTTAAAATGTAACAACAAAATAAATTATTATCCAACGCGAAAAAACCTGGTTTTGCCAATAAACTATTCATTTGAATAGGACAATATATTGTTGCAATTTTGAAAAAAAAATTGTGGAATGATTTATAACAAAATTTAGGGAAGATGTGCCGGTAATACCAAGGAATGTGACAAGGATATCTACATAACACTGAGGACAATGAAAGTTACACAAAGGATATGTTGCGCAAAACTCCGAAAGAAATAATGACGTTCTTCACTTTCCCTCCTCTCAACCTTGCAATTATATTGACAAAAGGATGAAAATGAGAGCATTTGGTTTTCAGATAAGAATTGGCAGATGTTTTTGACTTTAAACATTTAGAATATGACTAGTAACACCAAGGACAAAAAAGTAACAACATAGACTACATGTCCATTCAAAATTTGGTCGGTTATTTGAGACAGATTTTAAAGAAAAAGAATAAATGATACTGGTATTCATATTGTGTCCTTTCAAGTGTCTCATTCTAGTGAAAATTACAAGTGTTAGTCCTTTGTGTATCAGGGCTTCATTTATTTTTTTGTTCTTGTTTGCTTACATTCTTAACATTTGTCATTAAAACCATACATTTCTTCTTTAGCAGTTCATTTCCAAGCTTTCTATTGCCACGATAGCACTTTGCAATAGCTGATCAGTTCCGTCTTTTTGTACAATAATTTTCTCTTTGTGAAACGTTAGCAACTGAAGTAATGGAGGGGTCAGTGAATTTATTTTGATTTCCTCCTTCCTTCCCCTTTCTTCTCTGTTCCTTTTTTGGTCACACCTTCCTTTGCTCTCTTTGATTCGTGTTCATACGTCAGAAATTCTCTTGAGTTTTTCAACTTGCAATCATTAATGTAGTTTCCTTTTCGCTTCTGGAACTATTCTGCCCTTCTTGATTATTCCTTGTTTTCCTCAAGTGTCACTGTTTTTCGGCATTTGTCTATGACATATTAAAATACATTAAACGTTCTTGCTTTACCATTTTTAAACATCTTCTATAAAAATATATTGAGCAATTCTTTATTGTTCTATTTTTCTTAAGTTGTCCTATCCCACCACATTTATTATGTGTGTTTACAGAACACTACTTATACTGCATTTCTGATTTTTCCGTTTAGTTTGTCCATTAAGTAACTTAATTTGTCCATGGTGTTACCATAGGTAAAATGCAACGAGTTAAACAATGATGGAAGTTGTATTAAAAAAAGACTTCATATTTCAGATGGTCAGAATAAATATATTTTATAATTACTGAAATATGAAATGAAAATACATGATTATTTCAAAAAAATAGACATATTTCATCCTTTTAATGTCATTAGGGTTACCAAACTTGTCCTTTGTGTTACTTATATTGTTTACTTACTGATTTTGTTATGTGTATGAAACATAGACATTACATCAAAACACTTACTTGATCCGCATAATACCGCTAATTTATTTCGCAAGAAGTTGATATCATTATTTTATTTTCAAATTGCAAATTTTACAGTTTGTTTTAAAACGTCCATTGAGTTACTATTTTTGTCCCTTGCATAACCAAAAATTCTAATATATAACATTGTCAAACTTGAAGAACATTTTGTTATCAATTGTGAATATAAGAATTACTAGTCAGTTTGAAGAACAAGGAATATAAAACAGATCACTCAAAATTGTATTATTTTCAATAAATTTTTCTTTAGATTGTCCATGGAGTAATCAAATGTGTCCTTTGGGTTACTTTTCCTACAGTAACACAGTGGACAGTAACTCCAGGGAATTATTCAATAAAAAGGTGGAATTATAAATAAAATGACTGTGTTGTGTATATACACACAGCTCCCAGTTAATGGATATTCTGCTACAAATTTGCTTAATGCAACAAAAAAATAACATTCTGATTAATTGTTAAAGTAGCATAGTAACTCTCAGGACTTCAAAATTAATTACTATTGCGATCAAACTTTCTTTGAACCTCATATTGTGTCAGCGGTGTGAAACACATGTGTTCGGTGTCTGTTTATGTTTTGGCGGGGACAAGAACTAGAGAAGGAAACTTGTGCTGAAGAGTTCCGCGATGAAAGATAACTGTTACATGCTACTTTTATGTCTTGGTTACCCCAAGGACACGGCTAAAATAACACACATTTCTTATTTTAAAAAATCATAATTTCGCTCTTTTTCATATACATTTTTGCATGTTTCTAGACAGCATTTTGCACTGCCAATTATGTCTACTGCATCAATAATAACAGTTGAATGCATACGTTTGGCGAAATCACAAGCAATTTTTCACCTCTTAGTCATGTGGAAGGTCTTATTTTCGGTATTTACATCAATTTTTAATCACACTTTCATAACTTTTCTCATTTCTTGATTGTTGTTAAATACCCTAGCTCAAAAAAGTACTATTTTTATTGCAATATTTACCAGAAATCCCAAGATAACATAAATTTGGACAAATTTTGAAAATGACTCGTATACAGGATTTAGCAAATGTTAACTGATAAAAAATATTTTTGAACGGTCATTGTTTTTTTAAATGATAAAAATGAATTTGACATATGTTCAACAATTACCACATATCATATGTATAACAATGAGAATGAGAATTCCAGACTTAACTAATATTTTTAAGACATTAGTTCATTGATATTTGTGTTGTTATTTATTTTTTTCATTTTAGATTGAGTCCCTCCATCAAAGAATCACTGAGATCATCGAGGTAGCAGCACAGTGTGGCGTCAATGTACTTTGTACCCAGGAAGCCTGGAGTAAGGAGAATTTAGTCACAGACATTTTGAGAGCACTGCAGTGTTCTTTAATACTATTTGTGATGGTCTGGGAATAATATTATTGTGTTCTGTTGTATATCAGTAATAAAACAAAGTTTCTTAGAATCAAAATCCTAAAGATTGACTTTGGCACATTAATGACTTGTGGTATGAACTACTATATGTACGATGTATTAATATGTACATGTCACAATTTCCCATGGACAAAATTTTACAGTTTATGAAGTCAAGACCGTTTTATAATCCAAAATTAAACTTTTCATGTTTCATTACAGCCATGCCATTTGCATTCTGCACGAGAGAGAAACACCCGTGGTGTGAGTTTGCTGAGCCAGCAGAGACAGGGGCCACAACAAAGCTAATGCAGGAGGTAAGCTACCCCCACCTATGCCCACCTTTAAAGCTGCTTGGTCCGATTTTATATCAAATTTTATGCACGCTTTTAAACGACGGTGTCGCTAAGTATATGTATAATAATAGACATTGCAGTAGTTTTCCCAGTCAATTAAGCCAAATTTCAATGAAGAAAAACACGTACAAAATTTGCTAACAAAACAAACGACATAAAAGGGTACGGCGTTATTTCACCTCATGTTAAATTTCACCCCTGACGACGAGACGGGTATGGTTGTATTACGACTTTGTCATCGCTTTGAATAAAGGTATAATGAGCAGACAAATTACAAATAAACGTGTACGTTTTGATTGCTAATATTTCTGAAGTTTGCTTTCTTTACAATCGATGCATAGCATGCGAGTTGAATAACCCCAATCATTCGGGGGACGAAACCAAACGGTTTCTTTTTCCAAACATTCCCGTGATGCATTTTGGTTTGTTTTTTCGTTTGCCCAAAAAGAAATTATTTTTATTTACTTTAAATAGTTCTTACTTTGAAAGGAGACTGATTCTGCTGGTGTAATTAGGAGAAAGTTCATAACTTTCTAAGATAAATGGTTTGTATGGAAAAAAAATTGATATTGTAATAACAAAAAATTCGGACCAAGCAGCTTTAACTGCCTTAAGAAGGTTTCATTGCTGTCTCAGGTGTTTACTGCTTGATGTTACAATAACTTTAATTTTGCTCTATAATATATGCTTTGTTTTACTTTGTACATTTCCAGTTGGCCAAAAAACACAACATGGTGATTGTTTCCTCTATTCTGGAGCGCGATGATGAGCATGGAGAAATCCTAGCAAACACAACAGGTATCTCAATTCATTCTTAGTGATGATTTTTCCCTTGTCACAGAGATTAAAATTCCATCACATTTTGATCAAAAGTCACTTATACCGGTAATCCTTCTTAAAATTCACTCTAACTTCAAGATCGATGAATTGTGTGAAAAGTTCATAAGTACAACAGTAATTTTGGAAGTGAGTTAAATCAAGTAACTGTACTATACACTTAAAACCAAATAATACTCAATGGCATATAGTCTACACAAGTTTAATCTCTTTAACACCACTGTACATGTTCAGAAAACAAGTAGACCATGGTTACAAATAAAACTTTTTACTTATAGAAATTGTCACTTAATTTATAATCACTCCTGATTAACAACAAGAAAAATACATGTTCTTCATGGAATTGCACTTAATTTCTTACTTAAATTGCACTTGATTTTACAAACGTGTAGAATTAAATGTTTAAGATGTGTGTTGCCAAATAGAATATGGTACGTGTAATTAACTCTACTTACCTGTACTTGTAGTTGTGATCTCCAACACTGGGAAGTACCTGGGCAAATCCAGGAAGAATCACATTCCTCGTGTAGGGGACTTCAACGAGGTGAGTTGGTATTTGGGATTTTTGTTTTATGCAAGAGATGTGTTTATTTTTTACCTCCAAGTTTTTAAAAAGAAAAATTTTCAGAATTTTTTAAATAAGTTTGTTAAATATGACTTGCATTGTACTTCAATTTTTTTGACAATATTTTTTTTTAGTCTACTTATTACATGGAGGGAAATACTGGCCACAAAGTCTTTCAGACTCAGTTTGGTGAGTATTGAGATCTTCTCCATCAAGCCAAGTTAGATTGGTTACTGTATTAATTGTTGCAATGTTCATAGGCATAGTGACTTGCAAATACATTTGACATTTAATCTTTTATTAATTCATTGTAGGAAAAATTGGCATTAACATCTGCTATGGACGCCATCACCCTCAGAACTGGATGATGTATGGAGTCAATGGGGCAGAGATTGTCTTTAACCCCTCAGCAACAGTTGGGGCCCTGAGGTGATCATACACACTCTCACGTGGTTTTTCTCTCTAATGTTTAATATCATTTAAAGAACAAAACAAGAGGCATATGTATATGGAATCAAATAAGTTTCATGTGCACTTAATTTTCCTTTTTTTTTTCTGCAAAAAAGCATTTTCCATAATCTACATTTTTAAAAAAGTGAGAAAAGTATGGAAGACAGCTTAGAAGGAAGAAATTACAAACTTAAGGAATGGGGTTCCTGCAATCATAGCAAATTTTCACGCATTTTGATAATTTATTTATGTTTTCTTCCTCCTCTCTTCTTCTTTTAGTGAACCAATGTGGCCTATTGAAGCCCGAAATGCAGCCATTGCAAACAGCTACTTCACTTGTGCTATCAACAGAGTTGGAACAGTAAGATGATAGATTGCTTTTTAAAAACATAACCAGCATAAGTTGTGTGATGCTTAGTTGTTGTATAGTTACTGTATACAGGGAATATATTCGCCCCTGTTTTATTTTCGCCCCTTTCATCCTCATTTTCAGTGGCAAATTAAAATTAAAAATTACACTGAGCTGTATACAGTATTTGTAATTTTATTACTTTGATGTCAACAAAACATTGCCCTTCATATTATCATTTTAATAAGCAGAAAATTGTATTGTCTAAATCCTGTTTGATTAAGCCACGTAAATTGGTGGTTCAGATATGATATCATTAACATGCTCTATCACTGCTATCTCCAAGCTTGAATAGAATTTTGATGCTACAGTTTAAATTCAATATCTTTTTTAAACATTCACAATACATTGTAGGAGATTTTTCCCAATGAGTTCACATCTGCTGATGGTAAACCAGGTCAGTATGCTACACTGAATACTGTATAATTATCAAACAGTTACTGATATAGATGAACATGTTTCAACATTAATAACAAAATTAAACACCATTCAAAACCTATGAAAAGGAGGATATTTATTCTCTGTATTATTTATGTGCCATTCATTATTTGCTCACATGTTTGTGCCTATCACATGTTTTGAATTTTACCCCATATCAAATTAATTTGCAGTGAATTTTTTCAATGTCAATTTTAAAAGCATTCACAAGACAGATGCACAGAAAACTTAGTCATATTGCATTAGAAGTTCTGCTTTGATGTATAATGGTTAAAGAAATTCACAGAAACTGTACATGATAATTGTGAAAAACAAACTTATAGTTTCATTTCACTATATGAACAGTGCATAATTCTCATCTTTTTGAAATTTCAGCTCATAAGGATTTTGGTCATTTCTATGGTAAGTTTACAATTCCAGGGTTCTCTGTCTCTCAAAATCTAACCATGATGAATAGTTCATGTAATCATGATACTGTTTGATAAATATTTTTGTAATGATATGCTGTTAGAGACACTTACTTTGATAAGAGCTTTATGAGACATCTGATTTTAAAATTAATGTTAAGGAAGGAATCTTCTCATTATCAAACATACTTCTTATAATAAGAAATTCATGAAATTTTGACACTGTCAAACGGATCATATTACCAAATGATTCTATCAGTTTAATCAAATTTGACCTTTTTGTTTTCGCATAAAGGTCAGGTCAAGGTCACTACCTTTTTCCTCAACGTAAAAGATGATAGAAATAAGGGTATTTCTTTGTTGTTCTGTAGACATTTGTTTAAGATTTGAAGATTTTATTCTTCATTGAAATGATAGAATATCAGAATGTCTATTAGCTTATACTACTAAATTGGAATAAATTTTTATACTTAAATTGATATTGCGTAGCCCGCATTTCCTATAAATTTCTCAAATTTTGATTATTTTTTTATGCTTCCAATAATAAAATATTTCTGATTTTTATGTATAATGAAGGCTTTATATAAAGATATAAATTGACAGAAAAGCTAATATATTGACCATTTAATAAGAGAGAAAAACTGATTTTAGTGCTTTTTTCACAGAAATCAATGTATAGAATGGGCGCTTTAAAAAGCTTATAAAATATAATTTGATAGGCAAATCATATTTTAAAAACATATTCAGAAACCCAAGTATCATATCATTAATTCACATTAGTAAAAAAAAATCCAACATTAATGTTATTGTTTTTAAAATGCTAAAACAGACCCATTAATCTGCAGCAATTCTGAATTGCTAAACATGATATTTTCCTAAGCCAATATTACGCCTAAAATATAGTCCTTGTTAGATTCTTAACATTAATTACTTTTTCTATGCCAAGTTGTATGATAATAAAAAAGAAAGAAAAATATACTATTTTAATTTCCTTTCATCTTGATTTAATGAACAATTAATTAAATTTACGTTTGACAAGTCGAAAACAAGAAAAGACTCCTTCCTTAATGTAAAGTCATTGTCTATTTCCATCTATTTGCACCAATATGCAATTAATAGCAAATTGTAAGAGATCCTTTATTTTTGTGTTTTGATGTAAATGTGTGCTTGGTCCTGTGTTGTAGGGTCGAGCTATGTGGCAGCACCTGATGGCAGCAGAACCCCTGTAAGTATTTACAGTGACTAGACACTACAGTAGACAAGTATGGGTTTTTAGGAGGGTTGGTTGGTATTAACTTAAGTTTTATTTGAATATCTTGTAAGCAATTTATTTGTGAATTCCTTGATATGATGGTTTTGCATGTGGAATCTGATGAGATGTTGTGGCTAAAGACCTTTGTACATGTATCTGGATATATGTCTTGGTTTATCATCAAACTGAAATGAAATTAAATGACACTGATAAATTTCACTGCATGTATTTTGAAGCTGTTATGTATATGTATTCCAATATATGCATGTACTGAATTGTGCTTAATTAACAGTATCTTTAATTTTGATGCTTACTAGTATAGTGATAAGTTTTTCATCTTCATGCAGTGATTAACTTTGTACTACAGGGGCTGTCCAGGACTAGAGATGGACTGATGGTGGCAGAGATGGACCTTAATCTGTGTCGGCAGGTCAAGGACAGATGGGGATTCAGGGTAAGTGGGTCAAGGGCAGGAAATATTTTGAACAGCATATCTATCACCTCTGTACAAGGTGTTGTTTGGATTCCAAGGTGTTTTATTTTTTTCAGAGAAAAAATTCCTTACAGTTTTTGATATGATATGCATTACATTTTGTTTACATTTTGTTGTTTTTACAATGATATAATATCATACTTGTACACTGAACTATGACAGATGTTGCGCAAGGAAACAAGGCCCACATATCTCACATTTTGTGAACATGGGTGCTAGAACTATTCATTTAAAGTCCTGACACATATTTCTTAACACATCTCAAAATGTTCATTTTAATGTCAAAATCTTAGGAGATATATTAGAGAAAGTCAACATGACAAACTAATAACAAGTTAATTCATGAAAGATATTGGAAAATATCAAGTAAATTAAAATCATAAATTTTCCTTCTTTATAGATGACTCAGAGACTAGATATGTATGCAGAATCTCTGGCCAAAGCTGTACAACCAGACTATCAGCCAGACATTGTGACAGAGAAGTAAAACCAGGTACACACTTCACTTGTTGACACACAGTGTATACAAAGTCATGCTCCATCTTCTTCAGAGTCAATCAAGCTTAAAAATATATGTCAGGTCACATACATGTTATTTACTTTCATTCTATAACCATTAATTTGGATTTGCATAAGAATTTATCTTTATAAACAGACTTATGTGTTATCGTGTTCTAAGTTAGCATAAGGATTTGTGTCAGATCATAAACATGTACTTATCCATGTAACAGTTCTTATTGTTTACTGTTATTTTACAGCCATCATTTTTTATTTGCATGGAATATTAACACATGTACCTTTTTTTTCAGGTAGAAGATAAGTGCACCAGTGGTTGATGCACATGTACCAGCCCAAAGAAATTTGAATTAGAATACATTTGAAATCCTGTATGCATATATCAAAATCATTTATGATTGTACATGTAGTAGATTTTCCAGGCATATTTGTTTTTGTTTTTGATTCTTCAACAATGGGCTATGGGGTCTATACTAGTCTTGTTATTGTCATATTTGACATTTGATTGAATGCTGGACATTGAATTTGTAATCCAATGAGATCTGAATTATTTATTTTCAACAAAGTTATACCAGTGATTTTGCTATGCTTATACACAAGGACTACGTCACATGAATTTCTCAATTCTTCATGGACACCCCCCCCCCCCTTGAAAAAAGATAAGGAATATTTCCATTATTCTTTATTCTTATCTATAATTTTATGTATAGATGGCAGTAAATGAAAATTTTTTTTGGAGGTAGGGTAAAATAAATTCACATGATGTAGCATCTGTGGTTTACTGGTATATCGGTTCGGGGAGTTTGATATATCATTCTACGCATAATGCTTTTTTTTTATTATTAAGATTTGAAAATCTCATAAGAGTGGATTTAAGGAAAATGTATTATTATTTTTTATGAATTGAGATATAATTATGGCATGTTCACAACTTAAAATTAGAATTATCATGTACAACGCATATATCTACCAATCTATTGTTTTGTTCTGATCAGCTGATTTAATCCTTTAAAATTCCTCAGGTTACTTGTTTTGATTTATGTGACATCAATTTTATATGTAAGCTGTGATGGCAGAATGCTTATCTTTTTATAAAGTGTGTGGAATTGTCATAATATGTATGAAGTATTACTAGCGTATTGCATATATATACATAGAGTTGTATTATGAATATACAATTATTACAGTGTGACTTACATATTTTTCTTTGTTACATAATCTATTAATACTTTTTGGAGAGAAAAAATTCTCGTACATACTCAGTATATCATTATAATGTTACTGCATGTTTTGTACTAACATTGTATTTGTATGTATTCATTACGAATGCAATCAATGCTTTGTAATTGAAATTATTATTAAATAAATTTGCAAATTTTTTTTCGTTCTCTTTTCTTGATAACTTAAGTAGATATTTTCTTGTTGAAGAAATATAATTTTCCTTTTTTCCCCAAGGTATGTAATACCGACCCCAGTAAATTTACAGAAAGATGAATTAAAATTTTATGCTAGATTTTGCATGTATTTATTCTTTGGAATGTGTATCCCCAATAATTACCAATTTGGCTGAAAGTGAAACGATCCCTGGAAGGTAAATGCATTTAAATACGATAAAGGTAAAGGTATACATCCAATTTTTTCCAAGGTTTACATCCAATTTACGTTTACATTTTGCCCCACCACTCGTTTGGAAGGCTTTAACATACACGAGCGGCATTTTTTCATTTAGCAGTTTATTTTAATATATACATGTAGTTTAACCTCTTGCATGTCATGCGCGGATCCGGATCCGGATTTCCAGGGGTATCCGAGGGATGATTGTGTTTTGGGAATGGAAGGGGTCCGAAGTTTAATTTTTACAATGTAAATCTAATCGATGTCAACGTAATGATCGGCCTCTAGATCCGCTCATGCATTTAACAGAGAAAAATATATATCACTGCTTTAATTTATTTTCTAAAAACACGTTAGAATCTTTTTTAAAGAATTTTCGTTTATGAAAAACGAAATTTTTGTTAAAAAAATGTATATAAAAAAAGAATGACCAAAGAAAAAAGAATTGGGTTCAATTGTATTGAACGGGCTGCCAACCGGTGCCTATTCACGGGCGCGATCCCACTACTGCAGAACACGGGGACTTCTGCCTGCTGTGTCACCACCCTGGGCCTGTACGTCCCTCCTTAGACAACCTGGTGAGCCTGGGCTCCCCCGAGCTGACCATATTGATGCCCTGCTTAGTGCGGACGCCCGATCGACATAGGTCGCCGGAGAGCAGGACCCCCGCCCTCAAACCGTCCACCAACCCTGACCTCCAAGTAGCTGGATTACAGGAGCACGCCACAACTCCCAGTCGATAACTAAAGCGACAGAATATCCTTATAAAGCATTGATAAACAATATACCTAAATATCTATATCGATACTTCATTTTCTTGTTTTTTAAAAATAAAATGAAGTTTAGTAAATATGTCATGTTCATACATATTTAACGTTTTTGTATATATATAGGCTATATAAAATCTAAAAAATATTTTCTGTACGATCGCCACGTTGCAATTCCATATGGTGTGTAAGACACATTGCCGCTAGGTATAATAACCAAACACTGCAGTGATCTTTACCTTTATCTGGATAACATCGTCTGTTACAAATACTGATCATGAACGTTCCTATTCACTTCTATTTTGATAAATTCTTTTACTAATACAATGTATATCAAATTTAAGCATATCATTTTTTTAATTCGTTTCGCAAATAGATATTTTACAACTTGTATATATCTATCTGCATTTTTTAAACAATATATTTACATATGTACAATATATGTATGTATGTATATGTATGCATTGAAATTGGACGACCCTCGAATTTGTTTTAAAAAGCATACACGCTGAGTTTTCCTTTTCTTTTCATGAAATCATAAATATTGTTTCTTTTACATAAGTCCACAAACCAACTTTTATAGTGCGCAAGACAATAAAGCGATGGTTGCCAAATTAAATCGTCGCGAAATATATATGTTGGTATTTATACAGGAACCCAATTTTGAGAAGGTAAGATAATTTTTATTTTTTTAGTTTTGAAGAGAAGCAATAGTGATTTTTAACCAACTGAACAGAGAGTTTACTAGTTTTACCTTATTTACTTTATTGCCAAGTTAAAAAATATTTATCCATGAGTCCTTTGCAAGAAAATTAGTACATGACAAAACTTGTGCATGACATTTTTTTTATTTCAAATAATCTTAATGTTTGTGGAGGACACTTCGACGTTTACGGTAAATATGCAAATATCTCATTTAGTTCGTTTCTTTAAAGGGGATATTTACTAGCAGTGATATGCTTGATTTACACGAAAGACGAATAGCGTCATATAAAAATATTTATATCCCGTAATTACGTAATTAGTTTTTTCTAAAAGGATGAGAAAATTTAAAAGAATGGGGGGGGGGTCACGCCAAAAAAAAAAATTAATTAAAATTACAAAACAAAATGTGAAAGAAAAAAGAATTGGGTTCAATTGTATTGGACGGGCTGCCAACCGGTGCCTATTCACGGGCGCGATCCCACTACTGCAGAACACGGGGACTTCTGCCTGCTGTGTCACCACCCTGGGCCTGTACGTCCCTCCTTAGACAACCTGGTGAGCCTGGGCTCCCCCGAGCTGACCATATTGATGCCCTGCTTAGTGCGGACGCCCGATCGACATAGGTCGCCGGAGAGCAGGACCCCCACCCTCAAACCGTCCACCAACCCTGACCTCCAAGTAGCTGGATTACAGGAGCACGCCACAACTCCCAGTCGATAACCAAAGCGACAGAATCTCCTTATAAAGCAGTGATAAGCTTTATATCACCAATAAAATCTTTTGTGTTTAAAAATACAAATAAATTATGTAAATCTCATGTGCACATATTTAACGTATTTGTAGAATTAATATTATATGTATTTTAAAAAAAATAAGTACAAAAAATTCTGTACGGTCGCCACGTTGCAATTCCATTGACCATATGGTGATAAGACTTAGTGTGTGTTACACATTGCCGCCAGGTATAATAACCAAACACTGCAGTGACCTTTACCTTTATCTGAATAACACCGTCTGCTATAAATACTCATTAATTGTTTAAAGTTTTTTTTTTTAATGAAATCATGAATATTGTTTCTTTTAATTAAGTTTATAAACCAACTTATATCGTGCGCAAACAAATTATGCGATGTTCGCCAAATTAAATCATCGCGAAATATAAAAGGTTGGGTTTTACAGTACAGGTAATAGGTTTTACAAGTATTACAATTTGTCCTTGCACAAAAATTAGATCATCGAGAATCAAAACTTGTGCATAAAAAATTGTTTCTCATTCATCTAAATGTTTGTAAAGGACAATTAGATATTTACGGAGGGTATTCAATAATCAGGTTTAGTTACTTTCGTTAGAAGAGTCATTCACAGCCAGTGATATGCTGGATTTATAATGGATTGGGTGGTTGGTATTTTTTTTTTTATTTCATAGCAGAAAATAATTTGACCTCAATTTGAGAGATAATACTAGAATTGGACCCTAATTAAATTTACTCAATGATATAATCAGAGTGAACTGAGCCAAATGATCCGATGGAAAATTCCCTGTAAACATTATTTCAGTTTTTATCGATTAAACTTAAAGTAAAGCTCTCTCTCTCTCTCTCTCTCTCTCTCTCTCTCTCTCTCTCTCTCAACTTTTAAGGGGGGGGGGGGGAGGGAATTAATCTAGGTCTTTGTATGTTCACCCCCCCCCCCCGAGAAATATAATAATTAATATCATTATCTACTAAAAGTGTAGTCAACATTGTATGCCATTCAAAAGAAGATAAAGATTTTGAATATAACTTACTGAGTCATAGAAATTGTTTGGATTCTGTATCATCTGTAAATATTATTCAATCCTAGATTTCTTCAACGACTGGAGGAAAATGTTGGAGTTACCTCCCTTTGAATGCGTAGATGTATTTTTATGAATGAATGGTGGTGCTATAGTATTTCAATCCATTCAAGCTGAATTATTCATTCATTATAATATTACTCAATACAATCATTAATGCATCCTTAAATCAAAGTCTATTGATCATTTCTTTTACGACATTGATTCAGTTTTCAAAGGAATTGCAGAAAAACTCAGATTTCCTATTTTATTGATTGACAATTGTTCCCGTTCACAATAGAGAAGTTGATATTTCAATTAATAGGGTGCTACAATGATATCAATGTACTGAATATATAAATGAATTTTAGTTTTTAATTCATTTAATGCGTGTCGAGTTGTGTTAAGGATAATGAACTCTGATGAGACTGCCCAGGGCAGCGGACCTCTTATTTCAACCACAGTACCTGGAAATAATTGCTAAGTTAATAAAAATCACGCAATGCTTACACAATTTTATTTCGTGTACATTAATTATTTTTTTTTCTTCGATTCGCGTGGAATATTGAGGGACAACAATCCCCTGGAGTGATAATAGACCACCATTATGTCGTATTATATTCACACAAAAAAATAGATAGACGTTATAGCTTTTGCTCGAGTAAATTGTGTCAGATGAATTCAATTAAATCCATCTTTCCATTAGAAAATTGATATACGCGCACGCAGTAATAATATACTACTTGAAATGCGACGGTCACTCGTAAGACGTCATCTGGGGCTTAAGACAATGCTTTTACTTCATTCTTTCCTGTAGATGGAATGCCTATGACTCAGTCGCGCGGGGGAGAAGTTTATAATGGTCCCGTGACGGCCGCCCACCGACCGTAAAATAACCACGTGAAAATTGTGTAGCGTCTTCAATGACAACAACAACAATTAAGTGTGTTTTATGTTAATATCCTGAGAAGTGGATGGGCGAAACAAACAAATGACGAATATCTCTCTATCTCTTTCTCTCTCATACACACAAATAGGTCTAAGATCTCAATTGGTTGACGGTTATTTTAAAATAGAATTTGTAATTTGTGTTAATCTTTGATTATCTATAAACATAGAAATTGTAGCATGTCAATAAGTTCTGTTCTTTTCTTTTGATGGAAACAGCTTGACAATTATAAAAAAAATAGTTTATGAATAAATATATATAATTAAAAAAAACAGTAATTTTTCCAGATATAAAAATGAAAAAAAAATGTTATAATGATGTGACACATCTTTTTGTTAGTGGGTTTAATACAGGAAGTTGAAAAACTGCATTTTGATGATCTTGAACTTTGAATCGTTGCAACTTTAAGTAACAGGAAGTAAGTGTAAGAATGAATTATATTAAGGAGACAGAATTATCAAGATGTGGTTAGAGAAGGCATATTGTTCCCACGTCTTACATAGAAAAAAAACTTTGTATATCTTGCTAGCCCAAACTCAAGACCACGCGCGATCACCCCCTCCCTTTCTCGGAATGGGCTTGGGGGCTACCTTTTTTATCGGAATATTTATATTTGTATGTAATTTCATTTCTATTATTAATATTAAAAAGAAATTATAAAAAATAGCCCGTCTTCACTCTCCCTTTTTGACGAACTACATGTAGATTTATCCCATCCCTTTCAGAATCGTTTGTCAAAACACTTTAGAACAATGAAAATAATTATACCGGTTAGAATATCGGTTCATACCTGTTCGAACGAGAGTTTGGTGTGTTGAATTGTAAAAGGGTAAGTGATTTATGTCCTGTTTATGTGTAATTTGATCCCGTTTATACGCTTTTTACCTATTCGTGTTTTAATTGCAAAATTATCTTGCAAGAAACTTTTTGTTTAATGTAAAAACGGAAATAAATCACAATGCTTGTATATATCCGCGCATGTTACATATTTCAGTTTTCGATTTCGTCGCGGAAGTCATCAACTTGTACTGCGACAGGTGTCGTTTATTACAAGTATTTTGGTTTAGTTTTTAATTAATTTCAAACTAATTTCCTCGGTGTGTTTTTTTCGATGTGAACATGATTAGCTCTAAAAGTATAATAATATAAAAACAAGCAAGATCAGTTAGTTGCATATCTGGAAAGAATATCTATATAATCATTAAATTCGCAAAAAACAGATATAAAAAAAAACACCAAAATACCATAACAAAAACACCCCCTCCCCCCAAAAAACCCAAACAAACAAACGCGATAAAACTTGCTGTTTTGAATGATTGCTTAATATGAGAGGCTTGCAGAGTATTTTCTTTATTTTAACACCGCCCCACCCCCCCCCCAAAAAAAAAAAAAAATATATATATATATATATATATATATATATATATATATATATATATATATATATATATATATATATATATATATATATATATATATATGAACTGTCTTTGATGTTAGAAGTGAACGAAAAAAGGACATTTCGGACAAACTAGCTGTTTGAGTTAAATTTTAACAAAACAAAAAACAAACAAACGAAGGACCAAAAAACAAAAACAAACAAAGAAAAGAATCCCCCCCCATACATATATATAATTATAAGCATTCTTTAAAGTTAAAAGTGTATTAATATTGTTGTCATACAATTACTTTTTAAGCTGAGACAGTTTACGAAAAATACCCCCCCCCCCCCCAAAAAAAAAGGGAGAAGCACAGTTGCGTATGGAACTGTGATATGCTGATAGGAACTGTGTATAATTACATAATTTCTACATAAATTAAGAGATGGTCTAAAGAATAAAATGATGATTACAAAAGGGCAGGATGTAGGGATCATTTATATAAGAGAGCCCCGAACACTTTGATCAAGGAAGTGAGAAAGGAAGAAGACAAGCTTTAATATTAAAGTCTCTCTATTATAAAATACAGAAACACTTATCCCACTCATTACGGAGGACTCAATAACGCGGATTTAGTTTATGCACTACATGTATCATACAAAGATATTATAAAAACCAACGGTAAAGAAATAAGAGTGCTATAATTCCGCAGACAAAGTTGGCGGAGAGGTTATTGGATTCACTTTGTCCATCTGTCTGTAGAACATGATTTTGCCCTGAGAAATTTTTTTTGGAATAACAGCATGGATATTTTTTAATGAAAATTTGTAATTAGGCTTGAATTTGTGCACCTGCAATTTTCATAAATTTTTGACATTTTTTCTTCATTCTACAAATGTTTTTTTTCCAGGATATAAACTGTAGGAAACATCAAAGTATAGAAAAAAAGTGGAGCCGGAGTATAAGTGATTCTTATACAGTTCAAGTTTGAATGCATTTGATCGAGATGTAGATGGCAAAAATTTGTATATACATGTACATCGATGATAGTGAATCTCTCATGCCCCGAAATAGATTCATATCTAGCAAAATGACATCCCTTCCCCATCCCCTACTTTTTATACAAACAAGTTACATAAATAAAAAAGTAAATCTTTTAAAAAAATCTAGAAGATGGTGGTCAAACACTTTCGAGAGAATACTCTCGGTAAAGTTCATTGTCTTACATCATCAGATTATTAACACTAATGCTAGTACATAAACACCTAATAGCAATGGTTATTCGTCATTATCTAAATACTAGTAAGTAGATGACTGGATGACGATGTAACACGGATCGTTGCACTGTGTAGCCAGTGGTCTTCATCGCAAGATCATCTTAACGACATCTCTCTCTCTCTCATGGAGCTCTTTCTCTCTCTCTCTGATTTTATTTTATTTGAAAATATTTTATCATTACATGCAATAAACGTTAACTTCACGGATAAGCAGAATGCGTTGGTCATATTTTAGCCTTCTCTCTCTCTCTCTGAGATTGTTATTTGTGACATATATTCACATAACTCGTATCATTGATATAGTTGCATCAGGTACAAGTAAATGACATGATATTCCGAAGTTCACACCTGAATTGTGCTGTCCTAATCACCATACCTGCATAAGGCATCCCTCCACATCACCATATATTGCCGAAATCTTTACACATGCATGGTTACAGGTAGAAAGGAAATATAGGCGAGACTAAGTATACGACTACATGTATGCATGATTATCTACAATTTATTCACGTGCATACTTGAATGATCAGACACTTGACCACTGCATGGACCGATTTCCCTTAACTCTTTAGCTTTGTTATTTATTAATAAAAAAGGGGGGGGGGGGGTTAGAAGAAAAAAAAAGATTAAATTCACGGACAAAATTTGAATTACATTGAAATTGAAATTGAAATTGAATGCAATATAGGCCTTATGAAAACACACTTTTTTTATGCAAATTGTCGGATTTCAGTAAGATTGCATTGAGTTCTGAACGTATTTTACGGTGTGTACACATTTTTCTTGCATTCATTTACGAATTATTTATAATTTTGGTAATTATTAGATAGATGCATGAATATTTAGGGATATGTCAACGAGTATTCGAGTACTCAGTCAATTCAATTCTTTATTTCTTTAAGATTTACAGCATATTGTTATAACAGTACTCAGTCATACCAATCATCGTTTGTTTTAGTCGGCTACTCGTTTGGAAAATAAAAAAAAATGAGGGAGGGAGTCTGGTTCATTTCTCTTAATGAACCAGTTTTCTGTGCATTTAAATAGGTCATCATATGATAAAAGTAAAATCAAATATACGTAGGTTAATTGTGTGCCCATATATAAATAGGACTACCATTTTTAAAAATACTAGTAATGTTTTACCGTGACATCCCCGACAGGAAAATATGGTCGAATAGAGGATGAATTTTTTTCCAGTTATCGGAAAGTTTATTGTAAAGTTTAACCATGTTTTTATTGAATGTTAGCAAATTCAACAGGGATAGGGAAGACGGACATGCTTTATATTAATATAAAGCTTCTCATTTTATAATATATAACAGATGGTCAATTGCGTATATCGAAGCGGGTTTTCGTCTATATAGTTCTGTGTTTAAATGACAATAAAATTTTTATACATTGTGTATGTAAATACAAAAAGCCAAATTCTGAAACTGGAGAACGTTATCTTTAATGTCCCTTTTAGGAACAAAAAAAATTAATAATAATGTATGAAATATTAAATACCATGAAATAAAAAAAAAAGAAAGGTGGAAATGGGGGGGGGGGGTGTCAGCAAATTTGTATGTGTCCTTCATCTAGGTTTTATTTCATTAATGAACGAAAATAAGGATGTCAACAATTTTTGGTCTGAACTGGTAAGGTGTACACATAACAATCAAAATATTTATCTATACACGATTACAGTTCGTGAACAGGAATACCTATAAAAGTAATGACCGATTTTCCTTTTAATTTTGAAATACTAAAGTAGATTTCATCATAGTACAAAACGCTTCACACATGCACCTATTTAAATAGGGATTACGTTTTAAAGAAAAAAGTATTTCCAAACTGTTGTAAACACAGATTTTAATATATATTTATAGCACGAGTCGTGACAGAAACCACAAAGGTACATACACCGAGTTATAATGAACCTCACGACTGTGACGCATTTGGGAAAGAATAAAATCTAGTTGCCAAAAAAAAAAAAGAAAAGAAAAAAAAGAAGAAACTGGTGAAATATGATATTCTATAAAGAAGTTAATTCCTTTCCAACTGGACTTATTGATAATGGGGTAACACTTCCTATTTTAATCTGGTCATATTAGACATCTTCCTCAAAGAGCACCCGACCCGCGACCCCCCCCCCCCCCCCCCCCCCCCAACTCGAACATCATTTTATGCAGAATGCATCTCGATGTATCGTGTACTTGGAGAGAAGAATCCCTCTGCATTCTGGAGCAGAAAGAACATCAATAAGTGCTGAATCTCCATAATTCCAGCTCCCTTGCAGTTAAGTCGATGGCTCCATTGCGTGCAGCCAAAATTCCGTCTAGGGCCGTGCATTAATTAATATTAAAGTTGACGTGAGTAAAATCCGACACCTTGCAATTTTTACGTCACAGGAACAATCAATGTCTCCCTAGCCAGACATTTGTCTAACTCAACACCTTAATGTCTATTGTTACCGATAGACAGCTTTCTCCTCGATCCCATCGGGGTACCCAACGTGCTAGACTACCACCCCATATGATACTTTTCACATGGAGAGAGAGAGAGAGAGAGAGAGAGAGAGAGAGAGAGAGAGAGAGAGAGAGAGAGAGAGAAGTAAGTGTGTATCTCCATGTCCCAATATACCGGTACTTTTTGCATGTATTTGATAAGAGTTTACACTACAACAACAAAACAACCTTTTATTCATATAAAAATCTTTTTTATTCTTTTTTCAGTATAAAAATGACATGAATAACAGAATTGAACACTACATTATGGCAATTCTATAAGAGATAATCATTTTACCCACGGTTTCTGGGTTGACCAGGGTAATTAATCACACAATATCATAACAAGCACAGGGACAATGTGAAACTGAACATTTCTATTAAGTACAATGATAGTTTCATCAAATAACATCATGCGAGTTAAATTAATTAAGATCAGAGAATAAATTTACTTCAAATACAGAGTTACAAGTGCAATACAATATCTTAAAATACAAAGTACTGAATTCATACAATAAGAAATAGAGTACAATATATCATAACAATCTGTTTTTATATTACCGGTAATTTATGAAGGAATTGGAGCTTTGAGGGTACATGCACATATGGGAATTTTTTTTTTTTTTTTTTTTTACTAACAATATTTACCTATTCATAAGTATGCATGTACTGTATTTTATTTAAATCTTGAGAGGTCTAGATTAAACCAGACAGATAAAGATAACCCACATTTATATAGCGGGTACAGTTTTGTTGGCATTGTCTAGAGTTTCATGTTCAGAACCATAGCTCTCCTGTGTAAGTCGGGTGACAAAGGTGTACTCATATCTCTTATCCTACAGCGCATTCCTCCGCCATGGCAAATCAACATTAGATCAGCAAACCCCAGTTACAAATTACATGCTCACAAACAATATCATATCATCAGGGAAGAATTAATTTCATAAAAAAATAATAATTAATTATAACTGATAAGAAATACCCGAATATTGTTCGATATTTATAAAGCAGTTCTGAAATATTAATTCAAAGCTTGCTTCATTTTTTTTGGTAGTATTTGCCATACAAAATAATAAAGTGTGCAACAAATAAATGCATGAATTTCAACCAATAAAAATACAATCATCCAATTAAATTTAGCAGCTGTATTTCTTTTCTTCTCTTCATTATCATAAATAAAATCCAAATCATTCATTAGCATGTGATTAAATAAACACAGATTTTTCGACCCCAGTCAACTTTTGATGGCTTCATTTCAGTGCAAGACTCTTTCCTAAACTTCCATATTCAGGAAGAACTCATTTTTGGACATAGAACATAATAAAAAAATGTTGTTACTATAACAATAGGTGACATACAATGCAATGTTATGAGAGGACCAGCACTACAAAATCAGGCACCGACTTCAACCACACATCTTCTCATCGAATGGTGGACACTTCAACCCGCTACCCTACCCCCTTGTCTCCTCCCCCATACATCCCAGAAATCAAATCCAACTGCAGATTTATATTAAATCCATAGTCTTATCTGTTTCTTGGATGAGAAATAAAGGTGGATACAAGGGTCTTCCTATAGCGAGGTGTGTCCATTGGAATAAAATGTATATTGAAAAAAAAAAAAGGACAATGTACCCTGGGCACAAGAAAAAAAAAGTTGAACACTCAACAAAACTCAAACAAGTTGGAATAGTTACTTGTACTTGGTTAATTTTTTTCTTTTTGGCAAATGTGAACTTAATATCGTAAAATGCAATGACAAGAGGGGAATAATATCCTTCTCAAGTCATATCTGACCATCATTAATGGGGGAGGGGGGGGGGGGAGAGAAGGAAAGACTTCGATGCAAATAGGTATCAGTGCAATGTTTCGAGCGCTATGGAAAAATAAATGAGTATTCAGATCTTCCTAAAGATGCATGGGAACTGTCGTCATATAGGGCTTTGTCCTCTTAAAAAGCCCCGATCAGACAGGAATATGGGATAACGAATAATCAACATCTTATCAAATCAATCATCTTGCTTAATACAATAACCCCCAACCACCCTACCCACTTACTTAATATATTTTTGTACCCTATCTTTGCCACATATCAGACAAAGCATTTACTGTCAAATTGGATAAATTACACAAGTTTTTAAAAATAAATCAAGGATAAAAATGAATGTGCACATTTTAAACACAAAATACACTATTTAAAAATAGAAAAGGACTGGTTAACAGATTGTATGCACCAGAGAAAATATTGTGAGATTGCTTGATAGTTCTTTTTAAAAAAGAAATTCTCTTCCGATGTTTCATGGCAAGAATTCACAGAACAATAAAAATTCCGAGTCCATGACAACAATTTTCCACCAGAAAATGACTTGCCGGACGGGCTCCGAAATTCTCTTGTTCGTGTCCTCTCTTCTTGGCAGCTCAAGAATCACACAAACTCTTCGATAGTCCCTCCCCATAACACTCTGTATTTCTTGTGTCGCCACTGCACTATGGAAGTTCTGTGACTCTGAATAGTCATCCATATGGATAACACTTCTCGTAGAATCCAGGCAACCAGGAATTCAAACTTAGAAAAAGGAAGTGGCCCATTCTGTAAACAAAGGTAAAAAAACAAATTAATAAATTAAAAACAATGCATGACAGACCGCAGTGTGGAATAAGTAGCCTATAAATAGAACAGTAAACAGACAGTGGAACTTTCACGCATGGATGACTCTTCACTTCAACTGACTAGCATTACATTAAAAGGTGAATCACTTTGCATAGAATTACAGTTAATTATCGTAAACAGGGACAAACAATTGAGATTTATAGTATGAATATCTCTACACAAGCCAAAAGAAAACCAGCTCATTTGAATGCAACCTTTTTCTCTTGACATTAACAATCATAAAATTAACTCTAAAGAAACAGATATATAAGTCTGTAAAGCACCACAATATCTATAGTACATTATGGACAATCTAAAAATAATTTTTCAAAAAAAATCGCAGAAAAAACTCAACAAGACCTTAAATAGTCAATAAAACTGAATTTGTGTGTGTACACGTCATGGGAGGGGGGGGGAAATTTGTAAGAAGTAGTTCCTGATAATTAATGATTATTTATTACAGTACAGTATTAAAGCCAAATCTTAACCTACCTCAACACATGTAAGGAGAGCGTAATCGAACAGGAACCAGACTAGAACATGCATGAGGAAGAAGCCCATTGAGCTGATGCCAAAGATGTACTCGGCAGCCCACGAGGCAATCACCCCCATCAGCATACATTCCGACAGGGGCTCAAACAGGATGAGATGAGGTAACAGAGAGATGCGCAGCTGGGACCACCTGAAAAATCACACAGAAAAACATATCAAGTTTGTCCTCTACTCAAAGAAATGTCAAGCTTGTCCAAAAAAATGAAGAAATGGTTTATTACGTCACTTCTGGTCTGGGTGAAATATGAACACATTACCAATATTGGAGAATACTGTACATAGGGTTATTTTTGCCCCTTGTTATTTTCGCCCTTTTACAATTGCAAAAGGTTTCACCCCATCTTGAATTTGCCCAGATACAGTTGTGTTAACAAAGATATCATTTGCAATATAGAATTCTCACAGTCTTCAATTCGCCCTCTGACAATGAGGGCGAAAGGGGTGAAAATAAAACGAGGGCGAATATTTCCCTGTATACAGTAATCTCAAATGAGAAACAGTTATTTCAGTACATGTGTTTATTTATTACCTGATGAGTCGTTGATGAAAATGGCCTATGTTGTACTGTCCCAGAATTTTGCTGTGCTGGTTGACTACATAATACTGTTTTATATCCCCTGTAAGAATTGAGAAAATATTAGTTTACCATTATAAATAGGTAATGTCTCATCAATTGGGCTCCATTTTGACTTCAATCACATGATGGATTTTAGCAAAATTCCTATCAATGTTCTTTAATGTTAAAGTAAACATACTTACTCTTTTCTAATGTTTTCAGAAATAAAATAATCTTCTGCTAAATATTTTCCTAAAGGAGCCAAGCCCCCTGATTTTTCTAAAATGTCTTTTCGGAAAAGGCAGGACATGCCCGTTGAACAATTGATTCCTACAGAATTAGCACTAAGACAGTTTCTGGACTGAAACGTTCCAAAATAAACCTGCAATAAAAAAAAAAGCACATGAATTCAATCAAATCTTCAAAATTATTCATAGACATGTAAAACACAAAATGTAAAAAAAATAATATTTCATTTGAGTGCATGTATATGAAATGTAATGTGATGTGTTTCGGATTTCTTTAATCAGGTACATTACATGTACATGTAAATGTATGTGTCTTTTTATGCTTTGATAATGGCATGAAATGTTTTCTTTATTCACTATGTTTCTAAATAGGTCCTAGTTTCCCTATTTTATCCCCTTCATTTGTCCTTCAGGAAGAAGGAAAGGATTTTCTAGTCTATTTGACACCAAGCACTGCAGGTGCTCAGTCAAGCTTATAATGTTTGCCTTTAAAAAGGTTTAAAATACTAGATCACAAACTAGAAAATACATGTAAAAAAAAAAAAAAAGAAAAAAAAAAAGAGGAAGCAAATCTATTTCTTTCTGAAACCTTGTTTTATTTTTCTTACACCTGCCAACTTATTTGCCTGTATACGGGTATTAAATGCATTTTTTTGGGTAAAAACCCACCTTTTCGTAAACAGCAGCGAACCCCTTGCGAGTACAACAATATGGCATCTGCAACACTAGACCGACATCAGGCTTCATGAAGGACATCATGTCCATGAGCGAGTCTGGTTTCACTGGAAGATGAAACAAAAAAACAACTTAGAAAACCTTGCTACTATCGACCAATCTGCATGGCAACCAACTGACACACCCCAAAATCTAATCATGGTGATGCCAAATGATCTGTCATCCGACTCTGAACATTTGTCTTTCTGTAAAGATACAATCACCCTTCTTCATTTGATACTGATGTTTTGTAAGAATCTTATGAGATGTTAACATAATTATCAAGCAGAGGAATTTGATTGCCTCAATTTGAGTGAGAGTTCGTTTTTTTTCCCCTTTACAATCAAGGTCTTCCAGGAAGGTGCAAATCAATATTGTACAAATAAGACTTAACTCTCCCTCTCAATCACAAAAAATCAAATTTTTAAAAAAGAAAAAAAAAAGAATCATCCAGATTTAGAATACTTACTTAATATACTACTATCAGATATGACTATTAAATCATATTTGGCTGCCTCATATGCTTTGCACATGTTGTTAACTTTCCCGTTTGGGCCAACATATTTTACACCTGCAAACAAAAAAATCAAAATTGTAAATATTGACAAGTATGTAACATCAACACAAAAAAGGACCAAAAAATATAGAAAAGAAGTAAAGCATGAACAAACAGGGAACTTACTTATTGAACAACCAAGACAGAGTTATTCACACAGTAAACAGTAAATGTTTGAATCAATACAATAAGTACCATACAACACACATACATGTACAATAATACTGGTTTGAAAGCTAGGCTGAGGAACTACCAGTATGTGGCTTGTTTTGTATGTAATTCACAGCCATACAGACCAATATATTTAGCCAAGAATAAAGAAATATGACTTTAGATTGTTAACTATTGTTAGTTGCTCCATACAGCCTAGCTTATCACCTGCTACATTGATTAAATGGCCGAGTATAAGCCATCAAATACATTGATTAAAACTTGCTGTGACAGTTTCCTAATGTGAGTCTATTTTTTTTTAACGATTAGGCCCCAATAACTTACCTATAAAAATTTTAGCATCTACTTTTGGGTATTTTTCCATGAGAGCTTTAACAACCATAAGAGCAGGATCACTTTCATCTTGTAAACAGAAGAGGAGTTCAAACTGAAAAAAAAAAATGATAATCATAAAATGAAATAATATTTCATATGAATTTTTTTTCATTTAAAACTGTATGCACGTCCTCAGCATGTAGGCTGAAGCATATTGCATACCATTATTCTGTAACTAAATCCATTAAACAGATTTCAAATGAGAAGTGACAATAGCATCTGCTATCTGGAAACAGTTTTGATGTTCATAGTTGTGGGCAGTGCCTAACTTGAAAGTCAATTAGACTGATTAGTGAAGGAAAACAGGAGATGAAAGGCCAGATCAGGATTCCATTTTATCAATATTCCTCCCAAAAGACTGCCCTGGGATCTGCTGATTGAGCACTGTATCTGGACCCAGCAGATGGCAACATATGTGCATTACAATAGTTTAGGGCTGACTCAGAGGGAAAAATAACACACCAGTCATTTCTTTGGTCCTGTTGCAAGAACACCCCCCCCCTCTCCCCCAAATATTCCATTTCTTGCAATGCTTTCATGAGTTACAAAATCCTGCTGCTTGCAGCGAAAATGCATTCCATATGCAGAAGTAATTAGCCTGGACCAGCCGAGATTGAGATTGTATCTCCAAAGGCTGTTGATGCAAGGGACTCATGAAAACATTGCACAGATAGGAAAATAAATACACAGCATGCCGGAGCTCAGGAAATCCATATACCAATACAATTACCTTCCAATTACTTCTCAAAGCAACAAAGAAAAAACACAAAACTTCTCTTAAAATTTCACATTTGCATCATTACTTAAAGTCTGGAGTATGGAAAATTTCCTGTATACTTACGGATGGATAGACAGTGGTGAAAAAAGACTCTAAATTGAAATACAGGTTTGGATCCACCCCGACCAGGGGTTTAATGATGGACACCCCCTGGAGGTCTTCCGGGGAGGGAGGCGGAATAGGATGGTGTAGACGGTATTTTCTGAAAAAAGAGATGAAACATTTTTCAAAATGACAAAAATGATCAATACATACTATAAAAATACAAAACTCATCCAAATATGAGTGTCATTAATTATGAAGCATATTCTTATTCCCCATGTTTAAATAGTTACAAATGCAATATGAAATCATAATTTTTTTTCCTTATATACATGAACATGTATATCTGCTATTCTGGTTAGTCTTGCATATTTAACCTAAATATTTTGTTGTCACTCATATATTTTTGTTTCTCTCACAATACATTCTATATTACAAACAAATGTATGAATGCAGGGAAATTCAGGTCAAGAATGTGACCCGAGATTATAAGCCAGCACTGGAATCCCGAACCAGATACTGCAATGAAGTCTGTCAACGTCAAGCGTAATAATGTGTACTACATGTCACGTCCTGCCTTACCAACCAAACAACAAACCCCTAGCTCTTAACATCACACCCAACTACACACACCTTCATGTAATGCCTTAATTCAAAGATCAGATTTGTGACAGATATGGGGCAATAAAAGTAATACACTTTTTAAAAGACCTAAATTTGTACATGACAGTTTACTTAAAGAGTGTATTGTACAGAATTGAGACTTTTAAAGTGTTCACTTGATATTCTTTGAATTTTCACAAAAGCTATTGACGTGTAGTTCACAGGTTTTTTAAATAATATCGATATGTTCAAAAGAGTGTTTGGAAACCATACACTGTAAGTTTATAGCAACCAGAGTCTTTTAAACCCTCCCAGGGTCGCTGGTCATTCATCTGGGGTACTAAAAAGCCATTCAATGAGGAAATACAGGTACCCGAATTAAGGAACCTTTTTTTAAACAGGATAAAGGAAAATAGAGTTCTAACAAATATAAAGATTACATATTGAATTTTATTGACCGTGCAATGACTATCACAGACTAACTTTTATCTTTTTAATCTTTGTACTTTGTAGTACATGCAATTCAGATAACATTTTCAATTGTTTCATTTCAATTGCTCTTCAAATTGCATAACATGCAGTGCTTTCAATGATGTGAATTTAGCCTTTTTGAAGAGGCTAGTTTAAATTTAAACATTTCCAACAGGTTTTTTTGCCAATTATGAAATCTACAGCCGTGAATTCTGGTCATTGAAATTTGGATAAATTGTTTCACGTAGCCCTTTACTGAAAGCCCTGGCATGGGAAATAAATAATTTGTTCTATGTCCAATAAAACACATGAGCACTCATACTGTGCAATTACTGGTATGCGGAACACCTCATTATTCATGATGGCACTAATCTTAATAATCTACTAGCACATGGACAGATACCCCCTTTGACCCACAGCAGGAAATGCTTCCAGTAATCAAATTCAAGTACCATATATCAAAATTGTGAGATTTTGTTTATGTATCCCCTTCCCTCCCTCCTTCATATTACAGCCATATCCTCCCTATCTAAATAACATTAAGCTATGACATGCCCCCCAGATGAACAACATCCCCAGATAAAAACTGGCAGGCCTCTGAAGTCTGTCCATAATTATGATAGCCTATACTGATAACCTACTATCTACATGCACTAGTACCCCAGCTAGTATCCAACATAAGAGTAGCAATAACAGATCTATACAACCCATTCCAATTTAATCTACTACCAAGTCCACTCATCACTAACAACAATGCCCTGGAGAGAAGCGAAAATTTCATCCTGTGTTAATTGTAGAAGGATGGGGCTTCAAGGAACAAATGGTGTCTTATGCAATGTCCATTTTAATTATGTCCTACAGAGATGACACCAGAGTGACAAGATCATAGAGCTCTGTGAACTAGGAAGGTGAACAGAAGAACAATCCACCTTTTCACTATCACATGGCAAGGACCATACGTGGCTACAGGGCTACTTGTAACAGCACTAAGGAGAATACTTTCCTGCTGATCAATGGTTTCCTTACCCCCCTGGGGGCACAGATTCTTTAACATGCATGATTCATTGTTGTCAATTTGTTCAAATATCCATGTCACTACTCCTAGTGTTACGTCAGAGAAATTTTACAACTGACACCAGGTGTCAAGTCGTGACCTCGTTTATTTTTACTTTTCCCTAATACACCCCTACTCACTTTCCCCAACACTTTCCTATTTGATAAACATTTTTATTTTATTTCAAACATTAAAATCTTACACCTAAGTTGGAGCTTTCAAGCAGCCTGTTACTAACTGAAACACAAATAGCCATCTCAAATGTCAACTACCGGCTAGCTAGATTGTTTACGATACATTATAAATCTTTATTAGATAAAAAAGTTTCATGACTAGGAACTGTCTATCTTGTGCTTTGTACCGGGTTGAATTACATGTATTGCAAGTGAATATGTACATATAAACTCTCAGTTAAGAAACAGGTTTAAACCACTACTCCCTTGAGAAACACTCCCATGTTACAATTGTCATTTAAGTACATGTATATGAGCGTTCGTGATGATTTACCCTCTTCAGACGCTTCCTCTACCTACTTTTAACTACTTTATACCCACGAATCAAACATTTCATTTCCTTCTGGTTTCTACACGTAGAATCATGGGGGGACTAAGTCTTCTTTAACCCAGCCAAGTTACTTTCAATGCATATATTGGTTACCAAGAGAAAAAAGAGAGTGTTCGTAATACTCTCTAACCTTGACATTTGGTCCTGTCTTTCAAACAATAGAATATCGAAGAAGCCCTGTTTTTACCTGTCATCAATCAACAGTGTATATACACGAGTTGCCAGTAGACACAGGGACCACAACAGTGCTATGTGCAATGCTCTGTTTACCTTTTATTCTGCCCTGTTTTACATTATTAATAGCAAGAATAACATTTACCACTTTTAATGGCTATGACCAATGTAAACAAAATTTGTAACCATATTTTCTATTGATTTATCAACCCATCACAAATGTACGACTCATAATTTTCGGGGAAAAAAGTGTGAGGGGGTTTGTCTTTACCTTTCACTCTCTTGTCTAACTTTTTATTCTTTCTCCTGTCAGTTTTTGCAATATTTATACATATATATATAAACATTGCACAACAAAGCTGTGACGATTATCCAAACAATTCTCATTGACAGTAAACTGTTAGCGAATAGTTAGCAGCCACTTTGAGTTGTAACAGATGTGCACAGTATAAGAC
This sequence comes from Magallana hongkongensis, assembly GCA_015776775.1. NCBI lineage: Eukaryota > Metazoa > Mollusca > Bivalvia > Ostreida > Ostreidae > Magallana > Magallana hongkongensis. Next base: position 22,696,651 of record CM027466.1, read on the forward strand.
TAATTTCATATCAATGATCTTCCTTTTTTTGTGTTGGTCCCATGTTTCGATTCTACATTGATAATATAAAGTTGGGGGAGGGAAATTAAGTACACAAAGTGACCATGCAGATAAAGCCATACTCACCTAAAACTAGGTCACACAATAGAAACTCAAGTATTTTCCGTGTGATACATGTCTTACATGTAGTTTATGGGGAAAGCCCATGAGCTCATCTCTATGTTATCTTGTGTAAATAACAGGAGTAGATTGGCTTCATATCTTCCTATTACTAACTAATCCTACAATATACTAAGCCAGGATATTGCAGCTTCTTGACTATCCCAAGGCCTATTATTAATTATTAATTTACAGTGCTATATAATCATTTTTTAGAAGATTTACATTTATTCAGGAATGCCACTGCATCCAATCTATTAAGATGCTCTTTCAGCAACCTCATGGAGTGAATATAAAATCAATACTGTAAACAGATTAGAAAGCCTCAGTTAAATTAGCTATCACTCACTGAAGTACCCCTAAGCCATATCATGGCATATCTAATTCAAACCATTAATTTTACAATCATTGAAAATATTTAACTTTCTGTTAATGTATATGGGCATACATAATTTACTACTTTGGGGGGGGGGGGGGGGTATATTATACTGTCATTTTCATTTTTCATGTTTGGCAATTGTTGCGAATTGTGAGGTAGGTGTGATGTTTGAGCTGTCACAATGAAAACAAGCAGTTAGTATTTCATCATAATCTAAAACCCTAGCCATCTTAAAACCGTATGAAACCATTCAGCAGGGCGTAGAAACATTGGAATGAGGAGTATATATATTCTTCCGGCTAGACAAGATTAAAATCAGGGATAATAGGAAGTCCAATAAGCAGTTTTGATTATACACGCATCGAATCGGATTAATTGATAATCAACACTACATTGGTTTCTAAAACGACTCTAGAACACATAGCTTAATCTCTACCATTCAACTAATACCCCGCCCATTTTACCGGCTTGTCGAATAGTCGGCATTCCACACCCATGTTTCGCCGGATATTTTAGAGGCCCGGGTACATAATCAACAAAATTTCTCATTGAATGTTAAAATTCATATGCTGAATAAAAATATGATCATCTTAAAGACTTAGAACAATCATAAAATTGAACAAAATCAAATATTTGGCGAAACACCTCTATCGTTACGAAGGCAACGAGCTCCGACCAGAAGTGGCACACGCCATTTAAACTCAAAATACAGAAAAGATGAAAGAAAAACTGTACTTACCCATAGATTAAGGCTAAAATGTGCATAAACCAAACGAAACACCATCCTCCTAAAATTAAAATAGCAAGAGAGAAAGCAAAATAGTGAGCTACGCTCATATTATCATGGTGACTTTCGTGTGTTCGCCTCTCTAATGAGATCGGTATCTGTGACATCACGGACATGCGCAGTAAGGGTGGTGAGGAGTCAATATTGTGCTATCATCAACTTAGTCATTGTTTTATCACGAAAATTAGAATGAAAATCCCAATAAGAATAACGACCTTAAGTTCACCGTTGTTGATTGTTTATATTATAAGCGATTGAGTGTCCACAAATTATATGAATCGCTGACTTAAGCGGGGTATTGTAATGTTTGTGTGTGTTTGGGGGGCGTTTCTAGGCAGGATGGTAAACCTTCAAATGAAATGTACTGCGTCAGAGAAGGGCTAAAGGCCTAATAGATATTTACTTATCTAGGGCTTATTAATTTAAACTTTGTATGGATAATACTTTAACATGGATATGTGTATAAAGAGTTTATTACAATTTCTAGAAGTATTTTAACTGCCACCTTTTCGACATATCATTTATAGATTCTCCAGTCAGTTTTTACTGAACAGTTTATTTTCTTTAATTCAGATAAAATATGTTCTGGACCGATCGTTCATGAATAAAAATAAATAATAATAAATAATATATATATATATATATATATATATATATATATATATATATATATATATATATATATATATATATATATATATATATATATATATATATATATATATATATATATATATATATATATATATATATATATATATAGTACATACCTGTATATATAGTACATAGCTGGGGAAAAAATCCAAACTCTCTGCATAAATAAATGTATACTAGCAAAGATCACTGCAGACTTGGAGATATCTGATTTATTCTAAAGTCCAACAATTTCCAAACATATAGTATACATACTGTACATATGCGATTATTAATTAAGTAGATTGTATATCACATTTAAAGATTAATTTATGAGTGCTTAAAATAGACGATAAATTTAGAAAGTTGAGAAATCAATAATCGGTAAACACAGTCAGGTAGTATACCAAACGGACCTATAATTTTAAATTTCAAATTAATACCGATAATTGCATGGATATAATTGATTAGTAAATGATATAATTCGATCAGACATAAATAACAAATATTAACCAATTCTGTCCCAATAAATGGTCAATAGGGAAGAAATATATCAATACATTAATTATACAATATGCATACTAAATCCATGGTGTAATTATTAAAACAGCACTTGCAATATTATATTCAAACAAAATGCGTCGACCATAATCAATTCATTACCAGAGTAATTAATATTACAAAAACACTCAACACTACATGTAATTCTGTTGAAAGATATTATGTAACCCTACATGCTAGCTATACAATAATAAATTATGTACTATTTATCGATCAGTAATAAACATTTATCATACTGTTTCATACGTGATATGTTATACATTATGAAGTTATGTACAGTATTATTATTCATTATTACATGTCTTTTGAATAAAAATAATTTTATTAAAAAAAAAAATGAAGTGCGAATCAATTAGCTAACACGACAGGAATCATCCATCTTGGCCTCTGTTTGACTTTCTTGCCCACCTTCATGCTTGTCCGTCTCCTCTTCTCCCCCCGAAGGCACAGATTCATCATTTTTGAGGCCTTTATCACATTCCTCACTTTTTAGGTATTTATAATTAGCGGGTAATCCCTCAGATTTCTGAACAGCGGCTTCTGACCCAGTTTCACAACTCTGAAAATTTTTAGGGGATGGTTCATCACCTTTTGAGATAAAGCTCGGAGGGGATGCATCAGATACACATATATTTCCAGGGGGTGATGGCAATTCATCCTCTGCTTGAAAACCCTCTACTGCCTGTGTCAGAACCAAGCATGGATCATGGAACTCTGTAAAAAGTTATTAACGTTAGATTTTTTTTTTGTATTTATCAAAATTGAAAAAAGATCCAAATATTTTTTTTAATTTGGTATCAGTTTTTTTTTTTTTGTTTTTTTTTTTTTTTTTATAATTACTAAGGAATTTTGATCCGCTCCTTCATATCACATATTCTTAATATAGCTAATCTTGCAATACATAGCATTTATACATATGTTTTACCACTTGTTATACAACGGCCGGTTAGCTCAGTCGGTTAGAGCGTCGTGCTAATAACGCGAATGTCGTGGGTTCGACCCCCACACTGGCCAATTTTTTTTCTGAATAAGTTTCAAACTATCGGTTTTGCTTTAGTTATCATGATACATTCTATTTTACATGTAGTTTTCCTACATCGAGCATGTAATTATTATAAATTTACACATAAATTTTCATTTGTGCCCTTGGATCTAGCTGTGGTAGATAAAGGTACGTCATGTATACAGCCATTTAAATCTCCAATATTTACTTTTGAAAGGGAACACTTTATCATTATATCTTCTTGCTCACCATAAGAGGCTCTTATTTCACAAAAATAGACATCTTATACTTTTTCAGCAGGTACTGTAATTTAAATAAAAAACCCAAAAAACCAAAGCCCCATTTAATAAAGTCTCGCTCTTGGCCTAAAATACTAAATAATATAGGTCTATACCATGTCCTCTGTAAAGTCAATTCAATCAGACAATTTAAATCCAAATTTTTACCTTGAGTTGTGATCAGTTTTCTTTATCTAAATACCAAGCAGATCACTTTTATATTTTAGACCCAGTCAACTTTTCAGCAAGGCAAATAACATTACTAAGATTGTGCACTGGGCTGAGCTAAATTTTTGAGCATATAGGTATATTCTTTTCTCTGCTAGTTTTTAAAAAAATAAACAATTTTTTTTTCTCATCTACATGTATGTGTTTATATTAATTACCGTAACAAAAGAAACTATTCAACTGATAATTGAATTCATCACAAGGAACAAAGTGTTTCATACATGTACCCATTTTATTGTTTTTTATTAATAGAGAGAAAATCCTAGAGGCGAATACATGTATATTGCAATTTTAATATAATAACATTAACAAAAAGCTTTGTCAATCAATATGTACACTTAAAAAAAAGAAGAAATAACTTACAACATATACATGTGAAATACAGACATATTCTCACAAAACTGTGTACATTATGGTTGTTAATGGCTGAATGAGAGATGAAAAGCATTCACAAACCAGCATTCACCAGCAAACAGCATCAATGAGAAGATGTCTATCTAGATGGAATGCTTCTTTTTTTTTTATCATTAATAAATGGCTAGTATCTCAGCAAAAACAAGCAAATATTAAACCAGCTAAAAATACTACCTTTGAATTAAAATCTAATTTCCCGATCAAACTGTTAAAGTATGCAATACAGATTTATCAATATTAACTTGAAGAAAAGACAAATTTAATAGGGGAGCTTGGAAAGTTGGGGTTGTGATTTTATTCATATCTCTTCATATATATATATAATTAACATATAATCATTAATCATAAATAAATAGTACATGTAGATATCTATATCCCTGAGATATCCTAAAATTACGAAACAAAAAGTTGCAAGAAACTAAGAAATTAACTTAAAAACTTCAGCTATCATAGCACAATTTTTATAAGCAGTTTCCATCAAAATTAAATTCCAGAATAGTTTCAAGTACATTTAACACCTAATATTATTCCCAATTGCATGAAGCAGCATAATTAATGAAACTACCAGCTAGCTACTCAATCCCCATCATTATATATTTTATTCTCATTGTACAAAAGTCAAGCACCATAGTTCATTTGTGAAATACAGGACATGAAAATTTGCTGTAAAATTTGTGCAATTGTAATGTTTTCCCCATAAACAAAATTACATCATTAGTCCCTGTATTCAGAATATATAATTTGCTTGACAGTTTTCAGAACATTTCTGAAAGAGGGAAGGGCGGGAGAGACAAAAGGGAGGTAATAGACTACAAGGGTGAGCCACACTCAAACTATGACATAAATACAAACTGGTTAATTTTGTGACTACTGACTTGATACACACCTCTTCAAAAATTTCAATCCTATTTGAGATTAACCACAGCTAAATTCATTACTGGCATAATATGAACTAGATTACCATAGTATACAAAAATAATCTTTTTTTTTGTTTTATCTAATCTATGGGATGACAAAGGGAATCATCAAATGCAAATCATCGCACAAAACAGAATATGCCCAACTGCCATGAAAAGCAGCAGTATCGAAACAGAGGACCATCAGAGACAATTCTACATTGTTAACATAATAGTTAATCTCAATTCTACAAGTTGTGTGTTAATTGTTGGAACAGAATCCTAGCACAAAATGTGATCTCTATTAAAATCCCAAATCCCAACATATAGCACTCCATTTCAGTGTTAGGAATTGGGATTATTATACATTATCACATTAAATCTAGCATCTTCTTTTCATTTTCTATAGCATCTTACGGACACATAGCTCTCAACTTAAAGCACTTTTCTGAGCCTAACCGCTGTCTTCAATATTGCTTCACAACTTACAAGGAGAGTTTTCAATTCTTAAACAGCGCTGCTCTACATCAAACCAAAGACCCAATACCATACATATTTCTCAATAACGGTGCCATGATTCACAAGTGATCAATGCTTGGACAATACATCTACAATCAACACATCATTACATTTCTAAGATCATTGTACTTCCTAGATTCTGAATGTGCTCTTATATTAACCTTGCTCTACAGTCAATTTATTCATCACATCAAGATTACTGACAATGTGTTGTTTATCATGTTACCATATATTCAGCAATTAAATTTCCAACTACAAAACATGATAGAATGTCCTTTACAATATTATCCTGTATATCATATCATTAAATCTCCAAATAAATCCTATGGTTGCAATTTCTGATATAATTTTCAGTCATATTCTGAAGTCTCGGAATAGATTTTTTCAGCATCATTTTTTGACATAATTTTTGGATCCTGTTTATGCATGTTGTGATCTAAGTGACTGTATCAGGAGTGGATCATGCGGGAGTGTGAGAGTGTTTTATATGGAGCTGCCAGAACTGTTAGTGGAGTCAGCAATCCAGGTTTAAAATGTCTGTTCATCATCGCATTCGTCGGTCCAATGGCCAAACACTGCAAAAAGAAACGTCACATTCACCTCAAATCCTACAAGCTACAGCAGTGGAATCTATTGCACACACATGTCCATAATTCTATTAACAATAATTATTCTAAATAAATAAGGAGTAAAAATCAAGGAGTGAAATCAAATCAAAATATCAAAACGGCATTCTAAACTGTGTGTGCAAAAATCATAATATGCAAATAAAATATATTTCTATATGTATTTTCAATTGTAATGCTTTAGACATTCAATGAATACATCTTTTCCCTATATGTAAGATCATGCCATGCTAATGATACTATAATTCTTGTTTTAACATTGACAGTGTATACCTAGGTTGAATATCAAGTTTAGTAGCTGTATACAATGAAGAATAGTAATAAAAATGATGAAAACTGATAATGATGATGATGATGAATGATGATGATTAAAGTGATGATAAAAATGATGACAAATTATAAAATGATTAAAAGTACACACTGACCTTCACAGATATCACAGTATGGACGGGAGGCTTTCCTGTCGCCATGGTAGTGAGTGGGGGAGGGGGCGTCACCATCTTCATAGTCCATGGCTTGTAGAGGACAGTCGTCAGTATCATGCTGATCAAACACATCGCAAATATCACAGAACAGACGAGGAGGGGCGCGGGACTTAGGGGCTCTGAAATCATTGAACAGTAAAACTTACTACATGTAGTTATGTAAAAACATGAAAGCTAAATTATTCAACATTACAATTTTTCTTTTTATTGTTCTTTCAACTCAGGAATTGTACAAGTGATCAGTAAAATGATTCCCCCCCCCCCCCCCCAAATTTGGATCAAAATCCAGCAAAGTGTCAATGTAACAAAGTGCACACACTTCATAGCTCATAACAAGTGGAATATTGAGCACTCTTATTTTGTCTTCATCATTTGGTTTTCACTTTGAATTTGATTTAATCAAAATGTTGCACTTGGTTTAATAAGCTTTATACTTTTATCAAAGGGGAGATAACTTACTCAGATTCCATGGAGCTATCACCGTCTCCATTAGTAACGACTCCTGACTCCATAATCTCCAGGCGAGTCTTAAATTCCGTTGTTTTTCTTTTGCAGATCCACGATGACGGAATTCAAAAACTCCACCTGACCTAGGGCAGCGTCCCTCTCCTCAGTTACCTTGGAGGTTGCTAGGTTACCTGCAAAAAAGGAATTCAAGATTTAAAAATGTCCTCGAAATTATACATTCATGGAGTTCCTGGAGAATCAGCGACATTGTACATGCACATTCTACAAGGAATGAATTGTCTAGAAGAAATATCAAAAAGGAAAACCTGATATGTGCACACATATTTAAAATTCAAAGAATCACAAATGAACTGAATCCTGAAAAAATCATAGTTGATAAATTCAACATTAAATCACAAATTTTCATCCCCTATCAAAATAAATACATGTCCTCCTGTTTTTAAATGTGGCAAAATTTAAGACTTCATAAGAAAATCTATGCTCACCATGCCTACTAAATAAGTCAATGTCTAGAGTCTAGGTCTACAAATGTTCCAAGAACAAGGAGGGACAGAGGGAAGGAGGGGACTTTTTTTTTTCATATTAGAAGTTTGCTTAGTCAAAAATTAATACCTATAAAACCTTAATAAACAGAGGAAATGTTTATTTCTTTTTCTTTGATGGAACCCCATTTTAAAAAAGATATAAATTGTCATGTAAACATTGTACCAGAGAAAATTTTTTGTTGTTGTTGATATTATATCAGCTGGAGGTATTTCAATAAGACGGGAGGCAATTCCAAAAAAACAATAATTTCATTTTGCCTTAAGTATCCACCGGTACAACCCACATGTAACATGATTCTCCTGTGTAATGCTCCCCGCCCACTTACCAGCTTCATTACTGGCGATGTTGGAGGCGTTCGTCTTGGCCTCCTTCAGAGAATTCTCCAGCCTGCTGATCTTCTCCAGGAACTCCGACTTCTCATTCTCCATTTTCTGGACTTTTGTCCTATACTCTTCCAAGGAAGAATTCTCATTTTGTAGATTAGAAATCTGTTAAATAAAAGAGAAAATTTCATGCCAAAATGGAAACATTAAATACAGATAGATAAACCAAAGCAGATGTTTCTGTTCATTGAAATACATGTACAAGTACATGCTCTGGTATAGTGTACACAGTATACACCTACAAACTGTAATCAGGTTCAAATACTTCAAAGTTAATTAATATTCATAATCCACACCACAATCTCATCCAACAATTATTTGAATTTCACTTTTTTTTCCTGGCCTTTTTACGGTATCATTTGTTTCATGACTGGTATGATCTTTAAAAAAAAAATCTTCCTTTAATAAAAGATTTAATTTGGTAAAAATTTAAGTTTTTTTTTACAATCTTAATTAAAAAAAATTAGTTAAGATGCAACTTTGATTACATGACCCAAAAAATCCCTCCACACCCCCGCCCCTCTCCTTTTTTACAGCTAGAGTGCTTAGCGTACCTGTTTTTTCTGTTGGTCCAGTTCGCTGGCCTTCTGCTGTAAGAGTTGGGACGTGTTATCTAGCTGACTCTGTAGTGATGTGTTAGCATTCTGTAGCTCATCCAACTCTTGACTGTGTCTATAAGCACATCAGACATTCAGATTAGAATTGTTGGTTTCAAAAAAAAAAAATCCTTATTTTTCATTTTATACACTAGTAAATCATGTATTTTCAAGAAAAAATAAACCAATCATTTTTTTTTTTTGGCTTTATGCCAAACCTTTGATTATTTTCTGATTGGGGTGCACTGTATTTATTGGGTTTTTTGCTTAATGATCATGACTGAAAGCGGTCCTTCAGATCATTGATAAATCTAAAAATCATTTAAGTTTGCTGTGAATTACTGATTTCTTATATTAAAATACTTATTGAAATACACAAGCAACCTATACTCTATTTTTTCAATGCAGACAAATGTTTTGTGTAAAAAGAGTATAAAAACTTCGAAATTTAAAAAGTTTTCCTCCACACGAGATGTATTTTTGCCCCATTCACCATCACTGACAGTGAAAATTTTTGAATAAGCCTATAAAAAAATGATGCATATAAACTTTAAGACTTCATTTTCAGCATTCATAGCAAGCCTGATCTGTACCACTAAATCAAAAAATATTACGCTATCCATGTGCGGATCCAGAAAATTTTTCCAGGGGGGGTCCGAAGGATAATTGTGTTTGCCAGGGGGGGTCCGAGGCATATTTTCGCGATAATTTTACTATGTAAATTTAATAAATTTTCATTTTCCAGGGGGGGTCGGACCCCCCCCGACCCCCCCTCTAGATCCGCGCATGCTATCAAATGTAGCAGTCTATATGAAATAAAATTGATATGAACTGTTAATAAAAAATTCTTATTCTAGCAATCAAGAATTCAGTGCACAATGTTACATGCTATTCATGTACATGTATGTATGACACAATCAACAACATCAGAGAACATAGAGAAGGTCAGATAACAAATGGGCATAATGAATCAGAAATATCTTACGAAGAATACACAACAGATTGCAAGCTGTTATTAAGGAGGAATGGAAACACCTTCATTTTATGCAATGAATATTCTCTGTTTATTATCACAATAAATATTAACTGCAGTTTATTTCTTCATTTTATTAACCATTAATTTCATTACCATTAATGAAAAGCTAGCAAGTGTAAGTCATGAGGGGGTTTTCCATTTATTTTTTGCATATGACCCCCCCCCCCCCCTCGGCATTTTACATACATATTTCTATTAAATGATAGAAAATTTATGTATTTTTTGAAACATGAACACATTGGTTGTTGTTCTTTTGTCTATTTTTATATATTGGTGTCCCATTTCTCCTAACAAAAGTAAAGAAAACATGAAATAATTACTTCAGGTATAAACATAGATCTTTTTGTGTACTGGTAAATGATAAAAAAATTAAATACAACAGAATATTTCTGACTTATAAATGATTTTCATTAGCTGAGGTAACTTGCTGGTGGAATGCATATCATAGTGTACAAGATTTAGTACTGATAGCATGGTTAAGAAGCTTTTCTAGCATAAACATTACGGTATTAAAAGATCTGCTTTTCTTCAAAGTCTATCATTTTCTTTTTAATTTTCCATGTACAGTAATAAGTTATAAGCTATAGTAAAGTATGTACGTGAAAATACAAATACAAATCATTTGTTTTTTAATTTGCGAAGATCATAGCTCCAATTATTTTCTTTCATGCTGATGACTTATTTATGGTATTTTCATTCTACCCCTCATTTCTGGTAGAAGGGGTTTTAATCCTTAAAAGAATATCAATTTTTCAAACAATAATATTAAGCTGCATGTAAAAACAAATATTTGAACAGTTAACTCTTATATAGTAACAGCTTCATGTCAACTTTTGATACTAAAAATTAAATGAAGAAATAAGTTTAGATATAAACATGGGCTGTGTACATGGATAAGACTAAACTATGAAACATGCTCACATAAAGAATCAAAGACAAATCATGCTCTTTGTGTGAAATAAAAAAAGGTTTTCCAGATAGATGCAATACAACATTAAATATGCTTCTATAAACATATAAACCCTTACCATGAAAAAGAACGGTATTGTGTGTAGGAACAGCCAGAAATATAAAACACAAATATTATTTTTGTAATACAATATTTATAACCATAGTTTGAAATCAAATAATGTTGCATTTTTTTTCCAGTATAATTCTTAAGATATACTGTATTTAAATAACTGTAATGAAGTAAGGGAGATAACACTGTACCTGGTCTGCATGTCCTCCACTTCTCTGTTCAGTTTCTGGTTCTGGTCTTCCAGCTGAGGGAGAGAAAAAAGAATGAATATAACAAACATTTTCTGGTCTTCCATCTGAGAGAGTGAGAGAGGTGAAAAAGAAAGGAAAAAATATCAAACATTCTAATGCATCTATGGACAAAAAAAAACAGCTTGAATATTGATTTCTTGAATATGATGGATATGTTGAAGTGAGTTGGAAGTCCAAACCATTGCTTCTTTACGTAGTTAACTAATAGTAATCTCTATAACTTGCCTCCTGTGTTATTTAAATGATTTTCTTAAGTCCCATAGAGTTTGAGACAATGAAGTTTGACTGTATTCTATTTTGATTGCAACCAATGCATGAAATCTTTGCAGGGCTTCAATCAAGCAAGACATCAGTTTTTCCACGATTGACCTACCCTTGTTCTTTCCTCAGTCACCAAGTTGGCAAAGGTGAGCTGAGCCTTCATGGAATCTCTCTCTGCTTCCATCTCTGTGTACGACTTCTGCAGATCAGCCAAGGCTTTCTGACTCTCCTCTCTACAAAGGCACAATGAATATTGTATTCGTTATTTTCTCCTATTCAAATGAAGAGAAAACTGCAAAACCTAACACATGTAAACAGTCCTTTTGATCAAGAATATTGTGAATGAAAATCAAGTCAGGAGTATTGTGAGTTTTTGTGACTGAAATTCAAGTCAAGAATATTGTGACTGAAATTCAAGTCAAGAATATTGTGACCGAAATTCAATTAAGTCAAGAATATTGTGACTGAAATTAAATATGTTATTCCTTCAATTACTGTTGTTAAAAACACTTCTTTTTCTGCGTAATTGTTTTTCTCATTACTATTTAGGTGTATGGAGAATTATATTTACTGTACTTAAATTGTTAAATAAAAGACTTGTTTATTTTAACATAAAGTGCCAATGCCTTTTATTTCCTCAAGATAACAACAATGTAATAATTTAAGAATGCCGGGGTATTTTATGTCTGTGGCTGGGTACTTACAGACGCTGTTGGAAAGCTTCAGATGCAGACTCCTTCTGTGACACTTCAGCAAGAGTCTCTTGATGTGTGTTTATTTCTCCCTTCATTCTCTCAACCTTAAAAAAATATCATGCAAGGCATTAATATTTTCAAAACAACATTTTGTCTTAAGTGTAAGATAGACTTTTTTCTGTTGGCCAGCCTGTGGCGCCATTGAAAAAGACTTTGCTAAGGAAGCAGTCCATCAATAGTATAGAACAATTGAGAGTTTCTTACCTCCTTTTGTAGCTCTTCAATGTGCATGTCTTTCTGTTGTAGAGAAGCCTTGGTTGTAATGGCATCATCATGTAATCGCTCTTTTTCTTGGATAACTTTAGATTTCTCTGCCACTACTTCATCTAATTCTTTTTGAGTCTGCAAGAAAAATTTACTTTTCATATATACATGCGTATCATGAGTATATCTAATTTAAATATCATACATGTACATGTACATCATGATTTTTTAAATGTTTTTTTTATAAAGACACTTCTGTCAAACTGAAACAATAAATAAAATACTTGAAAAACTTGACAAAAATGGCATAGCATGCAAATTAAGGTCAATAAAATGGTTTAATTATATTATTTAATTTTCAAACAGCACAAATACGAGAAAATTACTTTGAATCATAACAATTCAAATTATGCATGAACAGAGATGATCATGACCTCATTACATTGGTTATGGCTTATACCATGACCTCATTACCTGGTTTCTGGCTTTGTTTGCCTTTTCCACTTCCTCCCCCAGGTCCTGTAGCCTCTCTTCCAGAGCGCTGAGGTCGGCCGTGAACTTCTCCCGCTCCGACTGCGCCTTGGATACCTCCACCCTGGCTTGGATCAGTTCCGTGTTGGCCGAGTCTCGCTCCGACTCTAGTCGCTTTACCTGTTTCTCCGTCTTCTCTTTTTCAAACTACAAAGTCATAGAAAGTTACTTTGAAATTGCACAATATTCATTTAACAAATTCCTCAACAAAAAAAGCGTGATTGATGTACAATGAAAGTGAGTAAAGAAAATTTAAATTGTTTTTCCAAATGGAAATGGTTTTTTTCTCAAATAAAAACGTTTGCATAAGTAAGGATTAGAAGCAAAATGGTAAAAATTATCCTCTTTTAATCCAAGCTTTCCTAATTCTTTGGACCAGAATTATCCACAATTTTACAACTGTTGTTTATAATGTATATCATGTTCTGATTAAGGTTCAGGGGGTATAAATTAGTTTGAATTAAGTTTGTGTTGGGGTACAAATATTCAGATACAAGTTGACAAGTGTGTTATTTTTTTGAAATATTTAAATATATATATTGGTAATTCATTTCTTTTTGTGAATGGGAAATGTTCAAAAATATTAGATTCATTACTATGAAAAAGAAATTGAATTCTACGCGTGTCAAGATATTTTGAGAAACCATACTTTATTACATGTACTATAAAAAACATCCTCTCCCAATCTAAGATAATCTATCACCGTAAAAATCTGTTTAAATAACTAAGACACCTAAAAAAAGAATAATTCCCAAAAATAAAAATCTACCCTTATAACTAACCCACCTAATAAAGAATGATTAACAAAAACAAAAAGATAGACTTTACAATTTATTTTGAACTAAAACCACTTTATTTCTGTGTGACAGGTATATAGAGATTTACATCTTTTCAGTACTTGAACAGTACATGCATCTTGCTGTTCAGCTAAACAACATTCAAATTTGCTGTCTACACTATAAAGACATAAAGGGTGTTGAAGATTTTTATCTATAGAGTCTTGTTTTTAAGAATAATTTCTAAAAGTTTTTGACTGAATTTACCGGTAGTCAAAATATATGCTGGATTATTTGCTCTTAGAATTGGACTATGTGCAAGGTACTATTGGTATAGAATATGGACAATTGTTGGATGAGAAAAAACTGACAATGAGCACACACAGATTAGAAAAAAAGTTGAATTGTTTCTCAAACAGAATTCATCTCTCCTCTTCATTTTCACACTCCCTTTTTTTAATTCTAACACATATCAATTCTATATACCAGGTATTTAAAATAAATCTCATATGCTGTAATATTATTCTAAATTAAGAAATTCATTAAAAATGCTCATAATAGATCAAGCCACTTCGGAGTTGATTAAGAGGTTGTTGCCAAAGATTAGTATTTCTTCACACCATACCAATTTAAACACAACTGATTTGGAGTTATGTTTAAATGTGGAGTGGAGGGTTTCAGGGGAGGTGGTGTAGTAGAAGAGAGATAAATTGTGCTACTTCAGACAATGAGTGACCACGCGGGGCCTACAGGCCCACCTACCTTCCATGATTTTAGATGCTGTGGGAAAAGCAATTATGAAGGTTACAGTATCGCAATGTGGTAAATGACTGCATGTACTTTATGATTAAAATCAAAAATATAACATAATAGATGATCGATGCATAGTTGATGTGAAGTGAAAACGTTGACAAAGCAAAGCTAGTCATGGTGGTTTTAACATTGTATCTCTATGTTAAATGTCAGAAAAACTTTGTGCACTCTGAATCTAGAATACAGAATTTAAAACTGGCTCCATGGCTACTGTCATAGATTATACCAACTTTTGTGTAACTTTAATTCAATTATGACATCATAATGCTTGACATTACGTTACTAAAGCTAATAACGAGCTCTAAATTAACCTCTATACAATCAAGACGTCTTTCTCTATGCAATACATTCCACAACATTTATAAGGAATACCTGGAATGTAGAGGAAAAGTGAGATTGAAATTAAAGATATGCTTGACCTCTGTGACCCAAGTATCTCTCATTTGAGACCTCTGACACGTGTTACCTCTGTTTCTCTCACTTATCCTCTGTCCTGTTTGACCCTGTGTCTATCATTTAAGAACTTGACCTGAGTAACCCCTGTCTCTCACCTGTAGAGCCTCCTTCTCCATGGTGATCTTCTCCAGCACCTGTTTGTGGGCCTGTGTCTGTACGGCCTGTCTCTCCTGTTCCTCGATGCTCTCCTGTAGCTGTTTCTTTAGCTCCTCGATCTCCTTGATTTTACGTGATAGGGCATCCTCATTGTCCTTTTTGTGGTCCTCTGACATTTTCTGCATCTTAGACTTTGCTTTTGATAATTCCTTTTGCTGCAAGAAAAATTGTAGTAAACTTGTTCAAGTATCTTCTGTTATCTTGTGCATATTAATGGAACAAATAGCTTCTTGAATCACATGTTGCAATGCAAAAACATTACCTATACATAATGGTAAAAGATATAAAAAGATGAGGTCAGAGAAACACTTAGACCTCGTGTCAAACAAATGCTGCACACAACATACATCTATAGTCGATTTAAACCACAAATTTCTTCTGATGATTAAGGTTTGATTTTCCTGGTCAATATCTAATTTCATTAGAAATCATGAACCTTAATTTTTCTTTATCAATAAGATAACCTTGTACACGTAATTTAAATGAAATGCAAGTATACTTACTAAATCCTCTATTTGACTATTCTGTGTTTTAGCTGATTCTTCATATTTAGATACAATGTTTTCCCTTTCCCTAATTGTCTCCCCTTTAAGATTCTCAATTTCGTCGTTAAGTTTTCCCAATTGTTGAGTAGAATTTGACAAGGCGGCTTGTAGATCCTGAATTTTTCTGAAAATCATTGCAATTCAAAATATTTAACACCAGAATGAGAAATCCAAGGATAAAATTTCAATTTCTATGCTATTAGGTCTCAATTTGCCAATTGGCATTAATGGTAATTTTACAATCATGCCCAAAGTTAGGCATTTTTTTTTTTACCCCATGCATACATGTTTATTATATTATTTCATTTTTATGCAAGATGCATATGATTTCATACATGTATAATAATCATAAAATTAAAAGTTTATCTAATTGTCGATAGTGAATCTGTTTACTGTTAAAATAGAAAATACCCAGAAAGTCAGCTGAGTATCAATTTACATTCATACATTAATGACAGTGACACACCAGAAAGAAAAAGACGCAGGTGACCTTAACCTGGTGGGAGAAGTAAGATTTTTCATTAAAAGTTGGACAAATAAGCGATTGAAATGAAAACTGCATTGTAGTGAAGGCAAAGTTTTAAATTAAAGATTTTAAAATTATATCATACATTAAATCAGTAAATTCTTGAATTAAGGCTTTAAAAAAAATTAATTAGAAAAAATGTTAATAAATATAAAACTCTGAATAGATTTCAATATATTTATTTGAACTCAAAGTACATTAGATGTAATATATTTCCCAGAACATGAATCCATGTCCTTCTGTCTTCAATTCTGTAAAACAATTCGAGTAAGATGAGGGCAAGAAGGTGTTAGTTATATAATTAAGCCATGGTTAGAACATTCTAAGGGTAAAAGTTCTGGGGTTGTTAAGGAGGCTCAAAGGTCAGCAAATTAACCATCAGATCTACCAAGAACTTTCAAATTTGATTTGTTAACCTATAAACAATTATTTAGTAAAGAAAAACTTTCAAATTTGATTTGTTATTTATTAACCTATAAACAATTATTTAGTAAAGAAAAAAATCAAATATTTTACATTTTAAGATTTGAGTATTTTCCAATATTTTCATATAGAGCTCTTCTTTTAAAGGAGATCAATACAGTCTAAAAATTGGCAACAACCACTGAGCCCTCTTAAGTCAGGGACCTTTCTCATGAACAAAGGTCCCATAGATCTGTTACGTAAGGTGTCTGTTAATTAGGCTATTAGTACAGAGATTACAAAGGGTAATAAAGAAGAGATTTTGGTAGTGCAAGCCAACAATGTCATACAAAGCAAACTTCTTTTCAAGAAGCCATCCAGCTAAGAAGCATTAAACATAGACTGACCTATTCTTTTCCTGCACTTGATCGTTGAGCATAGATAGCCTGTTTGAGCTATCCCCCGAGTTTTTCATCATTTCACTCATTTGGTGCTCCTGATAAGTAAGGGGAGGCAAGAAAGAATATATGTAAAAAAAAATTCAAAACTGATTGTCAACCAATTAAAATAAATCATTTTGAAAACTTCCATAACATTTCTTCATTTCCATGTGCCTACTGATTCTATATCTGCGATATTACAGACCCAGAAGCTTTGTTTCTTAATTGATATTTAATCTAATTCTATAATTGTAATAAATGTATCATAATATTATGGGTGTAAAAATAGAATATGAGACATGTTATATACTATATACAGGGAAATATTCGCCCGTGTTATTTTCACCCTCGTTGTCAGGAGCAAATTTAATACTGGGCCAATTCCAATGTCTTAAGTTTTCTCTCTTTAAACACAATTATGGCTGGGCGAATATATAACGGAGCAAAACTGTTTGCTAGTGTAGACAGACGAAAATTACACAGGGCGAAAATAACCATGTTGCAGTATACAATGATATAATGTGACTATTATATTTTTCCCTATGCAGATTTATCACATCTGATCAATATTAAAAATGATTCAATTTATATCATGTTAAGATACTGGTACATTGCATCATCCATCATAAACAATGACAGATACAAAATGTATCATCTGTGTTTTAATACACAAAACCAAGCTATCTCTTCAATTGTTATATCAATCATCCCGTTCAATATGATTCAATTTGTATCAAGTCTAAACACATTGCAAAACGTATCCTATAAAATGATACAAATTGGTACACCATACCATGTGCATATATTAATCATCATAAATACTGTGCTCATGTGATTATATAACTTGAACTACAATTATAGTGGTTTAACAAAAAGCAAAACTAGTCAAAGGGAGAATAGGTTTATAGCATCATTATGAAAATTACTGTGATTTTAACCACATATACATTTATAAATATTTCCAAACCATCTAAACTGGTAGTAATGAGCTCCTTAGATGAAAATGTCATCCCTTTACATATCGTGGGATTTCATTTCATCACAGGAGCTAACTCGTTTCTTTTATGCATCATTTTTATACATAAACAGTGTGATAATCAACAATTTACTTTAAAAGTGATCTGTGTGTTATTAAAGAAAAAGTGATAAATAAATGTGTTGATATTCACTATTGAAAGCAGTAACTCTTTGTTGTTTAACTACTAGCTCATATACTACACCCAGTAAACACCGAAGATTACAACAAATCTGGAGAAAGCTCTGAATTCTACACTAATAAACTCAGTAGGCACATGGAATGGAAGACAAAAAATCATAATCATTAATCAAAATGAAAAAATGAAACAAAAATGAATTCCAAGGAAAATGAAAGAGGCGACATGATTTGGATGATCTCGAATCTTTGGAGGTCGTTTCTTCTCTAGCGGCACTATGTGTATTTATCTATATGTTTTTTAAAATCAGCTGGTAATGTGAAAACACACTAGCATCTCATACAGTACAACATATATAGCATACCCATCATGATTTTTTTACAAGAACCTCTCAATGTAGTATAAAAATGAAAAAAAATAAAATGAATATGTGAAATAAAATAAATATGGATATACAAAAAATACACTGATGATACAATGAAGATTTTTATGTTTTATAAATCCAACACTCATTTCCCACACTGAAGCCAATGTCACGGGGAAGACACCGATTTCACACTTGTACAAAAGCTTAGGAGAGGAGTATATATGTAACAACAACTTCTACAGATATGTACAATATGAAGATTATAAAGTAAAAAAAAGATGGCATAATGAATCATGGGTCTCTGTTCGATATCTAAACTTTTATGATATGATATATAAGAGAAAAAGAGCAAGAGATATACATGTATAATAGAACATTCTATTACTGTAAATGAATCACCTTTTTCATAAAAAAATCTCTGCTTCCCCCTTTGCTTGTAACATTTTTTTAACAAACAAATGGTTTGAAAAATCAAAGAATGAAAGATTACAATATACTTGTGCCATTTCAATAATAACTATATACTTCCTAGCCTATCCTTAACTATCTGGTAACTGACTGCAGCAGGACTTGAAGTAATATATGTCCTTCATTCAATGTCTAGTCAAAATCTCTAACACTTGCAGAAATCCTGACATTAATCTGACTTGGACCAATTAACAAGTTACTGAACACATTTTGATGCGGAAGCTTTGGGACAAAAAAAGAGATAATTTTCATTATCATCATACATCTATCTTTTTAATAAAAAAAATCAATATAACTACTGGAAACAATATTTTGTGGGCAGACTTGAATTTCTTGCGGACTAATTAAATTTTGCACAGTGTCAGTCCAAATAGACAGCTGATGATGGAATCTATTTCCCGAGCCCTGCTGCAAAGTAACCAAGGCAGACCTACAGCACTGCCATCATAACCTTATGAACAGAGCCCCATGACATAACGGACACACAGAAACTACTCACCAATTTCATTTTCTCCTCTGTGATTTGGTCGTTCTGTTCCTGACTAGCATCTAACTTTCTTTGTAATTCTGAGAAATAAATCAATAGAAAAAAAACTAAGGATGAGCTGCATACTTACCACTAAAATCTGAGTGCTATAAGTGAATTGACAAGAAAAATGTGTGCTAAAATCTTTAGGAATCAAAAGAATTGGTACATGTACAACCTCTAAGGCTCTATGTACCAGTATATCTGTAAACTTGTATCTTTTAAAGTTTGTGCAGATATTAAATTTAAAAAATATCTGGAATTTCAAAGATTTTTACGAATATCATACCCGCTAACTGGGACTTCAGATTCTGTAACTCTGAATTGAGTTGGTTGGAAGCTTCATCTCTCCCTGATAATTGAGTAGTTAAGTCTGCAAAATCAAGGGATATCATGTTGAACCTTAACCTTTCCCCAGCTCCTCAATCACAAGAATTTAACAAACAACCATACATACATGTGCATCAAATTATATACAGTCAAACCTTGTTATCTCGAAAAATATGGGACTGGTTAAAAACTTCTCGCTATCCGACTATTGGAGCTATCAAGGGTAAAATACTTAAAGTTTAAGTGTTTGGGACTAAAAAAAAATCACTTCGACATATCCATTGTATTCGAGATATTGGTGTTCAAGGTACTAAGTTCAACTGTATCCAACTGTCACAAAATTTTTCTAATCAGAATGTTTTAATATTTCTGCATAAAGTTGCGCAAAATCAAAGACGCTAAAAAAATATTACTTGCAAGTATTATTTTCACCAGCTGAATTCTTTCTTTTAGAAATAAGAAGTTAATGTGTAATTTTTTTTTTTTTTAATTTCCCTTACATGCAAAACTCTGGGATTAACAATCTAAGCATGCAATCTCATATTTTTGAAATAATGACTTACTATTTATAGTTTCTTGCATCTTTTGTTTTTTCCCTTGATTGGCACTTAATTCATCACGCTGAAACAAAACAGAAGCAAGGATTTGGCAAGCAATTCATAGTCACAGTACTTAATCATAGAATGTATAAGGGAAGGACAGATTACATCAATAGTTTATCACATTGAGCACTAGAGTCTATACACTCAAGACTGGTTTGTTACACTAAATTACATGATTACAAAATTGTTACAGATCATTGCAACAACTATGAGCAAATAAGAAATAAATATTGTTTTTAGAAATGAAATTAATTTTTTTGTTAATTTTATGTTATTTTTGGAGGTGAGTTTGCAAAAAAACTTTACTTTGATGAAACAATTAATGCACAGGCAATAGCAAGCTATTCTTAACCAATCTGATTCCAAGGACATTTGAATTCGAAAAATTATTTTCCCACAATTTACAAGCAAGGAAATATCATATCAAAGGAAACCGAGAATCACATTCCAGAAGATTGAAGTTGTCTTCATTAGATCTACATGGTATAAACCAATACAATGGAGAATAATGTACCGGATCAGTATAATACATGCCCCCATTTACATGGAGAAAAAAAAAATCATGGATAATGGGAAATTGAGAAAAGGATATTTCATGTCTGGAGAAAAAAAAATATCAGCAATATGCATTAAAGCTCTATTCATGCCAAGACATATCATAGTACAAGTCCATGCTTTTTATTTTACAGAGTATAACTGATAAATTTTTCTTCTATTACCAGTAATTATAATTACAAATACATGTACTGCTATTGTCATATTAAAATTATTATCGGGAGGAGTTTGGATATGAAATATGTCTAAAACTATTTGAGATACAGAGTGCTAATTGTGTCAACTATAGTTTACAGGTTGTGTGAGGGGGTTAGTGATTTTCAGGGGGGAGGATCAAGCTATTTTGTACACAGCAACACAAGACACCGACTGAAACTCAGCAAGTTCCGATATCACTTCAAACTTACAATGAAAAATCAGGCAGTTTTTCTGTACAAACTCATAAATCAGGAAATGGGAGTTTCCCCACCCCCTTTCTTTTCAAGGTCAAAGAAAAAGGGTAAGTCATGCAACTTCTGAATTCTAGATTTTCTTGGTGATGTAGAATTCAGAAGGAGAGATCATCCATTCAAACTAAAATTTGTTCATTTACCTGAGTTTCGAGACATAACACCTTTATAAAAACGAAACAAAACAGTAAGCAAACAAATTTCTCTACATCAATATACACTAATATGTATGTGTTCAACTTAATCAAAGCTAACATTCCTACTATATTCTACAATATTTTAATATTCTACTATGTACGAGAACCAATGTACAACTAATGTTAGCTAATAAAAATAAACAAAAACTGCCAAAAATAATTCCGATTTTTATTTGCCCTTGAATATATGATTCAATCTACGTTTTGTCCCATCTTTCTCACCCAAAGCTACAAAGAAACGCCCTTCAGTAATTCTTGATTAAATATACTAGGTAGGTCAGTGCTTATAACTCCATAACTCTGCATGCAGGTCTTAGAAAATTATTAAAATTTTGGTAAAAATGAAAAAGCCAAGCCAAGCTCGTGCAACTATAGCAGAAGAGTGATGTAGTCTGTCCTTCACTTACAAGTTAATATAATTTGTTTTTTGTTTATAATTCACCGCAACCAAACAACAGTTCCAGCCGACAGAGACCGATTTTCTACAGAAAAAAGACGGGATTCAGAATTGTGATTTCTACGAGAAACCAGTGCACAAAGGACTTTATTATCATAATAATAGCATGTGAAAGAGAGAACCGTCATTAAAAGTTTAATTCTAAAGCATTCATATTTCAATTTCAGAACAATTCTTGTAAATGAATATAGAAGAAATCAAAATTATTTTTCGACACAAAAATTGCATCATGACAGATGAAATTGAATATGAATGCAATTTTATGATATGGAAGTGAAAGCATGATAATTTTACTAGCCAAAACAGCTACTTTAAAGGTTATGGAAATCACACAGTAATATATATATATATATACATGTATCACTCAAAAATTACTAACAAGGTGCAAATTTTTAGCAGCATTTTTGTCTACTGTTCATGACAATTAAGTTATTCTACAGATAGTGAGTTCTTCAAAAGTACAATCTAAGTTTATACAAGTAGTTTTAATGCAGTAGTTTCATAAGATTTTTTTGCCATGGAATATGTGAAATGCATATGATTTAAAAATTTTTTTTACTACCAAGCATGGTGAAAAAAAAAATGAAAATGCAAATGAAACCGATGCATGAAATATATCACACACTGAATAAAATGGGGGAAATGACTTATGCATTGTTCATGCTGCAGCTATGCTGCACTGGCAGCATACATACCACTTCATGCAGTTTAGAGTGAAGTTCTTTGATTTCTTTATCACGAGTAGAGAGAATATCTTCTAGTTCCACAAGACGATTGGACTTTTCCATCAGCTCTATGCTAACTTGACTTGCCTGTAATGTTGCAGTGTATGAAGAAAATAGAGCAGCAGAATAGAAAGAAATGAAAAATATTAAAAAAAAGTTGTTGGTTTTTTTTCATACAAGAAATCTCATTCCTGTCAAGAATCTCGTGCACAAAGCAAAAGATAAGAGAATAATTACAACACAAATGAATTTCATAAACTTTTTTTAAAAAGTGACATTGAAATTTGAAAGTCAATCAGATGAATTCATACTTACAACTGATGCAAAAATCATTTATAAAGAAGCTTGCATAACATAGTTTATACACAAAGGTGTTGCTGTAAGAGAATAATATTGCAAAAATTTGGCAATAGCCAGCCATGTATATAAGGACAGCAAAGTAAACTGTTATATGGCATACATTGTCTTCTTACTTAAAACACTTCTTAAAACTTTATTTTCACAGAAACACACACAAGAAATAGTCCTACAAGAAGAAGTACAACATTATTATCCCCTGGTGTTACTGGTACCAAATTAACACTAACAATACAGCACACAATTCACTACCTTGGCTCCCTCCTCTAGTCGTGAGGATTCAAAACTCTTGACTTTAGATTCTGCCTGTGAGAGCTTATGTGTCAGCTCCTCTATCTGGTCAAGGTAAGACATGTTCGTATCCTCTGTGGAGGTCAATCTATCTGTCGAGTCTTTTAGCATTGCCTTAAATTGATATTCAGTTTATGACAATACTGTAGTTTCATAATTATTTTTTGCAATTTTCAATTTTGGGTCCATGATCTAAGAAATGTGACAGCAATCTAAATTGATAGGACAAATGTCCACAATTTTATGAATCCTTAAAACTGCACGGTTTACAAAATTAACCCATGAAAAATCATGTGTTTTGTAATATATATATATACACAAGTGATTTATTTGTTGACATTCAGAGGCAATCTTTTTATGAGCATCAAATAAACATGCATGATAATAAATCACCTTATGCGTTTTCATCAAATTAAGTCTTTTTCATCTATCATAACCAAAAATATTGATCAAACAGAAATGAAATACCTTTAAGGTGAAATACTCTTGTTCACTTTTATCTGCCCTTTCCTTTTCCTTTTTCAGGTCCTTCTCCAGACTTCTTAACTTTTCTTCATCCACCTCTGTCTGAGACTACAGAAAAATATAATTTATGAAAATAAACATAAATCTCCTTAAGAAAATAGTTGAAAAGAAATATCTCAGTATTGTTAACAACAATTTACTTCTAAGTCATCTTTAGAAATGGCCTCTTCTTCAATCTGAAATTGTAGATCCTCCACTTTTCTGCAAATGAAACAGAAAAAAAAATGTACTCGTACAAAATTTGCATGCTTATGAAGCAACTATCATAAGGTACGTTCAAGGTAATATGTTGAACAAATAATTTCAACAATTAGATATTTACCTGCGCTCATCCTCAAGTTTACAGTTGAGGTCACTCCTCTCCTTCTCCAGCTCCTCAACTCGACTCCTCAGTCTGGCAATGGCTTCCTCCGTGTCATCACGGAATCTGTCCTGCTCGCTCCTCATGTTTGCTAGCTGCCCTTCAGCCTTGGAAGAAGAGGAATAAACAGATTATTCAAACAACACAGGTAATAAGAACGAAGGGACTAAAAATCCTCATCAAATTTAAATATCAATTGTTATAAGTCCAGGAAGACCCTTGTTTTTCATATTTTTCATGAATGATCTCTCTCTCTCTTTCTTATTCTCTCTCTCATGTTTCCAGAATGTCATTTGCATATGTATTTTACTATGGAAGTGTAGTGCCTAAGAGAGACCAATACAACTTGTAATTCTCTCTCTCTCTTTCTCTCTCTGTCTCCAATATCTTTGTTTTACAAACGTGATGTGAAGTGTAAAATATTGCCAAGATTGACCACCTCATCGACCTGGGCGGCGGCCCGGGCGACCTCTGCCCTCTCAAGGTCGCGCTCCTTCAGCAGCTGTTCTATGTGCTCCTCTTTCTCCTTCAGTGCTTTCTATAGAATGGCAGTGCAAGAGGAAAGAGAAGAAAGCCTGTGTTATTACAAAATCACTTCAAACACAAGCATTTATTAAAATTTTAACAACTTGTGAAATTACATCAAATATATAAACATGTATGATGATTATAGGTAAGAAAAATACCCACAGAACCAAAGGAGTATGTATTGGAAGACATTTGTACAGCCAAGAAAAAGTTTTATGAACAAGGTGTTACTTTGAAAAAACCAACCCTCTACCAAACACATTTGTTTGTTAATAGATTACAGGAGAAATTTTCAGATGTTAACGAAATAAACAAGGGTAACATCTTGAACGTATCTGCTCTCTGTCCTCATTTTTCAGGGTACACTTCATGAACTCTAAAAATCTGTTAATGACCATTGGCAAATACATTTTGAATTCATCTATCAAATGTAATTTTTTCTATGCTACCTTTTTCTACGGAGGATGCTTTCAATAGGAGTAGATACAAGTATTATATTAAGTACCGGTAGCTCTCCTTTATTGAAAGCAACTACATAATTTGCCCGAAGTTTTTTTTCTTTAATTCAATTTATTACACATCCCATAGCTATGCACTTTGCAAAAAAGATCAAGCATTCCCTTCTTTTTAATTTCAATTCAATTTCAACTACATCCCAAGGTTTCAATGAAATGATATTAAAGGCATCAAATTCCCAAAATTACCAGAGGGATTCCACAATCAAGGATTCTTCTACATGTATGCCATATTATACATGAGGGGTAGAGAAAAAATCTTCGTAGAAATGGGGGCACTCACCTGGCAGGGCCTGAGTGGTGGCGGTCAGGTTTAGAGAACTAGGTCGCTGACTGGTTTTGGCCTGTGTGTTAATGGTACACCAAAGATTATCCCCCTTGCTTATGAGTCAATTAGTACGGTGGTATCATACACACATACACATGATATATATTAGAAATACACTTCTACTAATGGCTAATAGAGATTGATGTCAGACAGTCTTCTGAAATTTCCCTTTCTCTTTAAAGTCCCTATGATTACCCAATACCTAGTAACATTTCACTCTACTTGACTTTTAAATGTGCCAAATCTCCTTACATTTTTGGATTTTTATTCATTATTCATAGTAAGATAATATACCATGTTTATAATCACATTACATGGTCTATAAGATGGATAATAAATTGGTTTTGCATATACATGTACCTATCTGTATATAAATAGTTCTCGGGTAATTATAGCCCCATCCCCAATTTATACTTAAAAGCATAGTCTGCATCAACTCCACTGGATAAAATTATTAGATAATATATTATGTAAATATAAATATCATCATATAAGCATAATATTCAAAAGTACTTCTGAATGAACAGTAATGGTGACCAATTACCATTAGATGTGTAAAGGTAATATATTGTACTATAGAAACATGATATATTTTTATATACAGGTAAATACTTATCTAAACCTTAACCATTGTGCTTATATGATAAACCAATATAAATTGTTATCATATTACAACATTTACTATTAATAACATTAATTAATATCAAGTTAGGACTTTCATTTGGTCAACCCAAAAAAATAAAAATAAAAGAACTCATGCATTGGCCGCATGCATACCAAGCTGTCATTAAAAAGCATGCAAATGGTTATTAAAGAACTAAGGCTTTCCAAGGAGAAGCTGCTCATCTTTATTGATTAATAATCAAAATAATTTGATTTCTCTGCTTATTTGACATTAAACTTTAGATTAAGCAACTTTCTCTCAAAAGGAGAAATTCTGAGGAATGATTTGAAGAGAAGCAGTCAAATTTTACCCCCCCTCCCCCCCCCCCCCCCCCCCCCACTTTCATTAATAGTACATGTATATCAAAGACAGATGGGTATGTATAAGAGCTGAAATTTCCGATATAAAACAGCATTATACTGCAATAAGTTAAAGCGTATACAGCATGGAAGCAGCAGAGAAGCTTTAAAAAATAACTCAGCGGGTTAGATGTATAAATATCAGGCCAAAACTGTAAAGGAAATAATCTGCTTTTTACACAGTAGCTCGATTCATTAACAAACTCACCTTGGTGTAATTATTGTTAATTGGATTTTTTCTTTAGAGGGATTAGGAATTACATTTTTTTTTTTGGCAAATGGAAGGAGTGTTATTATAGCCTCTGATTAAATCACTGTAAATGCAGTAACTTTAAATATTTTTTTTTCTCAATGGCCTTCCCCCACTCTATACCTCACACAGAAACCAACACTCATTAACATTCCATGCAACTCATTCATCTTTATCAAACTGACTTTCTCTCTTTTTTGTTTCTTAATTCTTTCAAACACTTAAGGGAGATTTCAAGAAAATTAGAAAATAACTGGAGTGGATGCTTCCCGAATTGCTTCGACATCAAAATCTAGAACACGTTCACACACTTGCCACCATTCATTTGAGCCAAATTTCCTGACTAGCTAAGTCCCTCGACAGTTTTCAACAAACATACTTGCATGCATTAGCACCCAGGAAATATGAAAATGCTCTTTTATAGCTGAAAGTTATAATAGGACAAAAACCTGAGCAGCCTTTGATGGTGATAACTGCTGTTTACGAGCCTGCAGCAATGGAAGCTGTTTCAAATAATATCATTCATTTATTGAATTTCAATTTTCACTTGTTGAAATTCATCATTTACCATACAACGCTGAATTTACACACATGTGTTCATTATGCACAGTAATGCATGTTGGAAAGTCAAAGCACATGGCAAAGTAAAGTTTCCACATTCTACATGTGTATTAATTGTTCGAGATTATGAGACTATCTTAGTGAAAACTGAGTACAGAAATAGAAGTCAATATTTGATTCCAGTTACATACTGTAAAGCATTTTTCAAGGATATAAAAATGTTGGCACAATTAATAAGATAGTTTATCTAAGTTGAATCACTGATAGAATTGAAATAGAGAAAAAAATGTTCATTCTTAAGTTGATAAATATCTTTAATATGGATCAAAGTTCAGAGATACGTAGAGAGAGAAATTAGGAAAGAAAGAAAAGTGAAGAAAAGTGTTCAGTGAAGGTTGTCAGGCCAGGCAAACAAAGCATGCAGCTTACCAATGCAAACAAAATTCTGATTTTATACTTTGATTTTGTTTTTTGCAAATATGTGCGTGCAAATTCAGCACAAATTTTGTCATATAAACACAATAACAAAAAATTAACAAAACTTTTATCAAGGTCAGCATCAGGACCCAAACACAAACAAACATTATTATTAATTGATATTAGTAAAAAAAAAAAATTGATTTAACACTGATTTCAATTAATATTTTTAATCATCTTTTTTGTTGAAGAAAAAAACAATAGCCAAATCACATCAACTGCGTGAAGTTCTCTAAATAACAAACCTTTTTGTGTACAAGATTCAACTGAAAAAGTTAGCATTGTTACCATTTATATTACTCTATGGGAGTCTCTTTGTTTGGGATTTTTTTTCACAGCATATAGGCTATCTTTTAAAAAATAATTTGCTTTAAATTTCACCAAAAATCTACACTAAGCGTTTTGCCACTGATGATGTTAATCGCAATGATGTTAATCGCAAGAAATGGAAGGGGGATGTTTTTCTTTTTTACTTTCATACTTTCATTTTTACTACATAGTAGTTAAAAGTACAATTTCTAAAGTGATCATGCAAACTATAACTAAATCTACTCTTTGGAAACACATGATATTGAATATGAATTGAACACAACATACAGGAAACAGTCATACATGCAATATAAAGCTATATATTAATTATGAAGGTATTACATGCAAACAGAATAAACATTTCACATAATTATTTATTTTCATTCAGATTTCTATAATGATGATGCATTACGTGATGCTGTGTTCAATTCACAATGGTTCAAAAGATGTGACTGTTGTTAAAAGTACACAACACTTCAAGTGTCAAGAAGTTTAGATTCTAAATATTCTAAATTAATTCAAATCATTGGGAGGAAAATTTTCACACGACTAAACAAGTGCTCATTAAAACAGGGATTAAATATGACAAAGATCCAAGTGGATCTGATTCATCATCGACATTTGATAAAAAAGTTTTAATTGCAATTTAGTTATTACAGATAATCAGTTCAAGATAAGAAAAATCAATTTAGGACACATTAGTATTTGAATTGATAAAATTAATGCTGTGTAATAAGGATTTTTACTTCTCTAATGAAAATGAATGAGGTTAAGCAAAATCGCATTTGGGAATGCAGTGCTCATGTGAAATGCAGTGTGAATCGTGAAGCTGACCTTGAAAGAATCATCACAACTAAACTTTAACTTTTTTTTGCTTAATCAATAAACAAGGTCTTCAAAAATTGAACTCTAGTTTTTGAAAGACCCTGTAGAAGAAAAAGTAAAAGAAAAAACAAGTGAACTTTTGAGAGCACCAGTAGAGCTGCATGTACCTGGTTACTGCTGAGTGAGTTGACGCCGAGTCTTACCCGACTTCGGGACACACTCGAAGCCGTTGAGCTGATTGAGCTGACCGAGTCCTGACTGCCGCTACGCTCGCGAGACATCCTCAGACTCGTGTTCATTAGGGTCCGTGACTGCGGGCTGGGTGTGGATGCAGACATGCTGTTAGTAACATTGCCAGATGTCAGCCGTGTGACTTTGTGGATGGGGGCAAATAATCCGAACATGGGGCGACATTCAAAATATCTGTAATAGTTGAAAGACATGATGTATTCTTGAGATGATAAAACAGTTTCTACGATAGGCTTCAACAAACATTTTTATCTTTAAAACATTTTCAATGATTCTTTACTGAATTTTATAGAAATACATGTACAGGCACATATTTAACTTTACAAGTACCATCATCATTCCTTTCTTAAAAGGAAAACCAGCACTGTTTAGTTTGATTGTTTTGGTTCATATTGTAACTTTTTAAAAAGATAGTTTGGTTGTGATTTTTCTTTACACCTTTTTCCTGACACAGCTCCATCATTCTTCCCCTGCTTTTCATCCAGTTCCACTCCAGCCCAGTCCCCTTTGGCAAAGTCTGTCGCTCCAATATACTTGAGAGTCCCAGTCTTAGTTCCGCTCACAAGAACTCGATCCCCGATCTTCAGTGCAGGTTTCTTTGAAGCAGGAATCGATGCCACTCCAGCCTTGTTCAAACTTGTCGAGGAGGTTGACAATGCCCGGGAATTTGCAATTGGCTTGGGGGTCGTCGGTCGCAAACTAGACGGTAGGTGACTTGTCCCATTTGCCTTCACACTGGTGGATCCCCCAGACTCGGACACACAGTCATCTGGTTTTGGGGTCACTGAGGTTAAACCAGGAGTTCTGGAGAGTTTTGAAATCCGTGAAAACACACCTCTCTTTGGCTCGCACTGAAAGTATCTGACACCTTGCACTGATCCATCATTTTTTCCCTCCGGATTGTCCAACACAACTCCGGCCCATTCTCCGGCAGCAAACTGCGTCTCGCCTATGTAGGCTATGTGGCCTGGTTTTGTACCACTGACCCATACCCTGTCTCCAATGATGAAGTCATCGGCAGGGGGTGGAGGGGGAAGACCCTCGGGACCTTTTAGGGACAAAAAAATAAGAGGAGAAAAATATGTAAAAATTTGATTTGTTTAATGAGCAAAATAAAAGAACTTAAAAATTCTTTTTCATTAAAAAGAATTACCATTATGTGATTATCAAATAAAAGTCTTAATATATAATAAAATATTTAAATCAAATAATACAGTAATTTGCAAAGAGATAATAAGCTATTGTTCTACAGTTTTAATGATAATTTATATTATACATGTATTTGCAGTTGGGGAATTTGTGCATTGGAATTTATACAGAAGCTTGCATCTTGGAAGATGGAGGCTATGCTACTTTACCTTTCCCAATAAGAATAATACAAGGTAAAAATAAAGCAATTATATTTGTCATAAATAACATATGGAATAAAAATAGAAATTATGTAGTAAGAGTACTTCCATTTCCCACATGGTTTTATTATTTTTTTTTAATAGATTTGAAGGATAATACAAAAATATATTGGCTCTACAAATCAGGAAGCTTCCCTTTATTTAAAACCACTCAAAATTTCCCACTGATCCACTAAAATAAATCTATGTCATTGCAGTATAAGTTAATTCAAAAAAGGAAGAAGTTGTCGAAACACCCACAATGATTTCAGTACTAGCCATTCATGTCAAAATATTGTTCCACGTTGTAAAAAATTGAATACTTATGGGTTTTTTTTTTTTTTTACACAAAATTCTATTAATTAATGTTAACATTATGATACATTGTATCGAAAAATAATGCAAATTATATTTTGTTCAATTTTCTTATATTTAGCTGAAAAAAGAAAAAAAAAAACCACCCAAGCACTTGAAAATTTAATTAAAATTTTGACATTCCAGTTTTCAACTTAATGATTTTGTCAGCTAATATCTATTTTATATTTGCTTAATTCATTTTTCAAATTCAAACTGATTTTCATAAAACTTGAGTGATATACTGCATCATGTGATGTACCATTATGTGAGGGGGTGGGCACACAAGTGTACCATACATATCAACAACATCAGAGACAAATTCACATTGATACACTCAAGTGCAGAAGGATTATGTTCTCAATATTTACCTCTTTTTTTCCCTTTACATTCATATATCAAAATTATATTACATATTTAATTCAAAACTGACCAAACATTAGCTAGTTTATTCATGAAACAGAAAGGGAAAATAAGTCAAGAAAAATATGTGTTACTTAAATGTATCAGTTAAATTAATTAGCAAATATCCCTCATTCCATTAGCTATATACAGAAAGGTATTTACTTTCAGAGGAAAGAAAGGTTTAATCTCGATAATTACACAGACTTTATCGCAATCCAATTTAATGTCAGTGAAGCATTAATACTCAAAAGATCCAGGGTTTACCATACATATTTATTATAAGATGGTTTATCTTACCTTTCCGATCTTTAAGTGATTTTTAATGAAAACAAATATATTGGTATTTTAAAAAAACATGTACAATAGCACCTATGCAATAAATACATATATATATACACTACAAAACACAGAGAATATTAAAGAAATGATGAAAGAGAGGGATGTCTTGAATGCTTTTAAGAGCTTCATTCATAAATCTGCAAGATATGAAACTCGATTTGGTCAGAAGATGAAAGCACCAATAAGCATGGAACGAAAATCAAAACAAGATGTGTTAATAGGGAAAAGGCTTTCACTAAACACCCACAAAAAAATATTTATCAGAACAACATGTAAGCTGAAGTGCAGAAACAAAGCAGACTATCTATTAAATACTACTCAGAGAAGAGCTGTCAAAAAAGTAGAAGAGGATTTTTTAAATTTTTTTGTTTGTGTTGAGATGGAGTTCTACATGAAAACTGTAATCTTTTTGTCTGTATATTGTATTGCAGAACATCTCTTTAATTTTTGCTCTAGGGTAAAATATTTTTGCAAATAAAAAATGATTACCGGTATGTATACACATCTAATTGAAAACTAATTTTTCAAAATCTATATTAAAAAATTATGATTTATTGTCCATTTTTTTTTTTTACCTGGGAGTTTTTGGACCATCTCTGCAGGCATATTTTTCTGCTAGATTGGCACTAATACCTGCAGCCCGGGCACTCTTAGCTATAGCACCTTCAAACGAATCAAGCATACACACCAACTAGTCACACATTGACTGGAGGGTGGGAACATAGGCACAACAACTCAAACTCAACTTTGTGACTTCTTTCTGAAGCAAACATTTGTGGTTTTTCTCCTCTACCCACTGCTAACCTTTTCTTACCTTTATGTCTTAATATCCCTAGTAATTAGCACTAACTTGCTATGGTTTGGATTTTTTCCTATGAATTTGAATGGTAAGAGAGTAAGACTTCATTTGTTTCTCTTGCAAGTGTAACGATATAAATTATCATAATTTAATTTCTCAAAGTTCAATGTGTACAATACTCAATACTCATATTGTCTTTAGTGCTTAGTAGGGAGAAAAATTCAATATCCTTTTCCCAAAATACTTGCTGCTGCATCAAAATGTAAGGTATAGGATCCTCTTTCTGTTTGAAATAACGTCTGAAGTCATAAAATGCCTACTATGGCAATCAAATTTCAGCTAAAACATCAATGCCATGCTTGCCTTTTGAAATTTACAACATCATGAATGCATACAGCCTGTATTTTCCTGTAAAACGTAATTAAAATGTATGTGGATGTATAGTTACACTGTAAATATTTTTCATTGAGTTGTAAATTCATCTCGCTTAAAAATTATTTTTTAAAGATTTTG
Organism: Magallana hongkongensis; assembly: GCA_015776775.1. NCBI lineage: Eukaryota > Metazoa > Mollusca > Bivalvia > Ostreida > Ostreidae > Magallana > Magallana hongkongensis. Next base: position 22,730,012 of record CM027466.1, read on the forward strand.
AAGAACAGTGAAGAATCTGAGGGGATGGCTGAGAAACAAGTTTTGAGCTACAGAGAAAAATGCATGCAACCGACCACCTTAAACCCGCAGTCAGAAAGTTGAGTTTGAATAAAACAACATAGAGGAAAAACAAAACAGCATTTGCCAAATACACGTACTTCAGGTTTAACAAGACAAGTTACTCATGCAATTATTTCATGTTGAAATCACACAGTTATTCACAATACAAAAATCTCTTTTTCTTTAAGCAACAAATTAAAACATTTTTGCAACACATTTTTTTTTTTCAAAGAAAACAAAATAAAACACTGCACTGCAGACAACAAAAAAGGCACATCTCTTTCTCAATTAATGGCAGAAACATCAAGTGGAATGAGAATTTGTACAGAAAGTAAAATATTGCAGATGTGCGAGCAAGCACAAGGACAGAGAAAAGGTGATGTTTGAGCCATTAACTGCTAAAAGATCTAGTGTGCAGAGTAAGACATTCACAAAGAATTTGAGGAAACAAAAAAGCAAAAAAAAGCAAAGCAAATTCAACATTCAATTCTCTTTTCAAAACTCCCAATCTCAAAACCTGATGAACTAACTTTCGATGAATTTGCTTTTATTTTTTAAAATGGGGTTCAATATTTATATAGCATTATAGATATGGTAAGGATTTTTAAACTTTCTATCATTATGATGATATTGACATTCAAATTTTATCAAGTGTACATTCTCAAGTGATCACTTCCAGACAAGACAAGGGTGTAACACACTTGAAATATGTAAATATACACTTAAATAAAAAAAAACCTTTTGTGTATTCACACACTCAAGTTTTATGTCTTATTTAAATATTTCTTTTGAATTTCAATGATGCAGTGTCATAAAGAAAATGCCTAATAATTTCTGTTCTTGCCTCGATCAACAAAAGAAAATGAAAAAATCAACTACAAAAAAAAATGCATGATAAATGAACCCCATTTTTATTTAAAGATCAAATGCAATTTGTCTATCTTCTCATGGATAAAATCATTCAATGGTTCTATTAGCAATGATAATCCACAATGACAGACAGACCACATATGACCTCGCCAGCAGGCGACATGGTGAAGAAGAGTACAATGACAAAGTGAGGAGGAGGCTTACTTTGGGCTTTGTGCACAGACCCGGGGGTGGGGATACCTGTACCTGCCGATCGGGGCTGGGGAAGCCCGGTGGGCCGCCCAATTTTGGTGGGGGCCTTTAACCCCGAAGGTCGAGGCAAACTCATCTGAAAAATCAAAACAAACAATGAAAATTTCCCATTAAGATACATGAAGAATCTGATTTTGCTTATAATACGTGAATCTGTGAATAATAAAATGCACCCCCCTCCTAAATCCAACTTAATGCAAAAAACCTTCAGATCATATGAAATAGTTTGGTGTCTTGTGTTGAAAAAGAAAATTCAATCAATACTCATTGACTCACTTGTCTAAAAATAAAGATATGCTCATAATGTAGAAGTGCATATGTGACCGTCTGCACATAACTTAAACTTTTGGGTTTTTTCTTGGTGAACTTGATTGTTGCCACAAAAATCCCCAAAAACTAAACCATTAATGAAGAGGTGAATCCCCTATTGGTAACTTATATCAATATGTTGAACTTGTAAAAACAAGAGAATTAATCCCATGTTGCTTCGTGAATGAGAATACAAAATCAATAGTCATAATATTCATGAGCAGAGAGACCACCACCATTTGTCTTCTTTCCCTAACCTTGGTTTTATTCCCGCCATGGGATTGAGACAAACATAACTAAGCCATGTGCAATAATATTATTTGTAACATTCTCTATCAATGAGTTGGCCAAATATCCACTGACTTATGCACAATATGCCCCATAAAATACATCTCAGTGCCTTAATTAATAGTATTAACTACAGTTTTGACCGTATGCACTGGAATGTAGGTATTCATTCAGTCTATATCAAAGAGCATGTCAAGACAAATCATTTTACAACAGCAAATCTTGATGAAATCTAGTTGAACTATTAACTTCCATTGTTTTAATAACTGGATTAATGTCTAACAAACCTGCCCCAAAGTATCAGAAATGTCGTGACAATGAATGAACCCACTGACCCTTGACCCCCCAAAACAGATACGAGTGGTCTTTTAAATCAATGTGTCATGAATACTCCAGTAATCGTCAATGAAAATTAAACTACTACACCGAAGTGTCATATTTCAGAGAGATAATTAACATCTATTGTCTGAGAGAACCAACTTACATTTGAATCTGATGAGGGAATAAAAAAATCAATGCCTGGATGTTAAAACGATCACTACATGAGAATACTTGTAGACAGTCCCGATCAGAGGAGGAAAACAACGTAAATGATCTAGATCCACAACAATGACGATGGAAGAGATGGTGCACCGATTAACGAGAGCAGAATACAAAAAAATGTCACACATTGTGTTATGGGGAGCCTGTCATAATTCATCACTGCACGCCTCTCCTGTGTAGTAATCCTTGCTCTCGGCATCCCTATCTCTGTTCATCTACTTACATCCTCAAGACAACATCTTTTAAACACACAGGTCAGGGAAGAATAAACGAATTTCACTTAAAATTCCCACACTAATAAATTTTCCTAATTAATATCAAATCCTTCCTAGAGTTTTCCTCTCTAATTTTTGGAATTGCAGCAGGTAATGGATTTGTTTATTTTCATACGCAACACACTCCGCAATAATATTAAGTACTATTCCGCAATTTATCACTTATCAGCACGGAGCGTATTTTGGCACCAGAGCAAGGATGAGAGGGGAGAAGTCCCGAAACTTTGGAAAACAACTTTGTGTATTGCCAACAGGGAGAAAGAAGAAAAGGGAAAAAACATATTCAAGAAGTTCATTAGCAATGTTTATACCACATATTGTGAGGGTGAAAAAATCTCTGAGAGGAAACAATGTTGGAAGCTGAGAGGCTTTCGTTATTTCATTTAATACTTAATGAAGTACTTCATAAGCCTGCAGAGTCTGGCCTCAATACACCGATTTCCCTGGTGAAAGTTACACCTTGATGTTCACACCACGAAAAAAATTGCCACCTGACAGACTCAAATAAATGTTTACACTAAAGGCAAGGTAGAAAATGAGGTCAGCAAAGGTCACATCCAGGTGTATGTACATCTATTCACCTCATCCCAGACCCTCAGGCACAGGTGTCTGTATACTGTGATGTAACAACCTGTGTGTGTGTGTGTTTACTAGTATTTCCAGAGTCAACATATAACAAACTGTATTTGTGTGTATTTTCACAGTCCACTTAGGTAAGTAATACACATTCATTTACCAAAACAAATGGACCAGCTAGTGCTCTGCCTTATTGATTTAGCTGAATGATAGGTCCACAAACGACTTCTGTCTGTGTTAAAGCCTACCTAGCTGTCATGACACCTGCATAGACTCTGACATCTCAGGAATTTTAAACGTCCCTTGCTGTAACTGATAGCCATTGATGGAATTTCACACAATTCACCCAGATCTATTTTTCATGTGGAGTATTTTAATGAAAATCAACTTCACACATTCCCAAACCTATTCGACCCACTTATTTTTATACATACATTAAAATTAACATTTCATTGTTAGAACATTTTTTAAAAGGCAAAAATTTTTACTTACACCTAATGACCAAATAAAGGCACTACTGGAATAACTGTAATTGAAAAAATGTCTGCAACCTGTTACATTGATACCACACGATTGAGTAAAATCCCTGTCCCTCTCAACATGTCAAATCTGAGGTATAACGATGATACATGTAGTTGTGGCATTTGGCACACTGGCATTATTTACACTCCATTGCTTACCTCTGTAGTCGTAATCCAACACACAATAAGACCGATTTATATCCTCTTCTTCACATTGTTTAGACTGCTTTCATCCTTCAAAGAAAAGAAAAAATACTCATCAAGATGGCATTCATTTTTTGCACCATTTAAACTAGCTTTCGATGTTTCATGACAGCGCCAATATTTCTAGCGAAAACATAAAAAACTATCAATGCTTATAAGAAAAGCTTTTTGTATTACACATACTGCAAACCGATAGTACCGTTTCTACTAGCAAGCATGGTACGTTGGTTTTTTAAGGAGGTCCTTCGAACATGAAAAATGCTTGGGCTGTCACTTTATCAATGAACAATTCAGTGATTCATTGGCTCGAGTGCAGGTTTATCCAGATAAACATCTATTGCTTACTTAAATATAGCCTTTATATTAAATCCTCGTCAATACTGTCCGTATATTTGATAGTCATTATAATGGTGTCATCAACTTTGATGAGGAAGGTTCCGCCAATTTTGTACTTTTTCAATAGCTCATTTCCACTCGACGAAACAGCCTGGAGGAGCATTATTTCCCAAAATTTTTATTAAATTTTTTTCTTACAGATATTCTTACAAACAAAATTCCCTTCAATTTTTATTAAATTTTTTTCTTACAGATATTCTTACAAACAAAATTCCCTTCAATAGTCTCCAGTTTTTGAAAAAAAAAAAAACATTTCACAATTTAAAAATAGTCACATTAAGGAATTAAAAAATTCTGAGTAAAATATACACCCTTTCATTGCAAAGGTTAGATCATTTAGATGACAATAAATAATTTACAAATGACTAGATCGTACATATAGATTTATATTTACAAAAGAGACTCTGATCAAGGTCAACATCATATTTTGAATATATGTCAATACTTACAAATATCAAGATAATCTTAGAACTCTTTCCCTATCTGGTGTAATGAGTCGACTTTTTATAATGTGTGTGCATTTGAAAATGAATGCATTGCCAAGCTGCAATGCTTAGTCATCTTTTGGATGACAAATTCAAGAGCTTGAGAGTGTCGGTTGAAAAAAAAAATCTCATTCAAATCCAGGAGAACAGCTGTTGGGAGCATTCTTAAGTCTTGCGAGAAAATTTATGACCAGATGAACACAAAACAAATGTATTGATTTGTCTTATATTTATAGTAAGAAGCATTTCATTATTACCGGTATTCACGTACAATTAAAAAATGAAAATTCAATGAAAAAAACCCCCATAAATAACTATCGTTAACTTCATAATTATCTAATAGAAAAACAGATATTTGAAAATTTTCAGTCAACATTAAATTTAGTGCACTGAATTAATTTACCAGTAACATTAAATTTAGAAAGCATTATTTGCTGGTATATTTAACATGACTTCCTTAAGGCCTATCTACACAAAATCAATCGTTTATCACATCTTTCTGTTTCAGTTGCACATATCATTAAAATGCATCTCATTTGGCCATGTCTTCCTAGAATTCAGTTTGAACTTTCTATCGATAACTGATGGGTTGATAGTACATGTACATCATACAATGTAATACAGTACATGCAATATGTTCCACTATTGAAAGGTGTAATTGATATGTTGTGAACTGTTTATGTAAACTTTGATAATGAATCCATTAGATAGGGTTTCAAGGACACCTGACTGCATGTACCGCTATGTGTAAACAAACAGAGTAATTCCAAACAAGGACGTCTACACAAGTACCAGTACCTTGAAGCCCTTATATATTGAATTTTAAGTTTTTTGGAAATCAAGCAATATCTTAAAAGCTGATAAGCATTGATCAATATAATTATGTATCAAAGTTTAAACACTTCTCCAAATCAATATCACACAAAATATCATTATGTAACAAAATTTTGAATTGACACATTTAATCCTCATAGTACATGTCTTTAAATAGTTCACAAAATTTAACACGACATGAACATGCACTTCAAACCAGGAAAAGAAACTGAGGGCATATATATTACAAATATAATCCAGCTGAAGGGAAGTGCCTTAACAATTCAAAATAATAAGTCAATCACCATATTGTGAAATTTCTCTGTGTAAATAATTTACGTGACGTATCATTGGAATGTATATTGTCATCCTAAGTATAATGGTCTTTAATAGTTTAACCACTTTTGCACAGTACTGCCTGTGTAAACTAGCTGTAATGTTAAAATTTCATCAAATAAAGTCTAAGATTTTAATCTCATATTCAATAATTATTGTATATCAATTAATAAAATTCTCATTCCTTAATAACATTAGATAAAAAAATTATGCTTTAACACATTAAAATTATTAATATTGCAACAACTTTTTCATAAACAACCACTTGTGCACACACCAAAGCATGATAAAATCATGCACACTGAGCTTTTCTATCAGAATAGTGTAATCTGAAGTGAATAAAGATTGAACCCCCTTTGGTAAATTATATAGGCATGATAGGGGCACCATGCAAGCGTTTGACCAGCCAAATGGGAGTACAACCATTAAACTGTGGGCTCTCCTCACCTGATCAAGGTTATACCAATATTTACATACATGTACATTCAGATTCAAACATCACATTATAAAACCCACCCTGCCTAATAACTATGATCCAAATAATTTTTAAGCACGAGTTCATTGTGAAAATGATATAGCCATGTGAGATATCATACTAGGGTATTATTAATTAATTTTTATTAATTAATTATTATTAATTTGATAATCTGACATGTAAATCCTGTTATCTAAATTAATGATTCTGACAAAACAAAACTGACCATTATTTCAGTACTGAAAACAACATTTCAGGATAATATTAAAATTTAAGAAATGATTAATTTGTTCTCACACAACTGATCAAAACATTTAAAATAAATCTGACTAATATTGAAACTAACAACTATTATATTATACACATACTACAGCTGTACTATCTCAGTCCATCTGATTATTTAGGCTAATCTATTCCAATTTCACGAATTATTATAATGACAAACTATAACATTTGACAAGTTTGAATGAAAATATTTATGTATATGCTTTTAATCATTTAAACGCATTATTATATACCTGAAAACTTCAACTAAAATTCCTTGGAAGTTTTTAGATGACAGACAGGAGTGGAAAAACTGAAAATACTGTCTGTACGCATGCTCTGAGTGCAAACCACTTCCTAAAAGAGGAGGTAACTGCAACTGCAACTCTTCAGCTCGAGAAGATAAAAATGTTGTGATGGCGCAAAATGTAAACAGTCACTGAGTCAGTAGTTACATTTTTGATAGAAATTTTTGGCTAGAAAATTATGTTATAAAACAGTAGCAATTTGTGGTTCATGTGAACAAATTAAGAAACCTTAGAAAAACAAAAAGGGTATTGTTATTATATTTGACCCACTAATCATGAATTATATAAAACCTTGAGATCTAAGTAGAAGAACTGGAGTTTTTGCAACATGGGGAAAGTAAAAAAGACACCCGTTAAGGTAATTGTCGATTTTTATTTTTTTTCCTATCACTATTGCTTTGTGCATGTAATTTTAGCCGTTAATATCTGACTGTTCTAAAAAATACAGAACTCTTATGTCATTTAAATTTATATTCCACAGGATGAAAAGCAACAGAAGATTTCAAGCTTTTTCCAGGTATGATAGTGATGGTTCACTTTTAAACTTTAAAAATTATAAGTATACAGCAGAATATTGAAAATTAATCGATGGTCAAACTGGTGTGATCACTGCATGGCGCCAGGTAGGCGAGGTAGCTCAATTGGTAGAGTACCTGACTGAAGATTCAGGGGCCTGGGTTCAAATTTATGTCTTAATTGTTTGTCATCATTTCTCCAAACCTGATAAAATTGTGATACACATGTATAAGTTTGTTTTATTTACCAACCTATATATAATTTATTTTTTGAAAATGCAGGGTGTATTTTCCTGTAATTCCTAAAACTTACTGTACTATAACTTTCAGCAGGGTGGTACCAAGAATAAACCAACAAACAGTGAACTGTTCACGACACTTGGTACAAAGTCATCTTCAGTAGCTTCGAAGTTATCTCTTAAGAAGAAGCAGTCCACAGAAACTCTTGCAACTGCTGAAAAATCCAATATACTTCATAACACTTGCAATCCATCTTCTACATGTGTGAATAGTAAATTATCTGCAGCACTCGAAGGAGAACAGATAGATGACAAAGCCTCCTGTAAGGAGCCAATAGTCATTCCTGAAACACAGTTATTTAAAAGCCCTGCTGGATATCAGCAAAAAGATAAACAGTATGATTCTCTCAGTGATTGTGAAGAAATCATTATTCCTGATACTCCAGAGGATTCCAAGGTGGAGGCCAAAGGGAAGAAAATTTTTGGGAGGAGCTTCTTAACATCTTCAGCAGCTGTTGGAAAAAAACCTGGTTTAACAAAAGCAGAAATCATTCAGAAGAAAAGACTTTCAAGAGCTCGCAAGAGTTTAGTTTCTATATCTCTGAACAGTCCTCTTAATGTGGCTGTCAAAGAAAGTAATGGAAATTCAAAAACAGATGTGAAAGGGGAAATGGAAGAAGAAGAAGCAGTTTTGATAGATGATTTGGAGGAACAAGGGCCAGTAGTTGATCTTGAAGCTAATTTTGATGAAGAAGCCTCTGAGGTGGAAAATGAATCATGTACCAAAACAAAAATCAAGGTATGTTCACAGGAAGAAGCTGTTGAAGAAATGGAAGAGGAAAATATTGAAAGTGATGTAGAGAATATTTGTGACTCAAGTTTAAACCCAGCAGATGCAGAGACACCTACTAAAATGTATAAATCTTCCATCAAGAGAATGTCAAAGACTGGGGAATCCCCTGATGCTAAAAGACTTCCTGCTGAGGAAGATTCCGTAAATGGTAATGATAGCATAGCCACAGCTAATAAGGAAAGTGTGAAAAGGAATTTGAGTACCGGTAGTTTTAAAGTCAATGAAAAAAGGAAAAAAATCAATCCCAAAGTATCAGCTGTAAACAATTACCAGCTAACGATGAGTGTACATCGAAAGAATTACAGGGAAAATGTGAGTACAGTGAATGATGATGTATTGGGAGAACTGCTGGGAGAGCTAGACTCCAAGTCAAATTCAGATTCACTGACAGTTATTGACCAAAACACCCCTTTAACAACTCTGAAGTTAAAGAGTAGAAAATCCCTCTCAAAGAGTTTGAACAAAAGCCCAGTGTTAATGAAACCAGCAGAAATTTCTGAACTTGAACAGAAACTATTTCAGTCCTTAGACAAAGAAGTCCATAAGGAGTTTTCTGCTCCAATGGAAGTCGGTGCTTCTGATGGTAATGAATCAAAATCGATGCCTTGTACATCATTGTCAATGAAGCTAAAGTCTTCTTTAAATGCATGTAAAATGGTACAAGGTACAGACAGAGACGTAGACATTGAGCTGGTTGGAACTCCACCTGTGAATTCTGAGATATTGCCAACTGCTACACAGAACATTAAGGAGTTTGCTTCTCAGCAACCAAAGGTTCCTCCACTGGTGGAAGATATAGATGAGTTCCACTCTCAGATGGATGACAGTTTGTGTGATGGCTTGGATGCTTTGTCACCATATAAAGTGAATGACAAGTCTTCTGTGTAAGTTTATTGTTCTCAAATTCTCAAACAGTTTTAAGTAGAAAAAATAGTCCAAGCTTATCAAGCTTATACAGTAGCAATTGTTTTTTTTTTTTAAGGGGAGGGTGGGGGGGGTGTAATTGGTGAATATCCTCAATGAAATTTTATTTTGGGGAAGGTGTACTAGATTATGATATGCTGAATAATGTTTAGAATGAAATTAGATGCACATGGTTTATCAAAGTTTTTCTTTATTTTCTTTATACAGAATAAAACCTGCAGATGCTGAAATTCCAGTCTGTCATAGATATGGCAGATACTCTGTTGTGAAGAAACATTATGACAAGTAAGCTCTGTGCATTTAAATGACTACATGTTAAGCACAACATATAACTTTATTTCAAGTATGTGAAATTTTGGTCTAGTTTTATTTATGTATTTGTCTCTTTGTATCTACCAGTAAATAAATGTTCAGTCAAACATGCTTATAAGAAAGTGCCAGGGATGGGCAGTTTTGCTACGTTATAAGCGTAATTCATTATATCCGTCAAGTTTACAACATGTAATTAAGTCACAGGGAATGAAAATAACTCTGCTGTAATTGTCAATTCATTATAAGCATGTTCGTTATAACCGTGTTTTTCTGTATTTACATATGTACTTTTGATAGCCATGAAATAACTCTAGAAGTCAAGGCATTTGGATCAGGAGAAATGAAGACTTGTGTGCTGTGTGGATTTTGGTAGGTTTAACCCTAGAAACTATGATGCATTCATGTACATGTACTCCATTACATGTATACATTTCTGTAAATCTGAAAGCTAGTAGAATGCACCAATTTAAAAAAGGCTCCTCTGTATATGACTAACTTTTACTTTTTACATTTGAAATAAAGGATCCTGGTATCTACTTGCATATAAGAATGCTCTCCATCTTAAACTTTAAAGCTAATTGCCCTATTACAAAGGAATATGGATATTACTCTTTTTGGTCACATACATAATACATGTAGCATCAAATTGATTTAGAAACCTTTAACATACTGCTTATGCTTACTGTTTGTGCTAAGGTAAGGGTGAAATTTTGTTTAGCATATATACTCGCTTATAAGTCGGTTTTATTTTAGGAGTTTTCTTTTTAAGTAGAAAATTAAAACAATCAGAAAACACTTCAAATTCAGAGGTTTTTCATTTTACTTGAAATTGATATTTTTAATGTCCAATGCAGGTCAGACACCCACATAGAGGAAGGGGATACTATCCACATCCTGGGAACATTTGATGGTAGTGGAATCTGTAGGATATCTGACAAAGATGGTTTTATCATCGTGAACCCTGACCTCTTGTTGTCAGGGACAACTGTGGTCTCCAGTTTGTTCTGTATGAGGAAGTGAGTTTCTCTCCTACTATCTCTGCATTAAAATGGATGCCATCTTAATACTGTTGATACACATCAAATCTATTAAACAGTTAAACTTCGATATCTCGAACACCAATATCTCGAATACAATGGATATGTCGAAGTAATTTTTAAGTCCCAACCACCTATTTTTAAAGTATTTTATCCTCGATATCTCGAGATTCGGATATCTCGAAGTTTTTCAACAGCCCCACCTAGTTCGAGATAACGAAGTTTGACTGTACTTTTAAAATTTGAAAATTGTCATAAAGTAAAATTTTAGAGAAAAATATGTAACTTGTCTATTGTTCATTTCTTTTCTTTATTTTGATAAATTATGTCTTTTATTTCAGGTCAATCTTGAATGACAAATTTAAGGTACGCTAACATTCAACTAGAGATATAATGTGTATAGCACTCGGTTTTCCAAAAATTAGATTAAAAGATAAATTGAAAAGTTGGATCAAAGTTGTACATTCCCATGCATACTGATAAATACAGTTACATATACAGTATTTGGTACATATTCTCAAATGAACAATTGAGAGACTTGTATATGTAGATGTATCAAATAGAGTTGAAGGATAGAAAATCAATTCTAAACAATTCATGTTCATGTTCATGTATTTGTATCATTTTTTTTTTTAGTATAAGGCCCCAGGACCATAAACTAAGAATAGACTGAAGTAAAACAAAAATGGACATTTTTATTAACTTGAGTCTCAAATTTGAAATACTGGTAGTTACCCTATAGTATTAACAAACCCACATCATTGAGCTGTTGAAATTATCAAATTAAAACTGAGTGAAGTCTACTCTCAGAATTACAGTATTATGATCTTGACCAGGCCCCACTGTCACCAACTTTCCTGAAGTCAATATTTGGCCTCAAGTCTGAATTTTTGCATTTTTCTTTAAAGGATTTGAGTTGAGGAATGAGTGATTTGATGACTTTGGAACCAGGTCTTACAAACTTTAGTAACATGTTTAAATGATATGAAGTGTATTTTCAGGGTTGTGACAAAGGAAATATCCAGATGTTATACGGCAGCATCATCCACTCTGTATTCCAGCAGGTGCTTCTTTTCATCTTTTTATTGGGGAGGGGCATTGGGATGAGTAGAGGCATTTTAATATTCATAAAGGGTTTTCATTCTACAATGAAATTGAATTTTAAAGACCAAAAATTTGTAACTATAATTTATACATCAAAAGGTTTTAAGAAAACAGATATTTGAAGAAAACCAAATAGTCACAGAGGCAGAAAGCACAATGAAACAGAGCAAATATATACATGACATGTAAGTATGTGAGCTAACTTTTACTGTTCCTGTTAAATAATGAAAAAAATTTTTTTTAAGGAATTTGAACTTTTGTTACTATTCAAAGAAAGAATTAAAAAATAAAAATGTGATTTTACAGGTGTAAACAAATTGAAAAAAACATATATGAGTACATGTACACAGTAATCTGATCAGATAAATTACCGGTATTAAGAGATCTGCACATTATTTGATCTCCTTACAAAACATCAAAACGATATATGCGTATTCAGATTTAGACCTATTTGATACTGTAAATCCATTTGCATATACCTTTTCTCTGATATTCAATCTTTGCTGAGTATTCATATGTTGTACTGAATATTTATTTGAACTGGATTCTCTATGCATGGCAGTCACTTTGGTGTCAGTGTGATAAATTTACTAATATGATAGAAAAAATATGATAAAGGAATAAGTGAACATGATGTATTAAAAAAAAACCAACCTGTTGCATGAAATACTTGTTTAAAGATCTCGTTACCTGTATGTTTTATCCACGTTATAAACCAGATGTACCAGTTCATATATTAGAACATTTCTCCTCAGGTATGGTAATGGGGTTACAGACCTGCAAGTGATGGAGGAAATCAAGAAATATGTCCATCCCCTACAGGCCTGGCTGCAGAAACACACACAGTACACCCAGAGCATGATGGGAGGTCAAAGGTGAACTAATTCTTTAATTAAAAATGGACATAAATTTTGTTTCTGTTTGTAGTATGATTTCATTTTGGTTTCCTTCTGTGGGTGCAAATATTTGTGTTTTGATTCAAAAAAAGATACATTAGTTTTATGTCATCTTTTGTAATTTTTCGAATCAGTGACTTACCGGAATATGGTAATGAAGATTGAAACACTTCACCGCAATTATTGTTTTAAGCTTGAAATGATATACATTCACTGAAATTTATTAAATAGAAGCATTTCACAGGATTTTTTTCTTTATTGCACAAATTTTATGACATTATTTTTAGTAAAACTGGAAGCAACATTACAATTACTGCAGTGAAAGACATTGAAGAAAATATTTGGTCTCCAAGGTAAAGTAGAAGAAAATTGTTCTGCTAAATAAGATTTTACATCTATATAATTATTTAGTTGTGTTTGCTTTGTATGATAATGAAATAATGTGAATACATTCTGTTTTAGATTTGGGGTAAAAGGCAAAATTGATTTGACAGTGGATGTCAAGGTAACCTAAGTTTTACAATACTGCGTACATTTTTGAATAAGTAAATTTGAGATTTCAACATTCTATCAAAATATTGGTGTGTTGAAAATTAATTTGATTTTGCCTTGTCTAAAATTCAGCCACTGACAATTAGGGCAGAAGAGGTGAAAATAAGATTGGGGGGGGGGGGGGATATATCCATATATACAGTACATGTATATGGGAATAATAACTAAATAAGAGATATGTACAAAATACATTACTTTGAACATTTGGCAATACATTGCCAAAAAACAGCTTATGTTATCCACTGAAAAATTGAAAAATATGAATGTATGTACTGTAATTGTAAAATTGTAAACAAAAAAAATGAATTGATGATTGTTGCATTTAGCTCAACAAGAACCAAAGAGGTACAGTGCCTCTGGAACTGAAGACAGGAAGGGCTACCTTTTCCATGGAGCACAAAGGCCAGGTACAGGGATATTTGTTATACAGACTACCTAATTTGATACTGCTTATCAGTGATTGTTATTATTGTAAGATCATTTACCAGAAAATTAATTTGGCTAATTTCATGCACTGTTGAAAATTGACATGAATGTACATGTCAGTTCCATTTGATTGATAGATAATTTTCTTGGTTGAATTAGAATCTGAACTTTGTGTAACTAACATCCTGTTATTACCGGTAATTTGGGAAACAAATTAAATGGCACATTGTAACTCCCCCCTCCCCCCATCCACTGAAATCCAATCCATTCTAAACTCTAGTGATCCAATCCAAAAGTACCAGTAATTGTCCATCGACATCATATAAATATATAATACCCCAATACCCCATCGTCCAAATTCTTTGATTGACCATCTGTACATGTACCTTGCTTGTTTTAGAGGTAACTAATAACTCTCAGAGAAATAAGTCTTTGACTTTTAAATGTTTTTTGAAATTTTTTTTTTAAATATAAGTCAATTCTTTTTTTAATTAATAACCCTTTAAGAAATAAGTATTGATTTGATAAACAAAATCTAAATTGGATCTTCCTCTGGTTTTTGTTTGGACAGGTGACCCTGTACAGCATGATGAGTTCTGACAGACGACCAGATCCTGGGCAGGGCCTGCTACTGTACCTCAAACAGCCGGACATGAAATTGATCGAGGTGGATCATCTCAACAAACGGGGTGGGTGTACAGAACAGCAGAGTCTTTTTAATCAATTACTGTACATGTACTACATTCCATTATCCTCTTCATGCCCTCGAAGATGCAAGAGGCTTTTATCAATGTCAAAGGTCAAACCAATGCCAATATCACTGGAGGCGAAAATGTCAATTTTATTTCAGTTTTTATTTGGGTTAGACATACCTTGTCTTTGTAAAATATTTAGTTGGATTCATAGATAGAATTTTTTGGTGCAGAATTAAGTACTGTTATGGAAGGAATCATACATGTAATTTGATTTTGTGATATTGAAGGCATCATCAACCTAAGAAATGAGATGGCTTACTACCTGAGTCAACAGATCAAGGGAGTGACCAGTGAGGATGGTCATGTGACCTACAGCCTAGGGAGACTCCCGGAGCCAATAAACAACCCCCGGGCCTGTAGCAAGTGTCCTCAGCTTCTTAACTGTGCCCTCTATCAAAAGTATGAGTTATGTCTGGATTTGAGTCTTAGGCCATTCATTCCAAATACAATTTGTGGGCGGTTGGGAGAACCTTTGAATTGAATGTTTTGTTCAAGGAGTTTTTGTTGAGGATATTTCAATTTAGTTTGGAAAAGGAGAGGGCCATAAAATTAACTAGTATACGATTTTATGCCTTTTATTTGATTTTAGTCTAATCATTTGGTATTCATAAGTGATAAGAAATTGGTACTTATTGATAAAAATGGTTTGTTTGATATCATTACCAAAATGTTCATTTTTAATTTTTTTTTAGTCAATGAAGTGTTCAACTTTAAAAATTGATGAAGAATTTTTCAACAATGTTTACACTGTTCATGCAGTTTTTCATATTACTTTTCTGTTGATGCCTTCAGCAACAGAAAAAAATATAAGCTTCATTTTTCAAATCCCTTCATCTTTAGTAAATTTTTAATGTGCATATATGTTTGCATTGATAATAAGCACTTTTTAATCTGATCTATTCTGTGTTGGGTAGAAATGTAGAACATACATGTAGAACCCTGTCAGATGGACACACCATGCAGAGGCTGGTCCCTGAGACCCTGGGGCATCTATCCCCCTCCCACATGGACTACTTCCTCCACTGGTGCCTCTTGCTGGACCTAGAGAACAAATCGGGTCAGAAGTCAGGGGGTCTAAAGGAGATCTGGTGCCTGACTGGGCCAGAGAGGTATTGACTGTGTTACTGGGTTACCGTAATTTAATTGCTCATTATATGTAGTTTTAATCTGATTGTTCTTGAATGTGATACATTTGTGTAGTGCATGAGAACGGACTTGGTATTATTTGATTGGTAGAGCGCTGGATCTGTAAGGCAGAGGAGCCGGGACATATTGTTTGAAATAAATTGAAGAAAAAAAGACTTAACTTGAATAATTTTTGCTATATTTAATTAAGTTTGTTAGTTATCAACATGTACTGTTCCTTTGTGATTTCAAAAAGAGGTGAAAGGATGGAAAATTTAGATGTATTTGCAGAACCTTGTATTAAGACTTGTGGGTTTTTTTACATGAAAAAATGGCTTAATACTTCTTTTTACAGAAAACAATTAAACAGAAGTTTAAAAGTTGATGCATGTACTTACATTTATAGAATTTATTATGGCATTTTCCCTTGTCTTTCAGAGAGAAGAAAGGTGACTGTCTGAGTCGTCTAACAGTGTTACCTCACAAAACAGAGAACATTCAGGATCAGGAATCTGTCTTTATCCACTTCCACAGAGACACGGGGTACCTCTTGTCTTGTGCAAATAGAATAGAATCAGAACAGAATAGAAAATGTTTTTTTGCTTTCCAGACCATCACAAATTTTGGCAGCACTTTTTATTGAAATATACAAAAAGCAGTATCGTAAAAGCTAAACCACCTATTCCTGAAAATACATTTATTTTCTCTTGTTTCTTTTTCAGGCCAGACTTTCCCTCTTTGAGCTCTGTTGGACTACTTAAACATGACTATGTGATAGTGACTGTGGAGAATTCTGAGTTTATTGCTGTGTGTGCTGGCAGTATTACAGATATTTCAGAGGAAGAAGTTGTCTTGTTGACAGAAAGGTAATTGAATACATGTATATACGTAAACTCTGTTTGTGAGCTCTAATACATGTAATAGACCATATTTCATTTATTTTTTTTTGGAAATTGCTTCAATGGAAAAAGGAAGTAGATTACATAAATCAGTTACTTTTCTATTAAGATTATACCCATGAACAAATTTTACATGCAGTGAAATCAATTTTTCTTAGTGAAACTTTTGGGTTTTTTTGTCAGTATTAAAATGTTAACATTTCTATTAATACATTTACAAATATTTGATTACATTTTCAGCTTTCAAACTGCAAATTTTTGGTATATCATAGACTTTTTGGGAGGAAATTTTAATCATGAATAATGGAACTTTAAAAAGCGTAAAAGTACAAATATTTATGACTAATGTTTTCTTGTATCCTAGTTTCCTTTTGGCAAATCATGCTATACATTATCTGCATCAGTCAGACATGAGGATGTTTCCATGTTTGATTCTCTCCTTTCCAGAGAAAGCTTACAGAGGCTGACAAGTTTGAAGTCTCACCTCTTCCGATTGGACAGATATGACAGTTACAGTACCTCAGGCATATTCTATTCCAACTTGTCTCGGTTGCTCAATGATGAGCCCGTCAGGTATGCAAGACTTCTGTAATACCCTGATCTTTCATTACATATCCACTCCACCATTATATTCATGCATACATGTATTAAGAACTTAGAGACTTTTCACAAAAGCATTTATGTTCATTTTTCTGCTACACTGACTCTGTTTTTCAGCTGCAGATTGCGGGAACTGTTGATCGAGAAAAAGAAACCGGAGTTTGTTTTGAAAATGTCAAAGGGAGAAATAGAAAAAGGTATTATTACTACAGAATTCTGAATTACATGTATAAACAAATGATAATAAATTATATTTCATTTTCTCTCTTCGTATTCTTTTTTTTTTCAGTCAAAGAGGCTTTCAAGCGATTAAACAAACCGCAAAAGACTGCTATATTAAAGGTACAGTTTGGATGAATTTTTTTCTATAAACAAAACATCAAGTTGGACATAAAATCAAAATAAAGATTACCAGGTATTAGAATATATTGCATATAAAGTGAATTAAACAAATGAATTTATCATTGCAGGTTCTCATGAGCAAGGACTATGTTCTTATTAAAGGATACCCTGGAACAGGTATGAAAAGAAATTTAGTTGAGCTTTGTGTAGTTCATCTATAAAATTAATCAATAAATAAGTTGAATATAAAGCTCAATCAGTTGTTTATAATTCTTTGTTTTTACGAAACAGTGGATTTTACAAAAATATAAGCAATATTTTGGGCATGCTGCTCTTCCCATGCTCATTTATCTTCTTTTTGCAACATCATCTATTTTCAAAGTATTGTTCTATTTGTTTGGACATAATGTTACAACATGTGTGTTGGTGATTTGATTGACAGGTAAAACCTCCACCATTGTGGCTCTGGTCAAGGTCCTGACCCTGCTAGGTCACTCTGTGTTACTGACCAGCTATACCCACTCTGCAGTAGACAACATCCTCCTCAAACTCATCAAGGTAAGAGTTGTTGGGGGAGGGGGGGGGGAGCAAAAGTGAGGAATGATGGTAAGAGTAGGGGAAAGGAATACCTGGAAAAACTTACACTTTATATCTTTTGGAGAACCATTATCAACCTAATGGTACAACTCATCTACAATCATTCTAAAGATAATATAGGTATAAGAGATAGATAATATTCATATAAAAAATATGGGTATATCTGTAAATTTTCTTTGAAGAATTTTGTTAACTTTTGTAGGATAAAGTGAATTTTATCCGTCTGGGACGAACAAGTAAAATTCATCCCCAAGTGCAACAATATGGAGCAGAGAAACTGACTGAAAACATCACCAATGTTGCAGATCTGAGAGAGTTTTACAGTTCCCAAGTATGTATTGGCAGTAATATAATAAAAAAAAAATATAAATTCCTACAAACTTTTGAATTAAAGGTCAAGGGTAAATGAATGGTTCAATTGAGGGTCATATTTCAAGTTCAAAGTCAAAGTTATAAGAAAAGTGAGGTTGAGGTTGTACATGTACTACACTGTATTCATGATAGTCATCACATTTCACAAATGTACATTCATCTCTTTGTAGAGAGTTGTGGCCACTACTGCACTTGGAATGACCCACCCTGTGTTCACACAGAGGCGGTTTGACGTCTGTATCATGGATGAGGCCTCACAGATCCTACAGCCCGCCTCCCTGGGGCCTCTGTTTAATGCCCACAAGTTTGTGTTAGTGGGGGATCCCAAACAGCTTCCACCCGTGGTACAGAGTAAAGAAGCCAGGTTAGAATCTGTACAAAAAAATACTTGACCATGGCAAAGATAAGCAATGTTTTCCAGATAAACTTGTATACATATGTACAATACATCTTTAAAGCTGAGTTCATGTTATTTTTTAGATACTTTTACTTTCACATTTTAAAGAACAGTGTAAAATAAACGTTTAAAAATTCCATGTGGCAATCAAAACAAGCATTTAAAGGAAACTTCAAGGAACAATGAAAAAAATTCAGTTACTAAGATTTAGCTTTGTTTGAGAAGGAAACCAATTTTGAAAACACTTTTTTCTGTTATTTCACACAGAGGGCTTGGTATGGACGAGAGCCTCTTTCTGAGGTTAGAGAATGGACCGGCCACATTTGAGTTGAATCTACAATACAGGATGAACAGGTACATGTATCATTTTAAGATTATTTTGTCTTTACAACCAAGCTGAAAAATTCTTTAATGAAGTTTATTTTTAAAACAGTCATATGATATTTCATTTATTGTGCAGATGTCTAATAATGTATTTGGGTTTTTTTTTTTCAGGGATATCATGTATTTAAGTAACACACTTGTCTATAATGGATGTCTGAAGTGTGGAAATGAGAGTGTTGCCAATAACAGATTGAAATGGGCTAAAGATGGTCAGCTGGAAAAGGTATTTGTTCATTGAAAACACACATCATTTATAGAAGATCGGAATCAAGTGGGAGGAAACTTTAGGGAATAGAGATTTTCCCCATTCAGGAAAACTGTTTTGATTTTTAGCAAGTCATTTTGCATTGAAATTAGATACACACATTTTTTTGTCTTAAATGTACTGGTACACATTTAACATCAGTATCAAATAATCATTTGTTAGGTGTTTGAGGAGTACTCTTGGATGACCAGTGTTCTATGTGATGATCCATATAAGGCCGCCTTATTTCTGGACACAGAAAAGGTAAACAGTTCTCTTGGACCAAGTTTTAATGACTTACATTTAAAATACTATTATAATTGGGAATTTTATATTGCATATTATTTATATTTCTTTATATGTTTTTCATGATGTCAAAAAGTTACTCTTATAAATAGCCAGTGTATAATACATGTTTTAGGTATTGTAGATTCCTAATCAAATGCGAGGAATTAAAATCTGCTGTAATCGCAAAAAGCACATCTTGTAAATTTAAAGATCTCACATTTCTTTCCTGGACAGATGAAAAAAAATAAAAACTTTGATAAAAATATAGCTTTTGCAATTTTATATTCTCACGATTTAATTCAAAATGCATTATGTACACACAGTATGAAGAATCTACAGTAATTCTTTTTTGATAATTTTTATTAGGTTCCTGCAAAAGAAGAGAGGGACAGCTCAGGTTTAATTAAAAATGTGATTGAAGCTCAAATAGTAAAATGCCTGGTCAAATCTTTCATCCAGGTAAGTTTTCATGCCATGGTGACCTACCTACATTCTTATAAAAACACATTTCATTAGAGTTATTGAAACAAGAGGATGAGATACAAGTGGTAAGGAGTTATTTTTTTATCTCTTTGATTAGATCGGTGTCACGGAGAATGATGTGGGGGTGATTGCTCCATACAGGAAGCAGGTGACTGTAATTCGTGACCTTTTGACCTGTAACCCAGGGGTTGAAGTAAACACGGTTGACCAGTACCAAGGTCGAGACAAGGACATCATCATTA
The DNA here is from genome assembly GCA_015776775.1 of Magallana hongkongensis. Taxonomy (NCBI): domain Eukaryota; kingdom Metazoa; phylum Mollusca; class Bivalvia; order Ostreida; family Ostreidae; genus Magallana; species Magallana hongkongensis. The sequence goes on from CM027466.1 coordinate 22,750,573, forward strand.
TATCACTGACCAGAAGTTTTACCTCAGCCAAAGATGCAGAAACAAAGGTGCATTTATGGAAAACAATGTATTTAACACATTATCTGAACTTATGAAATGTTTAAACATGTAATGTGCATGTTTCATTATTACCGGTACTTTTTTCATAGAAAGAGAATTGACAGCGAATGTTGTTGTTCATTAGATAATGAACAATATTTTCAGTTGAATGAATTTCAAATATTTGTTGGTATTTGTAATTATGTTATGTACCATACTTGCTTCATGATCTTCTTTAGATATCCATGTCCAATCTTGCATATGTTTAGATTGACCATGGGTTTAGAATGGCAAGTCAAGATGTGTTTTTCTAAATTTTTTTGTTTCTTTTTTTTTAACCAACAGTCAGGAGAGCTGCTGAAGGACATTAGAAGACTGAATGTGGCTCTGACCAGAGCCAAGAAAATGCTGATTTTAGTCGGACATGTTAACTCTTTAAAGAGTTATCCTCCTTTACAGTCAGTGATTGAAATTCTGCAAGAAAAAAACTCTGTATCCTTTTATGTTATTATGTTATATGAATATTTCAGATCTAAATTAATATAAAAATCTTCGGGGAAAAAATGAAGCCTCTTGGTTTTTTTCCAGGAGGTTTGGGGGGGGGGGGGGGGGGGGGGGTAATGTCTTGATGAAATATTGAGCTTTTACTGCTATATACATGTAACATGTTAACCTTGACTTCCTTCAGATTGTTGGTCTACCTCATGAAGCCCACTTGTCTTTCACCAAATGAAAAGTGCTCAGTTTAAGTGCCAAATTTCATTTTTCTGTACATTTAATAGTATAAAATAATTGATAATCTTATTTCATCGCATCAATTGTGCATTTTGAGCATGCATTTCATGAAATAAACGATTATAAATGCACTTTAATTTTTTACATTTTGATAGAGAGAGAGAGAGAGAGAGAGAGAGACCCTTTACTTTAAACATCAGTACCTGTACTTTTTATCCACACAATTTATATACTGCAAGCGTGCGGTCAAGTAGCTTTATATCAGCACAATCAAAGTATTATATTTAAAGCAATATGAGCTGTATTTTTTAGAATTTTATTCTGCTGCAAAAACCTGTTAGTATGATAAGTCTGCATGTAACTTAAACTCTTATGATAAATAAAATTTGAAAGAATCATTAATTTCGTCAGAAGAAAGATTTCTCTTCTAAGGAATATATATAGCAGATCAATTTTTGTACAGGACGACAATAATTCAATTTTGCTTCAATCAAGGCTTCTTTATGGCTTTTCCAATAAAAATATGGCTAACAGAACTTAAACGACCTAGTGGTCAATATCGATTGTAATATTAAACTGTTTGCTGATGATACGTCAATTTACATAACAGTTGAAAACCCGTTCAGCTCTGCAGCTCTACTTAACTCTGATCTTGAGAAAATTAACGACTGGTCTAAAAAATGGCTTGTATCCTTCAACCCTTCCAAAACTGAATGCATGACCATTTCCAATAAAATTAAGAAGCCTTTTCATCCCTCACTCATATTTGATGATGTCCACCTCAAAGAAGTTGAATCGCATAAACACCTTGGTGTAATTTTTAGTAGTAACTTATCGTGGAACCAACATATAGACGAAATGATATCCAAGGCTTATGCAAGATTGGGACAAATGCGCAAAGTTAAATTTTTACTAGATAGAAACTGCTTACAAAAAATATACTTCTCTTTTATTAGACCAGCCTTAGAATACGCAGATATAATATGGGATAATTTACCGGAATATCTTAGTCGAAAAATAGAAAATATTCAGTTAGAAGCGGCACGAATAGTGACGGGGGGTAATAGAATGGCGTCCATTGCATTTTTATACAGAGAAACAGGCTGGGTGTTACTTTCAAAGCGTAGGGAAAACCATCGACTCGTTCAGTTCTTTAAAATGTTCCATTGCAAAACTCCAGAATATCTTTCTAATATTTTAGAAATACAAACTTCTAAAGATGGAACACATAATACCAGAAGTAATAATTCCATACGGGAAATTTTCGCACGAACAAAGCTAAATTATGAGTCATTCTTTCCAAGTACAATAAGGCTCTGGAATACACTACCTAATGAAATACAAAACAACCCTTCTTTAAACAATTTCAAAAAATATTTAAATCGTAGCAACATAAACATTCCCGATTATTATAATTTTGGATCCAGAAAAGGACAAATTCTACATTCCCAGTTAAGATTAGAGTGCAGCGCCCTGAAACTTTATATGTTCCGCAGAAACCTCTGCCCCTCCCCCTTATGCACATGTGGTTCAATTGAAAGTAATGACCACTATCTTTTATATTGCCCAAATTATAATGTAATACGTAGTGAAACAATTAACAAACTTCGAGATCCAACAAATGTAAACATATTACTCTTTGGGTCTCCCAATCTTAGCGATAATGATAATAAATACATTTTTTATATGGTCCAAAAATTTATCATCGACAGTAAACGATTTCAGGGTACCTAGTGTAACCTCGACACTTTTTTTACTTAATTATATTCTCTAAATATGAAAACGCATCTAGGATATATTTATACAGGGATGTATTTCATACATGTATTTCCTTTGGTGTTTTACTTCAAATTGTTATGAACATAATTGTATTGTTTTCCTTATAGTATAACATGAAGTTATACGTTCGTGGGTCGATTAGCTCACTAGTTTAAAAATAAATGCACTTGTAATTCCAACTCTCAAACTCATGCATATGTCAAAATGTCTAGTCTTGATTGATACATATATTGGATGTCTTTATCTCCTCTTTTATATAAGCTCTCATATTCTTTATTTAATCATACATACATGTAATTTGCACCTCTCATATTTTTTCTTATCTAAGAGAGGGATTTGTATAAGCCTTTTGGCTTGTTTCCCAATCTTATTGTACTTTATGCCAAATACATGTACCTGCTATTGTAAATTATCAATAAAAAAATATTGTTTAAACTAAAAACTAAAAACCCGTGATATTTTTTCAATTTAGTAGAGAATAACACTTTCGTAAAAATAAAACTCAGCATGAAAATTGCAGCTCATATTGTTTTAAACAATAAATGCTTCCTTTGGTGTTTTATTACGGGTATGAAGGTAGCTGAAAAAAAATATATAACCTGTGTGAACGAGTTCTGATAATTTTTGTATTGCTATGATCGATATTTCAGGAGATTGTACTTAAACGGTACATTTTCTTAAGAAAAAATGCGCACAACATAAGGAGTTAAAAAAACGGACATGCTCCGTAAAGCATATCTTATCAAAATAATAAAGTTGTATATTTTTTACGGTGAGTTTAAAACAAACTAATCTTTAGATTTTTCTTAGAAAATACACTAAGATTAAATCTGAAAAGTTTCGCTGGTGTCATGTGTACAGTCCGCTCACAATTGAACTTATTTTCGAACTTTTTTAACGACCCTCGTATATAGAATATACAATGTATATAAGTTTTACATCGATAAACGGTGTTTTATTTTATTCTATCAAGGCCGACTATGCGTGGATTATTTCGTGATCGAGTAAAAATTTTAGCTGCACTGAAAGCACTAGCAATGCGATATGTACATGTAATAAAATTAAATTATTATATTTCGCGTTATTGCATTTTACTTTGGTCTTGACGCAAAATGCAACCATGCGAATGTAATAATGAGAATTCATTTTATTTTGAATTGTTTAAAACTACAATTTTCGCTGGCACAAGCTGTAAGAACTGACGTTAGTCTTTAAAAAGTTTTAGATAATTCAATATTTGAAAGAGTTGGCCCTTTCTTTTATTTTATGAACTGGTCGTGCCAAAAAGAGAACTTTCGTGTTTTACTCTATTTATATGGATAATATTTAAAAAAGAGTTGCATATCGGTTTATATTTACATCTGCCGAGTATTATTTCCTCTATTTCTTCCGGAAACTTATAGTTAATTCATAGCTCTATAGAAACAGCCAGAAAGAAATCTACACGCCCCGTTTATCGATTGGTCGAAATCTACAGCGGCTGAAACTGACAAGAAACTGACAGGAGTGAAATTGACACGCCCTGTTTATCGATTGGTCGAAACCTACAGCGACCTAAGAAAAATCACGGACTGCACGAAATAACTATGATGCTGCCAGACTCAAAGTATCACAGGAGACGATTTGGCTGTTTCTTTTAGCTAACGTACTTACGTACATTAACAGTAATATAGTGAATTTTACTTACTTCTGATAATCAATTTATTAATTAGTCAAAAGAAAGATGTAAATATAAATAACAAAATGCTTTCTTTGATGATTCATGCGGGTTATGAAGGTAGCGATCATTGCAGAAAAAAATTACATAACCCGCTAACGCGGGTTATGTATTTTTTCTGCAATGTCGCTACCTTCATATCCCAAATGAATCACCAAAGAAAGCATTTTATTGTTTAAATAAACAGTAAATGCTATCTTAGGTTGTTCATATGTGGACAATCAATTATTAATGAGAAACAGAGGGGAAATTCTATCATTGCTTACTTACTGAATGTAATAAAATGTAATGTAATAAAATATGTAGATATAATATTTCATCCAACACCAATGTACATCTTTACCTGTACGTGCTTACTTGTACATGTACATGTATATAAAAAATCTACAAAGACATTGCGTTTATTAAATTTGTATAAAATAAAAGTATTGTATCTATATATATTTACATTATCCAGTGTCTTTGCCTGTGATAACACTACGTATTGATTTTGTACTATATAACTCATAATACACATGACACCAAATTGAGGCTCCAGCGGGGTTTGTTTTTTTTATATTTAAATATTCAATCGTACGATGGCCTAAAATTATATAAATATAAGTAATAAGGAATCATTCTTTGAATATTATGAGGTGATAATTTCGGTCAGGGCGTGATCAAATCTATCATAAAGCCCTTCGGGCTTTATTGGATTTGATCACGCTCCGACCAAAATTATCACCTCATGATATTCAAAGAATGATTCCTTATTCCTTATAAATTATCTTAAAAAGCATTCATTAATGAAGTATATATAGAAAAATGCAAAAATGTACGGAGGGATGGTATTCTAGAACAAGATATGATAGACAAGAATTGTAACAGAAAACCTTTACGCCATTGATCAGGATTTATAACAGACGATGGTATAATGTAGGTAAAGGGCAAATGTCACTTCAGTTATACCTAACGGCAATATGTCACACACACTTATCACCATATGGAATTGCAACGTGGCGATCGTACAGAAAATATTTTGAAAATGTTCTCTCTCTCTCTTTTTCTTTTCTTTTTTTAAATAAAATTGCTAAAACATTATGAAATATTGTATTTTACAAGATTTAAAAAAATATCGATAGTTACTATAGTAACTTTATAACGAGATTCTGTCGTTTTGGTTATCGACTGGGAGTTGTGGCGTGCTCCTGTAATCCAGCTACTTGGAGGTCAGGGTTGGTGGACGGCGACCTATGTCGATCGGGCGTCCGCACTAAGCAGGGCATAAATATGGTCAGCTCGGGGGAGCCCAGGCTCACCAGGTTGTCTAAGGAGGGACGTACAGGCCCAGGGTGGTGACACAGCAGGCAGAAGTCCCCGTGTTCTGCAGTAGTGGGATCGCGCCCGTGAATAGGCACCGGTTGGCAGCCCGTCCAATACAATTGAACCCAATTCTTTTTCTTTTCTTGAATTCCTAATTTCGTGATTTTTTACGTATTTTATTACTTATTAAAAAAAATAAACATTTATTTTATTTAATTTTGGCATCTTTCAAAAATACTAAATAAGAATAGTGATGTATTTTTTCTCTTTAACAGGTAAGAAGATTTTGATAAAATATAGTAATTTGCTAAAAGTAGTAATTGTACCCGATTGTGCTCATAAATGTCAGAGCCATTTAAAAGAGTAGGCGCTAAAATGGAATGGGCAGACAGTGTACATCTACCGTTATGAAATGCATCTTACAGTGATAGTTTTGTTTTCAGCTAAAGTCTAAATGGGTAACTTTTGGGGATACACATTTCAAAGATTAAATACTTGCAAGATCGAACGTAAAATTATATGATTGATCTTTCTGTAAATTTACTGGGGCCGGTTTTGCATGTCGTCTTTTAGATCTAATTGATTATAGAAATCAAAATGACGCTGTTGGTAAAGGTATCAATTGTGAGCTTGCTCACAGTACCTCTAGTTCAATTTTGCTTCAATCAAGGCTTCTTTACAGCTTTTCCAATAAAAATATGGCTAACAGAACTTAAAAACCCATGATATTTTTTCAATTTAGTAGAGAATAACACTTTCGTAAAAATACAATTCGGCATGAAAATTGCAGCTTATATTGCTTTAAACAATAAATGCTTCCTTTTGGTGTTTTATTGCGGGTATGAAGGTAGCTGAAAAAATATATAACCTGTGTGAACGAGTTCTGATAATTTTTGTATTGCAATGATCGGTACTTCAGGAGGGTCCATGAAGGTCCGGTGCTCCAAGATGTCCATTGACGTCAACGATTTTTACTTATTTTTGAAGCGTTGTTCGTCCTAATTTGGCGATAAAACGGTCAGAAATTCTTCAATTAAATTGAACCTTTCACAAAATGACCGTCACAAATTATTTTGATGTCTTATGAAATATCTCTTATTTTTATGCACTTAAATTGTACATTTTCTTAATAAGAAAAAATGCGCACAAAATATAAAGAGTTAAAAAAAAAACGGACATGCTCCGTAAAGCATATCTTATCAAAATAATAAAGCTGTATATTTTTACTGTGCGTTTAAAACAACCGAATCTTTAGATTTTTCTTAGAAAATACACCAAGATTAAATCTGAAAAGTTTCGCTAGTATCATTGTGTACAGTCCGTTCATAATTGAACTTATCTGCGAACTTTTCTAACGACCCTCGTATATAGAGTATACAATGTATATAAGTTTTACATCGATAAACGGTGTTTTATTTTATTCTATCAAGGCCGACTATGCGTGGATTATTTCGTGATCGAGTAAAACTGTTAACTGCACTGAAAGCACTAGCAATGCAATATGTAATAAAATAAAATTATTATATTTCGCATCATTACCTTTTACTTTGGTCTCGACGCAAAATGCAACCATGCAAATGTAATAATGAGAATTTATTTTATTTTGAGTTGTTACTACAATTTTCGCTGGCACAAGCTGTAAGAACTGACGTTAGTCTTTAAAAAGTTTTAGATGATTGCATATTTGAAAGAGTTGGCCCTTTCTTTTATTTTATGAACAGGCCATAGGGCCATAAAAGTTAGATGAGCTCACTTTTGATCTCAGTCTCACTTTTACAAAAGGAATATATATAGTGGAAAAGTGAGACTGAGATCAAAAGTGAGCTCATCTAAGTTTTATGGCATCGGGACCTTGTCGTGCCAAAAAGAACTCTATATGGATAATGTAAAGAGAGATTAAAAAAGAGTTGCATATCGGTTTATAAAAGTAAATGCTTTCTTAGGTAATTCATATGCTGGCAATCAATTATTATTGAAAAACAGAGGGGAAATTCTATCATTGCTTACTTACTGAATATAATAAAATGTAATGTACTAAAATATAGATATGATATTTCATCCAACTCCAACACTGTACATCTTTACCTGTACGTGCTTACTTGTTCATGTACATATATATATATACAAATTATACAAAGTCATTGCGTTTATTTAATTTGTAAAAAATAAAATTGTTGTATCTATAAAAATTAACTTAAAAACATTCGAGTGTATATAGAAAATGTAAAAATGTACGCAGGGGTGGTATTCTAAAACAAGATACGATAGAGAAAACCTTTACGCCATTGATCAGGATTTATAACAGACGATGGTATAATGTAGGTAAAGGGCAAATGTCACTTCAGTTATACCTAGCGGCAATATGTCACACACACTTATCACCATATGGAATTGCAACGTGGCGATCGTACAGAAAATATTTTGAAAATTTTCTCTCTCTTCTTTTCTTTTCTTTTTTTTTTTTTAAATAAAATTGCTAAAACATTATGGAACACCTAACAAATGGAAATATTATACACGTATTTTACAAAAATAGAAAAATATCGATAGTTACTATAGTAACTTTATAAGGAGATTCTGTCGCATTGGTTATCGACTGGGAGTTGTGGCGTGCTCCTGTAATCCAGCTACTTGGAGGTCAGGGTTGGTGGACGGTTTGAGGGCGGGGGTCCTGCTCTCCGGCGACCTATGTCGATCGGGCGTCCGCACTAAGCAGGGCATCAATATGGTCAGCTCGGGGGAGCCCAGGCTCACCAGGTTGTCTAAGGAGGGACGTACAGGCCCAGGGTGGTGACACAGCAGGCAGAAGTCCCCGTGTTCTGCAGTAGTGGGATCGCGCCCGTGAATAGGCACCGGTTGGCAGCCCGTCCAATACAGTTGAACCCAATTCTTTTTCTTTTCTTGAATTCCTAATTTCGTGATTTTTTACGTATTTTATTTATATATTATTTATTAAAAAAAAAAAACCATTTATTTTTTTAAATTTTGGCATCTTTCAAAAATACTAAATAAGAATAGTGATGTATTTTTTCCCTTAAACAGGTAAGAGGATTTTGATAAAATATAGTATTTTGCTAAAAGTACTAATTGTACCCCATTGTGCTCGTAAATGTCAGAGCCATTTAAAAGAGTAGGCGCTAAAATGGAATGGGCAGACTGTACCTCTATCGTTATGAAATGCATCTTACAGTGATAATTTCGTTTTCAGCTAAAGCCTAAAAGGGTAACTTTTGGGGATACACATTTCAAAGATTAAACACTTGCAAAATCTAGCGTAAAATTAAATTGATCTTTCTGTAAATTTACTGGGGCCGGTTTTGCATGTCGTCTTTTAGATCTAATTGATTATAGAAATCAAAATGACGCTGTTGGTAAAGCAACCCGCTTATTAATACTCCACGAGGGGTGAGATATGAGAAAAAGTAACTACAAAATCTGTTATCGTAATTACAAAATAAAAACATGTTTTAAAATGACTCTATTTGCCTTTCGTATAAATTAAGCATATCACTGGTAGTAAATGACTTCTCAACGAGAGTAACGTAATCTGAGTATTGAATATATACCGTAATTGTCTAAGTGTCCTATACAAAAATTTAGATTATTGAGAATCAATTGTTTTTTCATGTACAGGTTTTTGATTCTCAATAATCTACATGTAATATTATGTAAATGATATGAGGATGATTTTTATATACTTACATATACGTGTAGCAATATTGTAAAAAAAATCGTAAAACTAGAAACCAACTTTTATTTTTTGCGACGACTTGATTTGGCGACAATCGTTAAATTTTATTATGCACGATGGAAGTTGGTTTATCGACTTGCTCAGATGAAACAATACAGTATTCATTATTTGATTAGTAATAATTTTAAAAAAGCATCCGTTTGTATGATTTTGAAATGCAAGGGTCGTCCAAACTCAATGAGCACAAACATGTATAAATATTATTTTTTTTTAAATATGCGTATATATACTCCTACAAATTGTAAAATATCGACAAGTGTATGCTAAAGTACAGAAATTATATGCATAAATTTTGGAAATGAACATGTATTTTAAAAGTACAAAAAAAAAATCAAAATAGAAGTGAATGTGAATCTGTTATTTTCTGAACATTCACTCAGACTTTGCACGAACTAATGATAATAAATTGTAACTGACAATGGTATTCAGAAAAAGGTAAAGGTCACTGCAGTGTTTGGTCACTATACCTAGCGGCAATATGTCACACACAAACATCACAATATGGAATTGCAACGTGGCCATCTTACAGAAAATGTCTCTGAATTTTTTTTTTATAAAGCATAAGAAATGTGCACAGGTCTGATCACTTATTATATCATATATATATTTCTATGTATTTTCAGACCCAAAAGATTAAATAAATAATATTGATCAATAAATTAACCTTATAAGGAGATTCTGTCATTTTGGTTATCGACTGGGAGTTGTGGCGTGCTCCTGTAATCCAGCTACTTGGAGGTCAGGGTTGGTGGACGGTTTGAGGGCGGGGGTCCTGCTCTCCGGCGACCTATGTCGATCGGGCGTCCGCACTAAGCAGGGCATCAATACAGGCTCACCAGGTTGTCTAAGGAGGGACGTACAGGCCCAGGGTGGTGACACAGCAGGCAGAAGTCCCCGTGTTCTGCAGTAGTGGGATCGCGCCCGTGAATAGGCACCGGTTGGCAGCCCGTCCAATACAATTGAACCCAATTCTTTTTTCACTCTTTTTATTTGTGTTTATAAATAATATTAATGAACATATACTTTTTATGTAGGACTAAAACTAATTTTATTTAAATCTAAATCATTCCATGTGAATTAGATAATGCCATAGGTCTTAATGTTAATCACATCTTGTCACTTTTTTCAGTTTTCAGTTGAATATACATGTACTGTCATTTCATTCAAACGGTTTATTTTGTCCAGACAGTACACAAAAGTTGTTAAAACTTGCAATTTGGTGAAAGAATTGAAATTAAAAGTTCGCTGAATTCTTGGTTGCTTTGTTCCAATGGTATTATGGAAATACGTGACTGTACAATCATATCAAACCTTGCTATTATTTTGCAAACGTATTTTCCATTAAAGAACATTAAACACCTCTGAAGACGGTCACCAATGCTACATCAGAAAATCTTCAATTTTAATTTATCAACCTTTGAGAATTCTTTCGGGTCGACGCGGTCAGAATTTTATCAGTAAACGAATCCATTCTAATTTTTTCTTCAAGGATGGTGTTCGATAAAATGAATCTTCTTTTTCAATTAAAGTTTTACTGTATTCAGAATTTCTGAAAAAAAAAATTACAACATTTTTATATGAAGCTTTTGATAACAAAAGTCGACGTCTCATACAAAAACCAAGTTTTCTGAAATCAAGTACGACATATTACATAGCCCCCCCCCCCCCTCCCGGCGAAATGAAAAGTCCCAATAAATTGAATTTTTATCCTACGCATTTTTTAGAAACGCATTTGATTATTTGGTAGTTTTTTTTAAATTTTACTATTTTTTGCTGTAGTCGTGTTAACCTCAAGCTTTTAAGCCCCAACGCCCTCTCCCCAGCCTAGATACATTTGTACATGTATGAGCCTTCCGATGATGAGGAACTTCAAAATTCAGAGTCTCTGACTATTTCTGTAGAATATTTAATTTACTAATAGAAATATAGATACTCGGAACAAAGCCTTTAGTACATACAGAATTTGTAAAAATTCGGTTAATTTAAAAAAAACAAAAGTGCGAGTGAATGTTTAGCACTAAGTTATACGGGAAAAATAAGGCTCCCTAATTTCGGTTTACTATTTAGCGACATTTCTGCAGTTCCTACGAGTTTTTCAGGTATGTAAACATACTTTTTACTGCAACGAGGGCTTTTAAATTCATTTAATTTAAACATGTCATGCAATAGCATTTTGATGTTTGTACGAAATAATTATGGTTTAACCATATCGATGGTATTAAATGTTTTGTACTAAAACAGTAAACAAATAAAATGAAGTTAAAATTAGGTGTCACCGCCCGTTCCCAGGCTATTTGTAAAACATGTGTAGCACAACCATGATATAACTAGTTATATATGTGTATTCAAAAATGTAATGTTTAAAGTAAATTCAGATTTGTGATTAAAAAAAAAAAGAGTATGGGAAAATAGCATTACTGCATGAAGAGTCATGCACATTGACAACATTAACATGATAATAATGACATTCTTCGGTTGTTAAGTGTAGACTACCGTACATAAACTGATAAACAAGTATTTCGGTAAACAATGTTTGATCAGATTTTTTTTTCTACATTACAGAATTTAATCAAAAATGTTGACTTACATGGGAATTGACCTTGGAACAACATCAGTTAAAGTATGTATTGTAAAGGACGGGTCACAAATAGCGACAATCTCCAAGTCTACAAATGCAGACACCAAGAGCAGTCTAGGCAGCTCAGGATTTGAACAAGATGCAGCAGCCATATTTTCAACGACACAATCATGTCTGAAAGGACTTTCCCAAGAAACCCTGGCTTCAGTCCAGAAAATCTGCATCACTGGACAGATGCATGGAGTCATTGCTGTGGTCATCAACCAATAAGAATACATTTTACAACAGAGAGAGGGACGAGTTTGATATAACGAACGTGAAGCCCACTTTACACCTGGCAGGACCAACGGTGCACAGAAGAATTTCTCTCATCTCTACCAAAACCAGTATCCCATCTCTCTCTGTCCACTGGACATGGAAATGCTACCTTGTTTTGGTTGTCCATGTTCCAGCCGGAGTTCCTGTCCAGATATGACAGAGCTGGAACTGTGATGGATTTCCTGGTCTCTGTGCTCTGTGGTCTGGATTCTCCGATCATGTCTACTCAGCTTGCTGCTAGTTGGGGATATTTCGATTGCAGTGCAGGGTGTTGGAATAAAGAGGTGTAGGTACATGTAATATGTCAGGTGTATGAACATTAATTTCTGATGGGAAAAAATTGATGGACATTTTTTTTTTTATTGAAAAATGATTTTTCATCAGTATGGAGCAAAAGTCATTTCCAGTCCATCTTCTTCCACAAGTGGTTAAACCTGGGAGCAAAGCTGGAAACCTGCAATTTGACTGGCTTGCAGTAAAGAAGGACACCCCCATTTTAGTGGCACTTGGGGATACACAGTGTGCTGTGTACTCAATTCTAAGGAACTCACATGAAGCAGGTAAATTAATTGTTATTTTTATTTATGAAATATGAGCAGCACATGGCTGAAAAACAAATGCAATTTGCATGTTTAGGAAAAAATGTACTATAGATTGGTCAAATTAACTGTAGGTGAATCACCTACGCGCAACATAATTTACGAACCAAATCTGGAAATTGGGAGATTTTCGGGTTGTTCGACAAAAATCGAGTGAAAAGCATGACCCGCTGGGTCATAAAAAATAATCGGTTGAAGGGTCGAAAAATTGGGTGTGACCTGACGAAATCGGGTCAGTTGGCAAGTATGCCGTAGGTGATTATTTTGCAGTTAGAGATTTATTGTTGAAATATCTGTAATATTTGTCAGAATACTGTAACCCAACTTTTATTTTCCTTATATTTATTTAACAAGTGGGAAACTGCATGTAACAAATATAACAAAAGCAGTTAAATATAAATATAAAAATATATATAATAAATATAAAAGTTTGTACTCAGTAGGTTATTTTGATAATACTCTATGTTAAAACTCTGCTCTTAGTTATCAATATGGGGACATCCTGTCAGCTGGCTTTCCCAGAATTCCTTGCCACAGTCCCATCATCCCCTGACCCTTCCTCTCCGGTGCAGTATTTTCCATACTTTAACAATCAATACTTGGCAGTAGCTGCCAGTCTGAATGGAGGAAATGTGCTGGCTCAATTTGTCAATATGCTACAAAACTGGATTGGTTATCTTGGTAAGTTGAATGTTGGAACAATTCAGGCATACCAAAACTGTTGTACAATAATATAGCTGGGCTATGGAATATGCATGAATAACATACCCCACATAATGTTGATGTGTAAATTTATAACATTATAAACATCTACATGTATTATGCTAAATTTTCTGTTGTCATTTGAGTAGGTTTAGTCAAGAGCGATGAAGAAATTTGGAAAATTTTGCTAGAGTCACCATCCAAGTTCGAATCAAATAGTATACAGATTATTCCCACCATATTTGGTGAAAGACATGCTCCCTCACAGCGTGGAGAAATCACTGGAATAACTGCTGGCAACATGGATTTACACCAAGTGTTTCAGGCACTTTGCAGAGGACTGGTAGAAAACCTAACCAGAATGATGTCTACTTCTTTCTTGAAGCAAAAAGGAATTCATAAATTATTAGGCACAGGATCAGTGATTCATAAAAATCCCATCATTCAAAGAGAGGTCATGACCCAATATGGAGGTCTCAACATTGAATTAGGTGGGCAGAGTGATGCTGCTTTTGGTGCTGCACTTTTTTGTGAAGCCTCAGACAAAAGATGATGGGAAAATGAAAATGATTTTATTTTTAAATTTATATGATAGTTTTCAATGAAAAATGATCAGACAATATACAGAAGTAAATCTTCTGTTTCTCAATCTTAATTAATTTATGAAAATTCTTTTAATTTGCCACTACTTGGTAGTTGGAGATTTCCTGAATTGTATAGATATATAAATAAACAAAGAATGTATTACAACTAATTTGCTATGAATAAAATTCTTGCAATACATGTGCATAATGTGTGCAAAATTTTAGAAAACAAACACAACACAAATTAGAATATTATATTCAATTTTTATTAATCAATAATGATGGTCTACAAGGTTTAACCTGAGTGTTTGTTCATAATTAATAAAAGGACTTGCAAATAAACCAAATACCCATTCAATTTCAAATAAAAAATTGTTTATGTCCATTACCAATGTCATTTCATCCCCAATAAAAACTGAATGAATACCATGTTCAATGCATATAAACCTGATGTATATATAATTACTAACCGTTGAATTTAATGCAATGATGGTTTTGACTTTTTGGAAATGCATGCATTTGTTGCAAAAATTAAAGTGTAAATTGCATCCAATTAATTACATGTACTACAATACTTAAAATGATTTTAAGCTAAACAATTTCAATTATAGAATGATTAACAATATTTTTCCAGTGCAATTCTCTTTCAAAAGAAGTAAAAATGAGAAGGACAAACATTGACCTCTCATAAACTTTGAGAAAGTACATGTAAAACCTGTTTCTAGGATGTGGACTTGTCCTATGACATAGAAGTGGGTAATTTACTAGTATCATTAATGTTCATATATTAAAAAAAAGGGTAAATATCACAGAATGATCCACAATACCAGTATATATACATTGTAATCGACAGTAACAAGAATAACAAAAATAACAACACGATATATATCATTCCTGTGCAACTTCAAAGCTAACTTGAGAATGTACCGTACAAATATAAAAGGCAAAAAAATCCAAAGTCCAAAATAGACCTGCATATCAGAAAATGACAAAAATCTACAAGGCAGGTATAAATATAAATGTAAAACTGGAAAGTCCCATAATCTCACTCATAATCACTTCAACAAAAAATATTATGAGAATAAATAAAGGTACTGTATACAGGGTTTTTTTCCGCCCCTCTACACTTGTAAACAATTTCACCCCCGTCTTGAATTGTTGTACTAAATAAGAGATAATATGAGAAATTTTGAATTCACCCACACTTAAATTGGCTAAAATAAACATGGTCAAATGGTCAAATATTATCCTGTATACAGTGTTACAAAAGTTTTCATGTAGATGTACAATCACATTACTAAGTATAACAGCAACAATAAGTAACTAAAAGGAATAAAAAAAAGTCGCTTTTACAAAATAATAAAAAATGGCAATTTAGGTGCATCTTCGCTAAAAAAAAACGGTAGTGGACTAGAAGCTTGTTTTTAATCCTATAACATGATAAATATATAGATATAAAGGCACTTAAATGCTACAGATACATGAAATACAAATTATAAATACAATATCGATGTATAAGTAATTGTTGAAACAAGAAAAATGCCAAATACACATTGTACTAGCTGCCCAAATATCAGAAAACTCTATGAATTTATGCTTTGTCTTATAAATGTAGCCTGAAATATGAAAAAAATTCCAGTGGTCTCCATTAATCACCTTTTTTTTTCAGGGGTTTTCCCTTAGATTGTTTTGTTATTTTCTAGAAGAGTTCACATAAGATCTATTTTTCATCCATTTCTTTTTTTTTCTGCATTCACTGGCTGTATACTGTAAACCAACTTTTATTCGCGAGGACTTTATTGCGCGATTTACTCATGCAAAAGTGATTTGCAACGACTAATGTTCGCTATCAAGCCATATCCAAACCTGTTTTGTTATAACAACCAGACGACATCGCGGCGAGAAATATTTGCGACGAGGCCCTAGCGAACCTCGCGATATTTCTTGCATCGCAAATAAATGTGGGTTTACAGTATATGGCATCAGAAATTACACTTATTTTTTCAATTTCATTAAAAGTTTTTTTTTTCAATTGACAATAGAAGCCCAGAAGGAAAATAAAGGGTTTTATGCAAAAGTGGTGAAAAAATGTTAACATTATGAACTCAATTTAAATTGAAAGAAATTCTTTGTTTGCATTGCTGACCTACAATATTTAGTGTGGGTCGATCTTTATAGCTATATTCATTTAGGAACAATTTAAGGCCCTTATCATATAAATTAAGTTCCTTACAACAACTGAGGAGAATGAACTGGCCATATAGAAATTCATTTGGCAAGAATGATTCTTTCTGTTTAAAAAAAATAAAAACAAATCTTAGCATTATGCATGGAAATTCAAGGCTGAAAACAGCAAAAACATGCTGGGACATTTTATACACATGTATTGGAACCTTGAATGGGCCAGATTGAAATTATTTAAAATAATCAAATTTAAATGTATATGGTATATGGAATTGTAAAACTATATTATACATGTACATGTGCTACATGAAATATTTCTACTTCTATATAATTATACATCATAGCTAGCACCTTGTTACATTACTATGTGCAGTTGTGAAAGAAAAACCCCTAATTTAAACAACAACTTTACACACATACTAATAATTGCTTCCAAATCACATGAAAAGAGGGACTGAGAGTTTATTATCATATTTTACCCAATATTGGTACTAAAAGTTGAGCATTATTTGCATTGCACCTGTTTTAGATGCAGATTAAAGTGGTGCATTCTGGGTACAAGTTAGGTCTCCTCTGTAAGCAGACGAATTTCCTCAGCCAGAACCTTGGTGATGTGCATGGCTTTGTCCACCTGCTCCCCTCCAATCTGGATCAAAGCGGTCTGTGCCGCTTCTCTTACATGGGAAATAAAATCATTCCTCCTATAAAATTGTCACAACTGGATGAAGTACATACTACGTGTATTTCTCAAACATATCTTTAAAATATTTTTAATCAAACGATTAAACCAAGTACCGGTAAGTGAAAAATAAAATACTGGTTACTGAAAACTAATTAAAATTCTTCTATCAGAATCCTACTGGATATATATATATAAATACAAATAGTTGCAAGTTTGAAACAATAATAAAAAAATTCATTGTATATATCTTTACCACAAATGGAGAAGCTTTGGCACAGCTCTCTTGGCCTTCATATGTCCCAAGTGCCAAACACCCAGACTCCCTGACTAAGCGATCTTTGTCATTCAGACACTTGAGGAGGACATTAATGGTGGACTTGTCCTGATTTCCTGTCTTGGCGAGGGACACAGCTGCCACGGCTCTGATGTTTGAATCTTCATTTCTTAGAAGGTCTTTTAAAGAATTGATGACTGATGCACTTTGGTATTTACCTGAAAAAAAGCAAGTACATGTACTAGCCGATATACATTAATATGTTTATCATCAAAACTTGAATGTATTTTAAACTGTACCATAGACAAAT